>CM063710.1:2902923-3365478 GCA_032441835.1 Slavum lentiscoides | reverse complement strand
TTTACTTGGCGAGATCAAATAAACTTTCCTAATATAAAGTATTTTAAGTATTTGTAAATTTATTGCAACCTAATTAATAATTATTTACCTATCGTTATAAAAATACAGTAAATTGTACATTGTATAACTATGCACTCTATTATACCCTATAATAAGAAGTGATACTGTTATGACAACTGATTAGGAAAGTTTATTTGATCTCGCCAAGTAAATCGAAAATTTTACTTAGCATCACAAATGATATCTATATTCGTATACATATACATAATATGTACGTGTATATGTAATTTCGTTACAGTAGTTCACGGTGCGTTTTTTTTTTTAGGAGGACTTCACCGTCAGGATATGGATGAACCGTGGCGTGACGATTCACCACAGTTGGAAAAAGCTCGGAAGAAAATCTTGGCAACTATACGCAAATGGTTAGGAGAAAACGATTTCATTGTTTCACACGATAACATATAGTTTTATTAAGGATACACTCATTATTTTACAACAAAAATAAAAACTTAAACACTAAACGTTTTCGTTCGAAAAAATACCTATTTAAATAAAGAAAAAGATTTAACGATAAACATGTATAATAGAATATAATAAAATATAATGAAATTAAATATTTAGTGGTTATGATATTATTTTCGATTTCGAAAGAATCAAGAGTATAATTATTATATATATATATATATATATACACACATAAACACACAAAAATCTATAAATTATTGAACAGAAGATTTAACTGAACCAAGGCCAGTATTATATGTACTCATAATACATACTTTGTTTTAGACGTGGATTATACATTTTTCTTTTTTTTACGGGTTATAAACATATTTTATACATCAAATCATTTTGGCACTGCAGATATAATGTGTGTAAAACAACTTTTTTTTCGGTTTCTACGAAAAAACGCTATTGTAACGCGCATACATAATATACTAGCAGCACATACTAGGCACTAGCTGAATTAGCCGGAGTTGTCCGTGAAAAAAATTGTGAGTGCAACTCATTTTGGATGTAACTCGACACAAAAACAATGCGTTTTTAAGTGCAAGTTGCCCGCAATAACGGTTAAAATATCTTAATTATTTGCTTCTGTGTTAAAAATGAAACGACTAAAGAGAAAACGCGTAGAAATAATTGTATTACAAAAAACCACTGATATTTAAATTGTTGTTCGTGGAAAATTTAATAAATGTGCGTATTTGGGGCTTAATTGTCCAATTAAGTTACAATAGGATTTTAGCGTTAGAGATCAAGTAGTTTTCGAGATTTCGTGTTTAGTCGGTGAATGAGTGACCTTTCGATTTTATATATATACGTATAATATAGAAGATTATAATATTGCTAAAAAATATTTCACATTATAGGGTAACGTATCGCGTTGGACCGTGGGAAAAAGAAATCCAATCCGTTTAATTTATTTTCCGTGCGGATTATTCGCAAATCGCAAGTATTGCGCGATTTTACGAATAAATACGTATTTTACCTGCAAAAACACGACACGCAGCTTTCGCGAAACCATAATATATATATATATATAGGTACATGTATATACATATACCTTATATTGTCGTACGGTGTAATCAATTATACATAAACCCGGCAGACGTTGTCCTGCCTATAGATACGTATACAATATAATTTGGTATTATAAAAAATGTATAAGTAATTGTCTAGCTATAATTGCTACCCGGCGACACGGTTGTGGCGCGAGTTAAGTAAAAAAAATAAATAAATAATATAGCAGCTCCACGACCGCGTATATTATCTCGAAACAGGAGTTGCCGAATTTTTCACTGGACACTCATCGTCCGAAGAACGATCGAGATGTCGCAGTGGATATCACATCTTTATAGTGCTTAATGATCTAATAAATGACTGATTTTTTTTTTTTTTTTTTTTACTTAGAGCCGGCTGTACAATAGTACACATTTATTCTCCAGATAACCTTATTCGTAGAATAAATGTATAATTTGTGTTCCACAGTGGAAAATTATACCACGAATAAGGTAGTTATTCCGTGTACATGTTTATTCCATAAACATAAATACTTATTCTTCAGATAAGATTAGAAATATGCATGCAATTCGTAGGCAGGTGGGCGCTTTTATATAAAGAGGCAAAAGTTGTCTCAATAACTTTGATGCGCGATATCACACGAATGTTATTACTTTAAAAATTGTGTTTATATTTTTGCCGCACTGTTCATAATTATATATTTTATAAAACGGATAGAATTGAACGAAACCGCGTGGCAAACTTCTCAAACGAAGAAGTGGAAGTCCAGTGGCTATTTTTGTGTGCACTACGACACACTTTGTGCACTGCGAAATCTCAAATGTGCTCTACGAAAAATAAAAATGTGCACCCGTGCCTTTATTATAGGTAGACTCCATGGTACCATTTGCAGCCACACCTTATAGGATTTAAAAACAATTTTTTTTTTTTTTTTTTTGTATAAAAGTTAATACAAGTTTTTATAACATAAAAATTAGAAATTATTATTTGTAATATTATGTTATGCGACACAGTTGTCGTTTTTGTACGAGTGACTTGTCTTATAATTTCCCTCATAACCATTAGGAATTAAGTTCAAATTTAAAAATGTGCACTACGGAAAAATCGAAAAACACGCGTTTAAAATATTTGTTATTGAATTATTAATACGAAATACATTACGATATTTAAAACAAAAATGTTACTTGAAATTTAAACAGATTTCTTTGGCAGACTGTACAAATAAATAAGTTTTAAACTATTATCGGCTACCAGCCGTTGCCGTTGCACTTCCGGACTATATGTTTACCGGCAGTAACAATATAATAAAATAGATTTATAATTTTGTCGATATAATAGTGGAGTCACTCGAGTTGACAAACGTAAGCATTTCGATTTACACGGTTTAAAACATGGGAACGCGTCTATGGCGATACGGGCCATCGTATTTTCCAAAAATAAATTTATTAAAACACGAAAATTATGACGAGCAATGAGTTGTAGATTAGACAGGAAGCAAAATCATAGGATTATGTTAATATATTATTTTTTTGTTCGCGTGGTTCTCGCTTAATTTCATTGATCGGTGAAAATTTCTATGATATAGTTATTTAAAATTTGAAGAATTTGTCAAAATATGTATAAAAAAAAAAAAAAAAAAGCACAAAAACGAAAGAATAACAAGTGCTTTAATGAAAAACCTATAAAATATGCAAAAATATGCACATTCAAATTTCAAATTTGATATCGTGTTGTCGAGAAATGAATTTATTTCGCACGCTGCTATTTTTTTACAATAAATAACAAAAGTATGCAAAAATGCCATAAGTACCGAACCCTGCAGGTAATAAGTAATATATACGATATTATTAAGCCGGGTACGGTACACACCGGAGCATTTCGGTGTAATGTAACAAAGTTCATGTTCGCTTGTACGTTACTTTGTCGCATCGTTGTTCGTCCGTCATCGTCGTTTGGTACGACGCAAGGTACCAACGCGTAAAAGAAATGTCACCATACGCCATCGCTTTTTTAATTACGTTGTTGTTCGTTATAATACGACACCGAGAAAAATCACACACGTCAGTTTTCTGTTCAATATATTTATTTATATATACATATATATACATATACATATACCTAACCTAACCGCTCTTTTTGAATGTATATTCACTTCGTGCATTTGGTTCTAGTTGTTTTGAGCAACGTGCTCAAATATCACGTGACTTTTACGCTGTAGGAAGCTAATTGTCTGTACTTGTATTAGTCCCCAATAATTTTATTATAAACAATTAATTATAATGTTTAACTCGTTTCCCTGTGTAATAATACGTACTGAACTATATACTGGTTAAAAAAATATGTTATTTTCTTTAAATAACTTCTTTTGTTGTTATTTCGCTAACGAGGCAATTACCGGTAAAATTTTATTTATATACGTGGCCTGATTCCTTCGAAAGATCCAAGGAAATGTACGTATAATATATACATTCTGTTAATCCAAAAAAAAAATGATTTTGAATGGGAAAACATTTCTAAATCATTTAATGCTGTGCAAAATACTGCGAGAACAGCAGTCAGCAACTATATATATAATTATAATAACGTAAAAAATATTAGGTAATAAAAGTCGTGAATAAGGATACGTATGATTTTATAAACTACGATAAGATTATAATGATAACCAATAATTCACGGAAGAAATGGTATAATACAGAGAATAGTAGCTTTATACTAGTAGATTTATACTATATAACACGGAGTCCGTGTTCACGTGAATGAAAATTTTGTATTCACGTATATTTATATTACACGTGAATTTACTATCCGTGTTCACGACGTATTCACGGATATTTGTTTAGGCGATAATAACGTACAGCAGTGCACATACAGTAGATCCTCGTTTTGTCGAATCTCAAGAGGAACAGGAAAAAGTTCGAGATATCAACAACTTCGAGATATCGAGTTTTATTAAAATATTTAGAAAAAAAATTAAAAATAATAGTATGTACATACATACATGAATAATAAATAATACGAATGCTTATAAATATAAAATGCTGCTAAATACTAATACTACATACATAATAATAAATAAATTTTTTTTTTAAAAAAATCTGTCATTAAAGTTTATCTCGACACTGAGTAAACCATTTTAATAAACATTTATCGATGTCGAAATAAGGAGTCTTCATGATTTTTTTTTCATATTTCCACAATTGAACTTCAAAATTTTATCTTTCTGTTTAATAATTTGCGATAATGTATTTGGTGGAGTATTGAATTCATTGACGATTTCACAGTTTTTACGGTCAGTGGTCACCTTTTTCAACTAACTGTATTAAACGAACTTTGTCCGAAATCGAAAGGACATTTGATTTACGCTTCTTTTCCATTTCACTACAAACGAACGAATGAACTACGAACGACTACAAACGCGACACAGATAAGTATAAGTATAAAGTATAATGAAATCACAAAAGTCCCCTTATAAGGGAACCCGAGCACTATATATGTTTTTCGTACGTGTAGATCAATAAGGGAGAGAAAATTAACTTCTCTACATTCAATATGTCATCTAAAAGTATAAATGAATTCATCAACTGCTTTTCTATAGGTTTAAGCCAAAATTTAAATTCGAAAAAACCTAGTGTTATTTTTATTTATTTTAGAAAAACGGGATATTAATTTTAAAATCGGTTTCCTACAAAACCCGACTAAGAAGTTTATGAATTCAGTAAGTAGTTTTAAAATCAAAATCGCGTTTTAAAAAGTATCCTTAATTTTTTATTCCTTTTTAGTTGAAATAATAATTACGTTCGAAAAAATTTTGTTCGGTTGTGGTTGCCGATTAATGACTTGTGCATGCGCGTATGAAAATTTCATAATTGAAAAACTATTTTGGTTAACCCCCCCCCCCATCCATTTTTTACACTCGTGAATTTTAACTTTCTCTTTTTTGTAGAGCTTACAATGGCTATAAATGTACCTACCTACCTACATTAAATAGTAAATTATGATTGTCATACGTATAGTTGAACTCATCATACGTAAATTAGCACTAATTATATATATATATATATATATATATATATATATATATATATATATGTATGTATATATGTATGTATAATCAGGGCTCGTAAGTTTATGCATTTGCACGTTTTTTTTTTGCTACATAGGAAAAAATGCAAAGTGGAGTACAAATTCGTTTCACAATAATAGTAATAATAATATGGAGTTTAATAGTGCAGATTTTTGCATACTTTGGGTGTTTTGACATACAGTAGATTTTTTGGATTCATAATCACATATTATTTCATGTAAATATAAAAATATAGAAATGTTTATTAATGCGATTAGACGTTAATTTTCTACAGTTTTTTTAAGTTTACAAAATTGTCATTTTCTTTCATTAATATGGTATATGGTATAGCTGTATGACAGAACCGAACCAACCAGGAAAATGATTTGTTTTTGCTGAAACGTAACTTTTTGCGTAAATTCCAAAAAAATTATAGAAAATTGACAGCTAATAAATAAATATTTTTATCAACAATTTTTTTAAAAATAAAATTATAAACTAGATATTTTGTATTCAACACAAAAAAGTTCAATTTTTTATTTAAATAATAAAATGAAATCTAAAATATAGTAATAGAGCAATGTTCCGATAATCTTAACATAATTATTATGTATGATATATAAATTAAATTGAATTAAGATAAAATTATTCAATTAAAATAATTAATAAATAAAATTAAAGTTAATTTAAAGTTTGTTTAAATATATAAGAATATATTTTACCTATGACAAAGTAAATTAATTAACTAAACGGGTTTTTTTTCATTGTACTACTGTAGCGTTATAATGTAAATGCAATAATGTAAATAATATTTATTTATGTAAATGTTTAATGTATAATGTAAAATTAATTATGCACCCACTGAGCTAATTTTCTACCAGTTACGTTTTATAGATGAAAAAAAAAGTGGCATATTATAAAATTTAGCCGTATAAATGTAAAGTATAAGTGGTGGGAGGCGCGCCAAATACGACGCGTTTTGGTCGCCGCCGACTTGCGCTCTCTCGGCGCACGGAGTATAGTTTTGACTTTTAGTGTTTACAACTTAACGTTAACATTAATTTAAACAAATATATATATATATATATATATTTATGCATATACAAGATTAAAATATTTACGAAATTTATTTTCTTGAATTTTATATTAAATTAATAAATAATATTGCGATTTCAAAATGTTTACATCTAACACCACGGGCGCCCCTTAATGGGACACAACATTTGGTGTCCGGGGCAATGCCTGCGCCCCCTCCCACCCAAATTCGCCAGTGGGCACATGTTGACGGTGTAACGACAACAAAAAGGGCGTTGGTTTTTTACAATAATATAATATTAATAATTACGATTTGCGTTTTTGTGTTTTAAACGGGCTGCACCTTCGAAATCATGAAAACACGATTTATTACAGGTGCATGATGACAGTGCAACGATCACAACTAGGCGTTGGCTTTTTACAAAATTAACTAAAAAATAATATGAAGTTGACAAAAATAGACAATTAACACACTTGTGTAATGTTCGGAATACAGTATTCGGAATAATGTATTCAGAATACTTTTTATGTATTCTGAATAATTTTTCAATACTTTTTTCGAAAATATTTAATACAGTATTGAAAATAGGTGTTTTTTTTTTTTTGTAATTATTCGTAGATACAGTATTTATAATAGATTTAAAGATCAATCATATTTTAAATAGATCCGGCATAAAAATAATAACTTTTTACTTAAATGTAAAAATTGTTATTTCAGAAAAAAATATGAATTAACAGCAGTATCTGGTATTTAAAACAACACCAATTATTATGTCAATAATCTTGCTATATTTGTTGTTTAAACCCAGCATTATTCAAATAATCATGTATATTTGATTACTCTATGTTGTTATAATTGTGTTACACGTTTTATGACTAATTGGTAATATTATTTTACTTTTAGGTTATTGTGTTAATTTATAAACACATAATTAAAAAAAATATATTTATTAAAACCCTCAAATACATATTAATGACTTGACGACTTATGGAATTGTTTCTATATTCGATTAAATAATAATGTAATTACTATATTTAATATTCGTTGTACTGAAAACTAGAAATATGAAAGAATTTTTCTAGAAGTATTTGGAATACTATTTAAAAATTTTAAATTCACACACTGAATATTAAATAAATACGTATAGTACAAACAATAATAGATGTTTCATAAAGGGTTTCACTGGCAAAGGATCACCAGGAAAATCACGTTTTATCGCCACAGGGCATGTATCAACTTTTTACACCATCACTTATATCTATTTTATGATCTACTCGTTAAGAACAATTATAATTTCAACATCGTTATTTTATGTTCAAATAAAACCAAGTAAATTACTATCACTACTCCGACCGAGAAACCATATATTAAAAGTAGGGCCCGGAACTCAATGCATTTTCATCTTTTTTTCTAATGCTTACATTCAAGGCTCATCTTTAAAGAAATTTGGCTTGTGTCGCGTAGAATTCAATAGCACACATTTTATTCTACATTTTTTCGGTATTTCTTGGTTGAGATATCATTTTTATCAATTTTAGTGCAGTTTATGCATTTTTATATTTTTTTGGGGTTTATTTGTATTTGTATTTAAATTTATTTTATTTGTTGTTTTTTTTTGAAAAAGTAGCTGATCTGGAATTAAAATGAAATGAAATTTACATTAAATCAAACCATGTATCAGATTCAATAACACGGTTTGAGTCTTCAATAAATAACAATTTTTATGTTCGAAAGATAATAATTAAAAAAATAAGAAACATATAAAAAAAAACCGAAAAGAAAGAATATTTATATTAGGCAAGATAAAATAGGTTCTTATAGTTTTATTTTTGTGTGACACTTTTAATTTAAATAAAACATTAATTTTGACGTCATTATTTAAAACCATATTCTGATGGTATTGATGCATTTTAACTATTTTTTCCAATTAAATAAACATTTTGAACGTCGTTTTTTAAACATTTTTGTGTCATTTATGCTTTTATTTTTCGTGCATTTTGTCAAGATTTTTAGGTCACCAAGTTTCGGGCCCCAGTTATGAGCCAACGTACATTAAAATTATGATTATTTACTCTTGTCAACTATACTATTATTAAATACCTAATTTCGTGAATATTATATTATATTTTATTTATTTTGTAAAAAGCCAACGCCTTGTTTTCGTCGTTGCACTGCCGCGGTGCACCTGTAATAATTGTGTTGTCGTGATTTCGGCCGAGCAGCCGTACAAACAACTATTAACGTAAATCATAAAATATTCGTACTGTTACAGTTATAATTCATGTTTGTCAACCATATTATTATTAATTATCCGTTTTTCACGAATGTTTTATCCTTATGTTTATTTTGTAAAAAGCCAACGCCCTTTTTGTCTTCGTTATATATACCGTCGCAAAAATTGTGTTGTCTCCAGATCGTCATCAATCGTCACGTACAGTAATCGGAAAATCTAAATTGCCTTTCGTAAGATTTCTCGTTCTTCACACCAAGGTATAACTATAACACATACACACACACACAAATTTACAAACCATACGTTTCGGCCACATTAAATGGTCAAATTCCATATTTAATATTTGATTATAATATGTGCGCATAAATATGATTTTATATGCTCGCACTCCGTAAAATATTTATAAACTGATATTTCATAATATGACATATCATTGAATACTTTTTGATTTATTTTTCAGATTAGGAATTTTTTGTGCGGAGAATGCGACTTTTATCGTGTGTCGTTTTGTGCTGTGTCTGGTGGTATTCGCCAACTCATAGTCGCAGAAGAATGGGTTTGGGTGCCGTAACGAATTCCATAGAAAATACGACTGTATACGAAGAGAAGTGGTTTATACAGAAACTCGATCATTTTAACGTTGCCAACATTATTACGTGGAAACAGGTATATTTAAACATGATTATAGGTTTGAAAAATTATATTATTTATCGTAAACATTACGGAATTGTTAATATTTAAGATTAATAAAAACATATGATATACAGGTATATGGACTACAGAGTGTATTTTTTTTTTTAGTAAATAGAGTATATTGTTAAACTTAAGCGAATTTTATTTTACTTTTTTTTTTTGACAGAGATATTTTGTAAACAAAAAATATTATAAAAAAGGTGGCCCAATATTTTTAAACATTGAGGGACTAACTCAACTCAATTCCTACACAATTAAAAACGAAGCTTGGATTCATTATGCTATGAAACTTAACGCTATTTGTTTCTATTTAGAACAAAGGTTTTATGGGGATAGTAATCCTACCTGGTAAGAAATCGTGCTAATTGAATGTATATTATATATACATATATATAATATATATACAGGGGCGTCATTACAGTTTTTTTTTCGGGCGTGCAAATTTCCAAGCAGTCCATTTTGAAATTTCACCAGGCCGCATAAAAATAGATAATATCTATTTTTATTTTAGCCTATATATTATAAGCTACACATGTACATTATCCTGCTTTAAATTTTTTCCATAAATTATGAATCGCAATCGACATAAATAGTAATAATAACAATTTAAAAAGTAAAAAATAAATAAATGTTTTCTTATTACCTACGAAATCCAATAATCATGCGTAAGAAGCTTGAAGAAGAAAAAAGCAGCAAAAAAGAAGAAAGCACGTATTTAAATTTATATTTTATATTTAAAACTTTTTTACAAGCATAAAGCTGCAAAAAAAAAAATGAAATATATTTTAAATAAGCGGATACGGGCAATTTTTAAGTTAAACAAATACATAGACTGTTTTTTCTAGATCGATACTTTTAACTCTTCTTTTACAACAACACAACGTTAAGTCGTTACCATTACCAAAACAGGCCAGTTAGGACTATATTAAAAGTAAGGGGTGCCATCGCACACCCTGCCACCCAAATGACGCCCCTGTATATATACTAATAAATGTAATAACTATAATAAATGTATTAATGTAATACTATACCTATACTTATTATTTGTTTTTAATAGCATGTAGTATTCAATCTATAGTTGATTCCGAAGTAGGTTTTATAAATACTTTTATATAATAATACAAATGGGTTACTTACTTATAAGTTATAAGGAAATTAATAAAGAATTTTACAAGGAATCGTATTTCATTTGTATTTTGTAAAATTTTCATATTAATATTATTGCTAACGTGTTTCTTTTAAAATAATAAAAAAAAATTTTGCAGTGACATGGGTACTGAGAATTTAAAATATTTAAGCATTCAACAAGCATTAGCTGATACTGCTGAATTCATAGCAAATATTGGAACAGAATACGATATCCCGCATACGACAAAGGTTGTGGTATTCGGCGGGTCTTACGCGGGAAGTTTGGCCGCTTGGATGAGACTAAAATATCCACATCTCGTACACTTGGCCGTTTCTTCGAGTTCGTCATTGTTGTACGAAGTGGTTTGTAGAGGTGCGTGTTATAATCTATATCGAAATATTGAAAACATACTCAATGTTATACAACATTTATAATTATGGATTGTCGCAATAGGGTTCAGTGGCGGTTCTTGACAAGCTAAAGGGGGGGGAAAATTTATTCACACATATTTTATACTTTTCATCTACCAAGGACAATAAAGAAGTTTTTATGGTGAAGGGGAGGTGATTTTTTTTTTAATTGAAAACGATCTCATTGTACTAATATGTTTGCATGCAAACATTTTTAATATTTTCTCCCCTACTAGTATTCCAAAACAAAATTCGTGCCTGCACTTTTCAACTTTCTCTCTTTAATTACTACCATAACACTATACTAGTGTTGTGTATACTTAATAGAATATTGGTATAGATATTTCTGAAAGTAATAATATTTCAAACATATAAGTACCTACAATTTTTAGTATATTCGGTGCATAAAAAAAATTGTATTTGTCTGTATTATTATTAGTGTATATGTATATAATATAGTTTAGTAAATGCTGGTGTTTTGTAAACAGGTAATACTAATCATCTTTCAACTTGCATTTCAATTATACCAATAAACACATTTGCAATAACCAAAAGTAATACTGTTTCTGTGATCAGTCATGATAAAATTAAGACTTCATGTTAGTATGGGCGATCAAACTGACGGTAGAAACCGCGTTGATACCACAGAATCACCTTTCACAGGGTCCACCTTCGATCACAATATACTATACTTATTATATACGATCTGAGGTTTCTATTTTACGAGAAAGATAACACGATAACAATATTGTATATGGTATATCGTTCACAGATTTATACGCAGATATACATATAGGTATTTCAGTTAACTGTTTGCTCTTGGTATCACCGCGAAAACCCGCTTATTATCTTGGATAAACATTTTTAAAAATCCCTGAGGGTGGGGGCGATCCACCTGTCGCCCCCTCTAAAACCGCCAGTGTAACAAGTCAACATATATACTAGAAGTCCAGAATCGCATAACAAATTATGTGATCGTGAATAGTGTAAAATTTAATTTAAATTTGATATTATAAAAAATCGAATTAAATTTAATGAAATAAGTGATATTACATTTTTACGTTCTTTGATATTACCTATGTCAATATTAGTCGAAATCCAACGAGACTTGTTTTTATTTTATATAGAGTTTTTGAGCAGGTTTCAAATATATTAGCAATGCATTCCCCAGAATGCGTGTCACAAATAAAACAAGCGAATCATTTACTTAACAATCTGGTAAAAACCGATATAGGAGCAAAGTCCGTTAAGGAAAAATTCAAGTAATAATATATTCAAATACATTATTAATACTATAAAATTCTATTATGTGGATAATACATGTAACTTATGAAGTATATACCGGTTTTAATCGTTGCCATTATTTACTTACTTTAGACTGTGCGATCCCTTGGATAAGGACAATGCGAAAGACGTAATATCACTGTTCTATAGTTTAGGAGGATTCTTCACGTATATTGTACAATCGAATGGGAGTTATGGATTAGAGATTGATGATGTATGTAATATAATGGTTAACAGATCAATAAAAAGTTCAGTAAGTAAGCTTTTTTTTTTTGATAAAACAAGTTTAACATTTTGAGCTGTGTAAAGAATGAATTATTGCGAAATCCCGATAAATTTAGAATCGAGATTTAAAACTTCCGGCCTGCTTAGCCTATATATCATATTTAAATTCAACAAAATATATGTCCTCGAAGTTCAGTTATTTTGATATTACAATATGAAGTATACTGAAAAAATATGTTCTATTTATTTATAGAAGGTATTTGTAAGATTTGTATATACACATACGTACACGTCTATGGTATACTTATTCACGTCAGTGCCGTAATTACGGGGGATTTGGGTGTTGTATCCCCTCATGACCTTTTTTTTCTGCAGACTGGTCAGTAACCCACCACATTCATGTTCTTATTTAACATGTAATATTTTTATCGAAATAATACAAAAAAACCCTGAATCCCTTAAGCTTTATGCCTCTATGCTAGCAGATATATACAATTACGGTAATATACATTATATTATATTGGATTTTAATTTAATAATAAGTTCTCCGAGTGTTAGGTTAGGTGAATATTATTTTATCGCGAAGTCTAGGTTGTATAAATATCAATTAACAATTATCTTATATCTAACAATAATTATTTGGAGAGGGGGGTAATATATAAAATTTACGTAAATGTCATCCCCACCACAATCGAGACCAAATTACGCCACTGATTTACGTGCTATAATATAATAATATTTTTTTTCTTTAATAACTTATTATTAATGATTATTAGTACTACGTTTTAGTTAGATCGGTACGCAACGATTATCACCAAAATTTTAACCGCAAGTAATGAGACTTGCTTAAATCATAATTATAATTCTATAAAAAATGGGTATGCAAATATATCATGGATGAATGAAGACAACAAAAGTGGAGGTGATTATTGTGTTTTGATTATTTAATATGTATATTATATATTATATTAAATTGGTATTTAAATATTAATTATTACAATCACAGTCTATGGCAGGAAATTGTAATTATCTATAATAATAATGAATATACATTTCAACGAAAACTTAAATTTGCGTACGCCGTTCGGACACATTTAGAACCTCTCCAATCTTCCAATGAAAAGTATTTCTATCATATACCAAATACTAAAATGTATATGTTTTATTATGAATCATCGATTTTCACGTAGTCTCTGGAACATAATTGGAAAATAGTTGCAAATCATACATAAAAAATTAATTAACTTACCATTTGTAGCTTAGAATTAAAATTTTAAATTTAACTTTTGAGTCTCCTACGATTTTTAACTTTTAAGAAGAATCAGTGTTCCTTTGGGGGGGTGCGCAGGAGGACGGAGCTCCTCTACTTTTTTTTTTTTTGCGTACCCCAACTATTTTTTTTAATGGGACGGGGAGGGGACAGCACAAACTAATGCTCAAAATAATTTTTCTTAAAATGTGAATTTAAATATTGTTGTCAATAATATATTGAAATTTACTATTTTTGAAATTAAAATTATTTTAGATATTAGTTTATTATATTTTCTGTCACAGTTTGTAGTGTGCAAATATTTACTATAAATTATTTTATTGTACCTGTGGCCTAGACTGTGTTCTCATGGAACGCAATGTTATCAATTTCAGTTATCACTGTTAGGGATATCACTTATCATTTATCGTTGTTTTTGAATTTTTCGAATCGTTTTCGAAAGAAATATTGATAATTATTATTCTTTTATTTTCTACTGCAACATGTAGGTATTGTCAACTAAACGGGGATTTTAATTACATAAAAAAAATTGCTTCAAGTGTTTTTTTTCAGAATGTATGAAATGTATTGGGTGAATTTGTGTGAACATAAATTAATATATTACATATATAGATTACACACGTATTTTGAATTTATATATATATATGCAATTTAGCCATTATTCTTATTGTACCAATAAAAGTACAGATTGTATAACGTTCGAAATAAAATCAAAATATACCTATATGCAATTAAAATGTACTATTTAAAAAAAGTAATAATGCGGGGAGTGTGGGGGCGAAGCCCCCCACGGGTTAGTTTTAAATAATTGTGCACTTGGAACGCAGTTTTTAAATCGTTAGATTGAGCTCCTCTACTTATTTTTTCCCAGTTCGAGCACTGAGAAGAATGAATGTGTTTAATATTATGTTCATATGACATAATATAATATTTAATTAGTAATTAACGGTACGTACTTGCGTGTGTGTGTGTGATCCAAAAAAAGAAAAAAGTAATATATAATATTGAATAAATGAAATTTAATGGTGGTTAAATGTGATTGAATATTAAAATCCCTGGTTATTACCTTACTTCTTTAACGAAGGTGAGTTTCGAGATCGTGAGAATCATGATGCGTGCCAGTGTTTTGATACGAATACAACTAGGTTTTTTGTTTCTATGCTAGTTTATTCAAGTATAGACAATAATATATACACACACACACACACACATATATATATATATATATATATATATATATATATATATACAGAGGGGTTATATCGGAGGATGAAGATGACAATGGTCGTCGATTATTGACTTCGCCTAGTATACCCCACGCAGACACACATACATATGTATGCGTTCCCTAATGTCTGTCACACTTATGACAGACACCCAACCTAGCCCCGGGGAGAGTCGATGAATTTGTTGTTGGCTGGCGTCGTCGTGGAAGGCGGTAGAACTCGTCGGCGGTTGGGCGATATGTTGATTGTAGGTGGATGCGTATTATATCAACGGTGCGGTCGGTAGGTCTTCCTTTCAACTTGTAAGAGTGTTTTATACTATACAAGTGAAAGGAAGAGAATGGTGAAGTTACCGGTTTTTGTCCCCATATTTATGAGGAAATTCGTCTGTAAACGGCGTGGTTTGATTGGTCCGTTCCGTGATTGGCTGCTCGATGGTTTTCCCGGGAGCGGACCAATCACAGCGTCGGCGGTTTTGTCCTATGCCGAGAGGGAAAACTGCGTGTGGCCAATCGTTGTTGGCCCTGAAAAGGGCCATTTTAGTATAAATTAAATGGAGTCCTAGTTGTACCCGTTGCAGTTTTCACAGTATTATTTCTATTTAAATTTTTTTTTATGTGTAGGAGTATAATCGGTGTTTTGAGAAGAGAAACGGAAACCGTTTGTCTATATGTCTTTAAAAGTAATATATATATATCACTATTTTATTTTGGTTCGTTCGAACCACGGACTAAAATTGAATGGACTGGAAACGAGACTATTATCACCAGGCCGCTTAGGGTTCGAGAGAGAGGTGTACAGGGGAAAATAGCACGTCAAAGGCACGAGGTCTATCTATTAATCATTTTAGAACTATTAATTCCATGCCAAATAAAATTGAATAAATAACTAATTTTATTATTTACTATTTAGTCATGATCACAGACTAAGATATAAGTCTAATTATTATTACTCTGAGGGTCCCCGTATGTCATGAATAAATAATAATTATTATAAAATGTGTTATCAATCGCGTTTTTATTTCTATGCGAATGCGATAGCTAATAGGCTCCGCGCATAAACTACGTACTTTCAGGGACTTCAGCATCCCGGATCCCCGTCACCCGTCCACCATGTCGTTTCCAATCCATCCTATCTTAGTCTGTGGTTCGACCTGATGTTAGATATTTTCGAGTGTGTAGTGTAAATCGTTTCCTCTTATGATTTTTTGTATACAACTGTGTTTGCTAGCGTCAACATTGGATATTTCGCATATTATTTGGCAAGTTATTTTACGTCAATTTACATAGTTTATGATATCAGTAACCGTGGTACGCCCTTTTGACCGTTAATCAGATGTTTGTGTTATTGACCCCGTGGTCTATTAGAACAAGATACATCCATATTCCGCTGCGGTGTTGACATTATTACTTTTTGCAAATTCTAAGAGTAGACCTATCTGCACCGTGTTGATAACTCTCGCTTCCTTTAAATTTATGATGATTACTCCACCTGATTCAAGCTTTACCACTGTGTAAACACGTTTTCAATCAAATTGGAATAAAAATACATCGATGGATGATGTTATGATAGCAATTAGTACGCTTTCTATTTCCAAGGCAACGGAAGTTAAGGACAAGTAATATTACGGCTATAACCACTCAGATTCAAGATCTTGTTATTGTCAGTGGTTGACGTGGGGGGACTGAGTACCCCTTCTATTTTTTCAGATATTTCAGCGAACCTCTACTATTTTTTTAAAGAGTAATGCGGGGGACGGCTAGTGCTTTTTATAATAATACGTTATATTCAAAATAAAATAAAAAATTTAGCTTTGTTTTAGCATAAAACGTTTTTGTTTCTTACTCTGCTATTTTATGATTGGGTAAAACAAATATGCAAATGATACATGTCCTCTGCCCTAGTTATAATAATGTTGGCGGCAACTTGTGATAAAAAAAAAAAATATTAAAAATGTTGAAACCATTTTCGTCGGGCGAGAGACAGTCGCCGGCTGTAATATTCTCCTTTTTCCTATATAGCTTTATTTCCCATAGTAAGCCGTTCCTATTCTCAACCAATATTAGTCAATTTTATTTAATCATAAAGCTTACCGTATAAGAAAATTCATGAAAATAATTTGGGTTCCGCAAGTAATACATAAAAATATAATCCCAAAGTAGTAAGTACTCCTTGCTATATAATAATTAATAATATATTATATAAGCTCTCTTATATGCCTCGTTAGAAAGGGAGGCATTAATTTGTTCTCTTAAATAGTCTTTCTTGCATCACTATTCGAAATCACATTTACAAATGGATCGTGGGTTTATTCTTTAATTATTAATGGACACAATATATAAATAATGATTAACATGTTATTCGCTACAAACACACGTGTGGTCATTTCTATGATAAATAAATGATTTAAATATGGTCACACTCTCTGATAGTCACAGTGCCACAAATTAGTTTTTATAGAACTAAAAAAACTGGATAATATTAATACTGGTTAGTTAGCAGTAGTTATAATTTATAGTACCTTAAATATATCCTTATTCGAGGTGGCGGTGGTTACTGATTTTAGTATATTAAATTTTTTTAAATATAGTCGGCATTTTCTTAATAATCAGTCGGCGAATTATGTTCATAACCCCCCCCCAAAAAAAAAAAAATGTGTAACGCCGATCCTGCAAAGATGACAAGATATTTCATACTATATAGAATCACGATGATCGATGACTCTATAATCCTCTAAAACATTTTACAGAAATGTATATTCTGGTGCAATGTTATTGGTTCATCTCCCAACACAGGTAAATATAAAGTCATGTCCTTCTACCGCACTCGTACGATGATCAATTTCGATTACAGGCTTAACGGAATATCTACCCTTAGTACGTGTTAACCAAGTGAAAGATTTGGAGATAATTTTTGTTCCTTCTCTCGATTTTAGGCCTCATATAGACTATACGGTTAGTAAAGCGTTACGTGTCCTTGGTTTTATTTGGTGATACTCGTTTAACATTGACTCTCCGGAACGTATCTCTTTACTTCATACTAACTTGGTTCGTACAGTATTAGAATTCGGTGTAGTATACTGGTCACCATACACGGCAGTCGACATTCGACGGGTTAATTAGGTCCAAAATCTGTTTTTGAGTTTCGCCGCTTAAAAACTTAATATTGCTCACTCAGTCTATAATTACAGTATCATAAGTAAATTTCTTAAAATTGATCCGTTACAAAATAGACGGAAGGAATTCGGGATCAGATTTATTTGGAATCTGTTTAATGGTAGAATAGACGCTCCACGTATGCTCAAAGAGCTCAGCGTCCGTACTACGGGTAGCACCAGATTTTAGATTACCTTTTACTTACCACACTGTGGTAGTAATTTCATGCGAAATGCTTCTCTTATAAGGATGATGCGTGATGCTAATTCATCACTCACATTTACTTGATTGCATTTCTTTTGTTCTTTGTTCTCATTCTCTTTTTGTTTACCTTCAAATCACCTATCACTGTATGTTACTTCACATGTTATACCATTATTCTCACTTTCATGTCAAAAAAAGCCTAATGGCGTTTATATTATTAAATAAATAAAAATAAATATAATACTTGTGTATAATGTAAATAATAGTTAAAACCAAGACATTTTGATTGTACTATAATTGTAATACATAACCAATGACAATAATGACATGTGTGGAATGTGCATATCATTATATCTATCTATATGATCGGCTAAAATTGAACGAAAAATTAATTATGTTTTAACACTTCTAACAGCCCGACAACGTCATTATCAGACGTGTACAGAGTTAGGATTGTTCCAACCAGACGACCTAGTGTTCGGTGGTCGAGTCACCAAAGAATATTACGTTGATATGTGTGCTGATGTTTTTGGAAAATCGTAAGTTGATTGACTAAAAATTTGTTAATTAGTTATTTAGTTCATATTAGAATGAAATCTATTTAATTATATTTTAACTATTAATAAACGATATTCACCTGTGGTATAAATAATACTTAACATCTCGTTGGGCCGGTTTCACCAACTATTGTTAAATACACTCTAACACTGTGTAAGTTAATAATTTGTTTAAATTTAACAACTGGTTAAATTATATAAGTTTCACTATTACATTATTATTGTTAAATTCTATTTGTTAAGTAACAAAATGTTAGTTGGGTTACCTTGAGTCTAACGTTCTCATTGGTTATCACGAAATATGATAACTGATAAGTGATAATATAATATTAAAAATAAGCTATATTATAACCTAATTTACTATAGTGGATCTATGGCATTTTAAAATGCCGATTAAATTTTAACAAGCCGATTTCGGTTGGTTAACTTAACAACGCCTTATGGCTTAACAAATATCGGTTAAACCTAATTTTCACTAACTAATTGTTAAATACAATTAATAACGTGTTAAATCGTTAACAAATGTTGGCGAAACCGGCCCTTTATAAAGTGACTTGACATCTTTAATTTTCATATTTAATATTTATTTAGATATTTATCTTAGTACCTATCGGCTATCACAGTACTTATTATTTTGTATACTTGTTTTTTTTTTTCTTAAATATATTTTTGACATCATTAATAGTTCAGATATAATATTTAAATCGAAATCAAGAAAAACATAAAATCAAAATTATTTTTACCATATCGATTCAAATAAAATATTTGAAGGTATTTATAATGTATTTTTGCTTTTATTTACAGGCTTATATGTTCTAATTATTATTATTATTATTATTTATTTATTTTTTTTATTTTTTATTTTTTGAAGATATAATTTGGAGTTTGTGTCTAAAGGGGTCGAAAGGACAAATATGTTGTTTGGAGCATTTAATATAGCGGCAACTCGAGTAATTTATGTCCGAGGATCCAACGACCCATGGAAAAGCATACAGTTGACACATAAAACAATAAAAGACACCGAATTCATTTATATTGAAGGTGCCTAATCACTAAATTAAAAAATTGTATTTCTCATAAACTTTATATAAAAAAGTAGTGTGACGTGGCCGGGGAACCAGTTAACATACGAGTATAAAGTATCCGGGGAAAGATTTCAGGTCCTTTTGGATATAATTATATTACGTAGCCGGGGGTAGAATTTTATAATATTCAATAATGGAATTACGTCGGTAATCATTTATTTATTTATAGATATTAATACGTACTTACAAAAGGGCACGGGTGGTTGTTATCGAGTTTATCTGATGGTGGTTTGTTTCGAACTGTCTATATTAATGTGTCGTGTGTATTATAATACTACGTGGTGTGTGTCGTCAGATGATGAGTAGGCTACTATTATTTGTGTATAAAATATACATACACATGTATATATATATATATATATATCACAACAAAAACACTTCGCCTGCAGCTACGTGTAAAAAAACGGCTAAGTAAAAAAAAAAATCTATCACCAGTTATGATACGTATCTCGTAAGTGTTTAGCATCATAAATAGTTGTGATATCATTTGTGATGCTAAGTGAAATTTTCGATTTACTTGGCGAGATCAAATAAACTTTCCTAATATAAAGTATTTTAAGTATTTGTAAATTTATTGCAACCTAATTAATAATTATTTACCTATCGTTATAAAAATACAGTAAATTGTACATTGTATAACTATGCACTCTATTATACCCTATAATAAGAAGTGATACTGTTATGACAACTGATTAGGAAAGTTTATTTGATCTCGCCAAGTAAATCGAAAATTTTACTTAGCATCACAAATGATATCACAACTTTATGATGCTAAACACTTACGAGATACGTATCATAACTGGTGATAGATTTTTTTTTACTTAGCCGTTTTTTTACACGTAGCTGCAGGCGAAGTGTTTTCGTTGTGATATCACCTCTTTTTTGCAATTAACTGCAATACGCATCGCTGAGAAGATATTGTTTTTACAATAATTTCTTTCTTAGTAGTGAATTAACGTGGCAACAAACAACGACGACGATTGTCTAATGACTACGCGCCGCGCAACGCTCGGCCCTCGGCCGCCGAGTTTACCCCCACCTATTATAATAATATTAAATCGTACCGAGAACGAAACAAAGTAGAGTGGGGGACCGGTAGGCGCGACAACGCGAGAAGCGGCCGCCGTGATTCCAGATTTCAGTATAATTTATCATTAAAATGTTCGCACTTTTTTTTTAATAACTTCGTTTGTAATTACACGATTTCGATGATTTTTACAAAAGGATCATGTGTGCACAATTTTTCTGATATTTTGACGTTAACTAGGTATTAATTGATTCAGTACATAATTAGTTATCACGAACTAAAAATAACACCAATATTTACACGGTTTAAATGGGTAACTCCTGCTTCGAGATAATATACACTGTCGTGCCGTAGCTATTATTTCTTTTTACTTAGCTCGCGCCACGACCGTGGCGCTGGATTCGTATACATATACATAATAATGTACGTGTATATGTAATTTCGTTACAGTAGTTCACGGTGCGTTTTTTTTTTTTTAGGAGGATTTCACTGTCAGGATATGGATGAACCGTGGCATGACGATTCACCACAGTTGGAAAAAGCTCGGAAGAAAATCTTGGCAACTATACGCAAATGGTTAGGAGAAAACGATTTCATTGTTTCACACGATAACATATAGTTTTATTAAGGATACACTCATTATTTTACAACAAAAATAAAAACTTAAACACTAAACGTTTTCGTTCGAAAAAATACCTGTTTAAATAAAGAAAAAGATTTAACGATATACATGTATAATAGAATATAATAAAGTATAATCAAATGAAATATTTAGTGGTTATGATATTATTTTCGATTTCGAAAGAATCGAGAGTATAATTATTATATATAACTATTATAATAACTCTATAAACTATTGAACAGAATATTTAACACGACCAAGACCAATATTATACGTTCGGAAAGCATACTTTGTTTTAGATGTGGATTATACATTTTTTTTTTTTTTTTTTTTTACGGGCTATAAACTTATTTTATATATCAAATCATTTTTCGCACTGCAGATATAATGTGTAAATTTTTTTTTTTTGGTTTGTACGAAAAAACGCTATTGTAACGCGGCATACATAATATACTAGCACATAATATACGCTAGACAATAGCTGATAATTAGATGGAGTTGCCCGTGAAAATAATTGTGAGTGCAACTCCTTTTGGATGTTGTAACTCGTCATGAAAGCAAAGCGTTTTTAAGCGTAAGTTGCCGTTTATAGTCGCGCGATTATATTTCGTGTGTGCGAGTGTGCCCGACGTCACTCGTGTCGCCCTATCGCCGCCGTCTTCGTGCCGACGTACAATATTTGAAGGGGCCCGGTGCCGGTTATTTATTAAGGAGCGTATAAAATACAGGCTACTTAAGGGGCCCAGTGTCGGTTCTATTTTATATACCTAAAAATTATAGGCTTTACAGGAAAAACTCTCGCGGCTTGTAAAATTAACCGATTTGAATTTTCTTTTTTTTTTTTTCTTTTCATACTTAAATGGGACATTAAGGGACACGCCATGGCTTGTCTATAAGGAGTTGGACTTCAGACATAAAACGATCTACTGTACAGTAGCGTACAATTTAGTACGAAATTTTAAATTAAATAATTTCACGACGCAATATTCACACTCAGAACCCTGCAGGTATCACAGAAAAAAAAATTGTTTAATGATTTAAAAATATAAGTTTAACGGTCCAGAGGTGGGGGAGGGAGCAACAATTGCACGCTGTATACAGCATTAATTTATTCAATACACAACCGAGTTAGGCCTCGAAACGAAACTTGCATCACACCAACAGCCTCTATACGTATGTGTACTCGCTAGCGGCACTGATTGTTATAGAACTTATCCCGTCAATGCAAATTCTGTCGCTCGTGCTTTGTTTTTGTTTTTTTTTAATCAATCGATTCGGATCGCGACGAATGGCCGTTCGCGGTGTATAAACGTACGAAAAAAAAAAAAGAGAGAGAGAATAAAAAAAAACCCCCCGAAGGACAGTGTCTATCCGGATCCCTGCGGCCGGTCCTGCAGTATATACACGCGGCGTCGTATTGTCGAAACGTCGCGGTTGTCACTGTAAAAGTGGCGGTGGCGAGTGGTTTTTTTTTTTTAATAACGTACGACAATAATAAAATTTAAAAAAAAAAAATAGTAATTCAAATTAAAAGAGGGACGCGCCGCGCGAAACTGCGAGTAGTTTGTGACAAACGATCCGGACCGATTTAGCGTCACGGCCGGGTCAAGTGGAGAACGTATTATTATTATTATTATTATTATCGGCGAAGCAGCTGTTTTTCTTTTCTTTTTTTTTATTCGGTTGTCACCACCCCCCAACTTGTAGTCTTGCCCCCGTGTTTTGCGCGACGCCAGCCACCCGCCTGCGAACAAATAAATAAAAGCGATTAGTACTGCACGGTGCAGTCCGTGTGCAGGAAATACGTTTTGCGGTTAAAACCGGACGTTTTCGTTATACGCGTTTTCGTGTTACGCTACGCGTTCTCCCTAGCTCGGATGCTGCGTATATAAAGTCTATAATATTATGTATACACGCAGTACACACACACACAACTTACGCGCGTCGGCAGAACGAATAAATTCGACTGTTATTATTAGAGTTAGGATGTTGATGACTTTTGCATTTTTTTTCCTTTTATTCTGTACAATGCTATCCTAGCTAAAAATTTGTTTCATGCTCCCTTGATGCAGAATATTCTAATTTTATTTTGCATTTTTTTGCATTTTTTGCATTTTTAGCTATAAATGCATTTTTTTTTTTTTTAACGTCGTTTTTCAACATTTTCAAGTCATTTTTTCATCTTTTAGGGCATTTTTTGTACTTTTTGTACAATGTGGGGCATTTTTCACAAATCATAGATTTTAGGGCAAATGTTTTACACCCAAGTTTGCAAACAAATTTAATTTATTTAAAATAATTTTAATATTATTATTGTGGGGTTTTTGTTGTGATTACATTTATCGCGTTCCGATAAGATTATTGTTTATAAATAAGTTTTTTCACTTACTTAATTAGTATTTTAGATAATTTTTAAGGTCATTTTTTGAAGTTTTTAGGGCATTTTTGCACTTTTTTTAGGGCTTTTTTGCATTTTTTTTTAGGGCATTTTTGTGTGTTTTTTAGGTCATCAACATCCTAACTCTAGTTATTATTATATAAAATAGTATAATATAATCCGTTTTGTAAAAAAAAAAAACCAAGGGTCAAACAAAGAATATAGAGTTACGCCGTTTGAATATATTATCGTAACATATATAGAGAAAATTGACACTATTATATAGGCAGTGATATTATATTATCCTCTGAATCTCGCTTTTTTCCAGAATCGAGACCGCGCGGGGCAGTATATTATGTATAGAGAACGTTTTTTTTTCTCCCGAACGGCTGTTCGGTGAAAATCTTTTAAAAAAGTTTTTTTAATACTAGATTTTTTTTTTAAAAAAAATTAGATACCTACACATATTGTACATAATAATACGATCCGTGTAAAATGTTCGGTTTAACGTGCAGGCGCGGTGAACGATTTTCACAAAAGAAAAATTGTTTCCCTACAGCAGTATCGCGCGCGCCCACTATAGCTGCAATATAATAGTTGTACCGTTTTCATCCCCCCCTCGCGCGGTTTTTCGTCTTACGCGCTTTCTTTTATAGTATAAAATAATGAAAAGAAGAATTTTAATTAAGACGGGAGACTGACTTGCCGGAATGAATCTTTGCATCATCGTTGTCGCGGCACAGGAGAAAGCGCGCACAAAGAACGGTTGATGTGCGCGATCAACGACCGCAAAGGCGTCTTTCGAGATTCGCCTCTTAATTATGCGCGACTTGAAAATTTATACATTTCCCTCGTCACTATATATGCAGCTGCAGAACCGTGTATTATTATTATTATTATTATTATTATTATTATTATTATTATTAACTTTCGCGCGTCTCACCCCAAACGTATTTATTATAAATAATAATAATAATAATAATATTACTGTAAATATAAAACCGCAACGAGTATGTTATATTTATAATATATGTATATATATTTATATATATATACTCGCGTTATACAAATCTTCGAATTTACGCTATATATGTACATATATAACCGCGTGCAGAAGTTTTGAAAAATCGTATATTTTATCATATTTTGTATTCCTACTTGTCATCCGTATATAATATATTTATACATTACTTAATGGTTATATATAGAGACCGAATGTTGATGAATTTTTTAGAACGTCTTAGGTGATGCTTTTCTATAGCTAAAAATGTGATTCGATAACATAAATATATATATACATAAATCACTAATTAACTATAACTAACTAATTTTTATTTTGCATTTTTTTGCTTTTTCTTTTCATTTTTAAGACATTTTTTTGATATTTTAAAGTCATTTTTTTTTTTTTTGTAATTTTAAGCCATTTTAAAACTATTTTTCAATAATCAACAGAGAAATCACGAGTTTACCGTTATTATTATTATTGTTATTATTTACGTGGAACTTTTTTTTTTCGTTATTATAATTTAACATTTATGCATAAATTTTAGTTTAAAAAATATACATTACACTGTATAAAGTCTGAGAAGAACTGCAAGTAAGCAAGTAAGAAATATAAAATAAGTCGCGTATACAAATATAATGCGTAATAATACAATATAACTATATCTCTTATTCAACTCCATGCATCGTATTTATACTGCACTTCTGCAAAATAACACGTATTTTATGCATGTATGTTGTATATTAATTGTAATTAATAAAATAATAAATAAATAATTTATTTATAATAAAATTAATAGTTTTAAATATATTAATTTTAAAATTTTAAAACCTCAATAATAGTAAAAAAAAAAATTCGGAGTATTTTTATTATTTTTTTTTTTTAGATCGAGCGCGCAGTTTTCTCCGTATACACATTATAGTAAATTAATAGATCGTATCAAAAATTACCTATGCGACTTGTAGTCGATTACGTTTTGGCGATTTTCGGGCCGTATAATTTGGATCGCGCGCGGTTAGGTTAAAAACAAAAAAAAAGAAATTTAATCTCCCGTGTGCCCCCTATATAATATATTATGTAAATAAGCGTATATTATAAGTGCCGCCGTATAGCAGTAGCAAAATATAATAGAAATCTAAAATTGGATCAAACTCCACCGAATTTTGTATACGCTCTCGAAATGAGACGCGCGTATATATTATAATTATATATTAAATAAATATGTGTGTTTTATATATATACGCCAACGTGTAATAATATATTATAATAGACAATAAGACTTATGTTTTACGTTTGGACTGTTTAAATTTATGACCGCGCACGTCTACGGTTTCCGGTTATAATACATCATTAAAGCAGTGCGTGTGTATATACGGCGCAGTCATATAACACAGTATAATTTATGCCGTGTGAAATCACTGTCTCTTCTCAGACTTATCATTTTGGCGTATATGTCTATATATTATTATTATTAAATAAAAAAAACTTAAATATTTCATATATATATATATATATACATAGTTGTTACGGGATCGGTAAAACGAATAGAAATTTTATTTACGAGATTATATTTGGAACCGTATCTCCGAAATAAAATTTAAAAAAAAAAATCTAATCCGAATTTCGCGGGAAAACAATCATACGTTATATATTATGTAATATAGACAATTTAAATTAAAAATTATTACAGATTTTTTTTTTTTATAAATAATATTAATAATATCGTGGTTGTTTTTAATTTGATTCACTGCTGCAGTACATCACAATACATGTTTGCCGGTTTTTGTATATTTGTTTTAAACTCGTCTCTTTTTTTTTTTTAATATTGTAATATCCATAATTTTCTCCGTGTAATTCGTTCGTTTTTATTTTTTAATCCGTTGCTGCATTTTTTTCGCTTAAATCCATAATGCGATGCTATGCGACTTATATATTGTCCGAACCGCGCTGTTTATAGTAGTTAAATAAACAAATTATTAATGCAATACTATCGTACTATAAATTTCTCTTGGAAAAATAATAACAACAAGTCAAAAACAGTGTACTGCAATAACTGTGTATAATCATATATATATTAGTAAACGAATCATTGAAAAAATAAATAAAAATTTTCTTCTATATTTTTCCTGGTGTACATCACTATTATAAATTTGCAGCGTAGGTACTGTACACGCGAGTATACGCGTCATATAGATTTCGGAAGAAAACTACGCGAAACTTATTTTAATTCGATTTATAACGCGGAAATTTTACGCGCTTGTTCTTTGATTTTTTTTTAATAATAAATGACGATAACTCTTTGTTTGCGACTATATAACAAAAAACGGGAAAAAGCACATTAATTAAACACAAACAAACAAAGTACGTAATAAATAATTCAATTATAAAAAAGGAAATCGTCGTTAAAATAATTAATGACGCGTTTCGGACACGCCGCACTGCAGTGCCACTGCAGATTCGGTGAATATAATATGCGCCATTATTGTTCCGCGTATAGTATATAACGATATTATATAATATTACGAACACATTATTTTCGTACGATTATTTATTCATTTATTTTTATTTTTTACTTTACATCGAAAGGGTTTAATCGATATATATATATATATCATTTTTTATAATATCGACATTTCGTCGAGTCACGGAGGGGGTTTTTTTTTTTGAAATTGTATATTCCTTTTCGTGTAGTGCGCGTGTGGAAAAACGATTCTTGCAATACGTTTCGTATATAAAATATTATTATGGTAACCCTCCTTCCTCACGAATAATAGACGTGACACAAATGCTATAACTTTTATGTTCTGTTCAATATTTTTGAGTTTTTTTTACTCTTATATATTTGGTTACTATTATATCATATAGCGATCCGTCTACGTAGAAACGAACGATACTTTTTTTTAACACACCGCAATAATTGTTCAAATCAGAGGTTTATTATAACTTTTTACTGGTGCGTACGGCTTTTGAAAATTTTCAAATTTAGGTGACCCGCGCAAATCTATTTTTTATTTATTTATTTTTTTGCTACGATACCTATATATTAACGAATTATTTTAATAGAACTAATTTATACATAGTAATAATATCGTATATATAGAGAAAAAAATGTTATTAATAATTTATTATGAACTGCGCTTGTTTTCGATTATTCGACTGCGATGATAGCGTTTCGTCAGTGTCAGCGTCGACGTTGCCGGTTAGTTCGAGACGTAAGGCGGACTAGTCGAGATTTTTTTGCGAAATTTGGTGTTTTTTTTTTTTTGTAATTGCAAAAGAAAATGTGACTTTACACGATATAACAACACGAAAAACTGAACGGGAAACAACGTCTTTATATAGCTTTACACCTGCAGTACCTCAGTGTTGCAGGTTACCGCGGTATTTCGAACAGACTACCGTTAAATATTTTCCTGTTGAAATTCGTTTTTAATGAATCGTCTTCGTCGAATAGACCGCGATAATAATAATAATACTTTTTCAGCTCGTATATTCGTCGCGTGATGATGCGCACTGCGGTTTTGGGAACCTCTGCTGCAGAGATTTAATTTTTAAGTGTAAATCCAGCGAGACACCTTTCTATAATCCATCATACATACAGCTATACTTTCAGCCGTTTGTTTTTCCTATACATTATACGCGTCTTCTATACGACCCGTTTCATAAACGTATAGTTCTCGGCCGACAATCATCTCTTCCAGCTTTGTCTTTCCTCCTAATTATCGTTCGCATCGCGGTCATTCTCTGCAGATTATACAAGTCCACCCCATTGTTTTCTTCGATCGTTTTCCGCTGCACGTCCAATGCCTTCGTTCTTATAATATACGCGCGTATACGTCTTTAATATTTGAACTTTCTCCGTCCCGCGAGGAATTTTCAACGTTCTCATACTCTTTTCTGCTAAAATCACGTATTTATATATATATATATATATATAGTACGTTAATATGTATTCTATCGTTGTACGGCCCACGTTGTCGCCGTCGGCCCAGCGTTTATATAATAATTAGAGCCCGGATGTTTTTATATCCTAAAAAAAAAAAACCTATAAAAATTCCCTTAAAAAAATTAATTTATAATTTATAAAAACATAAAATAAACACATTTAAAATTACATAAATTATTTATTATTTCATCGATTGCAATATTACTATACGAAATAAAAAAGTTACGTAAAATAATAATAACACTGTAAACTCGTAATTTTTCTGCCGATTGTTGAGAAATAATTTTTTAAAAATGACCTAAAAATTACAAAAAAAAAATATGGCTTTAAAATGTGAAAAAACGTCCTAACAAATAAAAAAAAAAAATGCAAAATAAAAATTAGCTTTTATCGGTTTTGTGTGATATTAAATCGCCTTTTTAGCTAGAAAATCAAAAAATAAACTATCTAAAGTACATATATACCATAACTACACGCGATTTGCTGCTAGAAACAAACGGTGACTGTAAATATCGGGGCACTCCTATTTTGGTAGATTCTGGTCGAATTTTCGCGTATAGACATATTTTTCGGCAGTTTTTGAGTTATATTTTTAGGCGCTTTTGAGAAAACCGAAAAATGACCGCTCTAAAGTACCTATATAGTTACACGCGATTTGCTACCGGAAGCAAATCGTGACTGTAAAGATCTCGGCACTCCTTATTCTGGTAGAATTTTTGGATATACAGACATAAAAAAAAAACACAACTTTGCAAAACCAATAGATTCCTCGCTCCGCTCAAAATCTCCGCTCGGAAAAATGCGAAAGCCATCCGGGCCATAATAATAATAATAATAATCTATTAAAACGGCGCGTCGCCTTTTTTTTTCCCTATTCCTTTCTCCGCGCGCGCGCGTTTTACAATACCGCGCCGCGCCGTCGACTGCGTATAATATTTATTGCTTCGCGAAAATTAATAATATGATCGCCTATTGTCGTCGTCCGGCGACACGCGATACAGGGACCGGCTTCACACACACACACACACACACACACACGCACAATAATACGAAACCCGGCACAATTTAATATAACACACACACACACACACGTAATAATATACGAGCGTATATATATATATATATATATATATACACAACGTTATTAATAATAATAATAATAATATGATCGAGCGCCCTTCTATACATAGTATATACGAGTATATATAATATAATATAATATGTTCTTCGCCGCGATGATGCGGACGCGCCAAAAGCCACAAATTCCGCTCACGACCCTATTATACGCTATACACCCGCTGGACCCTTCGCCGTCAACGACAACGACGATGACGGCGATGACTCTTCTCTCTGATGTCGCCGTGTCATATAATCGAGTTCACGAGAGACACCGCCGAATATACGCGCGCTATTATATATAATAATAATATATTGTCCGAATAATAATAATAATAATAATAATAATTAGAGCTACGGACTTCACGCCCTTGAAATGCCTCAAAATACGCATGGATTTATGCCCGAAAAAATTACTAAACATACCCTTAAAATATGTACAATCATTAAAATATGCTCTCAAAATATATGCGTTATAAAAACAGAAAAATTTTAATGACTGTATCTACAATATGGGTACTATATATATATAGATTAATAAATCAATAATTATGAAAAAAACTAATAATTTATATGTTGTTAAAAATATATATATTAATAAAACTAGAATATATACAATAAGACTATGTGTACTCGTATATATATATAAGCATAGACAATATAATGCCGTGACTCGTATTATACTCATAAAATATATAATAATATATAGGTATATATAATCTGCGTGAAGATAAAAATAATCTCGGTGGTTCGTAATTTCAAGTATAAATTGTCGAGCAGTTGGGGAAAATACATAGCTTACTATCAAATTCATCGAATATATACATATATGTATATTGCCAATTTTAAATATAATTTAAATAATAATTTTTTTTTTTTAAAAATTAGTATATTTAGTTTATTGAAATACGGTCTTAAAATTCGAATACAATAAAACATGGATACTAACGCGTGAAAAAGAGCTAAAATATACAAGAAAACAATTTTTCTATGAGCTCCTATAGAGTATTATGAAATAGCTGTTTTCCGTATCACTAAGCTACGTACCATGTTTTGAACGATTATTAAAAAACACGCCAACTCCTACAAGTATCCCTCCTATCCCTAATAATAATAATAATAGGTCGGATGGGGGGCGTACATAATAATAGCTTTAGTCTCCCTTTCATTCGTCGTAAAGTGCGCGCGCTCGCGCCATTGATCCGAAACTAATTTATTATTTGTTTTATTAATATATATGATATACGACGACGACGACGAGCGCGACGACGAGCGCGCCCACCGAACAGGTGCTTTAAGACCGCTCGTATGTATTATACGCGCACTTTAATATTCGGCTCCTCGTTTGATTTATCGAGTCCCCTATACACTGCTGCGCCGCGCCGTACGAGTGATATTATACGCGAATATAATATGCGCGACGTGTGTAATTTGTAAAGCGCGGACGGAGGGCGCGCGCAGCGCAGTTCTTCTCTTATTGTTGTACGCACTCGCTCGACACGAGGGAAGTGGCGGACCTTCGCCCGTCCCTCAAAAACAATTTAAAAAAAATAATAAAATTTTTTTAAAACGTTTTAATTAAAAAAAATTTACATTTTAATATCTGTTGAGCGGCTTTGATGATAAAAATCGAATAAAATACGTGTATTTAAAAGTCGTTATCATATATATTATATATATAAAAAAAAAAAAAAATGTAGGAATACTGCGGAGAAACGATGAGTCGTTTATAATATATATATATAATATTTGTCCAGTTACGCGCGTCCAGTGACTGTATATAAGGGAGAAAAGAAAGACATTTTTTTTTTTTTTTAATTTAGAAACTGCAGTGGTGTTTATGCCCGATTTATTGTGTTGGGACTAGATAACGGCGTACCTACGTGTTATTTATGGATAAAAATTTAAAAAAAACAAATACATATACATACGTGTACACTTATCTAGATAGAGATAAAAAAAAATATGAAAATATTATGATTTTAACGAGGTAAAATTAAGATTTTAATTTATATATAATTTCAACATTTTTTTTTTCTCGTTCAAAACCTCATCGTAATATACAATATATAATTTTAAACACAATATATTATATATTATGTAGATATTATCGAAAAACATGTTATATTTATTAAAACGCCGGTAAATATGTTATTGTGTTTGAACGTAAAATATTATATTAACGGAACGTATGTCAATAATTACATTAAAGAAATATTACGAAATAAAAAAAAAAAAAGAATTTTAATCTCACTAATAATAATAATAATAATAATAGAAAAAATTATCTCGATAAAATTCGGATTGTAATTTTCATCTGAGACACGTGTATTTAGATATAACTTGGCATTAAAATATTAGAAAATATTAATTGTCTATATAAATGAGTGTTAACACTGCAGCCGAAAAAATACATAGTTGAAGTAAAAACGTGAAATTTACACACACACACACACACACAGTAGCGGACGAGATTTGTTTGCAGCTCGCGCCGCGCGCGCACGGCGTTTCAATGGATTCTCGAGGAGACGGACTCGGCTCGTTTACGCACCGATTCGGCCCGTTCGTACGGAACGTTTCCCCGGCACCAGTGATAATTTAAATGCGCGCGCTTGCGTGTATATAAATAATAATAAAAATTTAAACGAGCGACGACGGTATGTTTTCCCGAGGCGTTCTTTCTTTTTCCAACACCAATTACACGGTCATTTGGCGGCGCGTCCGATCGCCACCGTCGTTTTTCATCGTCGCCCTCTTCAATTAATCGGCCCATTAACTGTGCAGCGTGTAAAACTGTCCGCCCTCACTCGCACGCGCCATACCTTCCATCCGCCCGCCCTCGGCCGGGCGGGCTTCATTATTCGACCGCTTGACATCACACGCGTATACTGCGAGTAAATATGTATATGCAAAGAAATTTATGAGAGTAAAATCAAAACAAAAAAAAAAAAAATTGTAGCTAAAAAATTCACCCACAAAATATAGAACAGTGGCTGCGGTTCTGGCAGCTGCACAAATTATTTTGATGTTTACCTTGTTAAAAAGTTCAATTTCGTTTTTATATACGAGTATAAATCATCGGTCGTGATCGAGCGTTTTTAGTGCTTAGTCAACGAAAAACTCGGTCGGTCGTGTACAATGTAAGCGTGCAAGGGTATATTTGAGGGAGGAACAATCCCCCCCTTGTAGACATAAAATGTTATTATATTATGGCACAGAATTTAATGGCTAAATTATAAAAATATTGATTAGTAAAAAAAAAAAAAAATTGGTGTTAAAAAAAGAAACCGTTCGTTTCGCACCCTTAATTAAATTAAATTAAATTAAATCAAATTGAAGTCAAATACGCCCCGGTAAACGTGTAAATGTGAGTAAACGAGTAAACGTTAAATAAATAGTAACGGTGTAAAATAAACGAGTAAACGTGTAAAAGAGTGTCGACGAGAAAAGATGAATCCTTACGTTCATTTCATTTCATTGAAATACGTGAAATAATAATAAAAAAACGCGCGTACGATGGGTCGCTTGGTCAGCGTCAAAGTAAACACTCGAATATACCGACATAGCGCGTCAGCCGACCGTAATAAAACAGGAAAAGAAAGTAGTCACCAGATAGCGCTACGAATTACGATACAACATAGAGGGCGTGGCAGAAAGGCGCATATAAATAGCGGTCCGAAACCATCGGACCGCTCAGTGTAGTTACGGCGGTCAGGCGTGAACAACGTAGTTCGCGTCTGACTGCGGTGTGTGTGTGTGTGTGTGTGTGTGTGTGTGTGTGTGTGTGTGTGTGTTTGAGACTGACCGCTATTTATATGCTCCTTTCTGCCACGCCCTGTATGTTGTGTCGTAGCGCTATCTGGTGACTAATTTCTTTTTCCGTTTTATTGTTCCATTCCGTTTACGTTCCACGCACGTTGTACGTTTCTACATCTGCATTTCATCTCTGTACATTAATAGATCTTTCTTCTTGGTTATTACTTGTCGACGTGAATATTTCATTGGCAGAGGAGGTTGGCTCCATTTTCGCCCCTCCATTGAACATCACGTATAACCACCACTGAACAGTACACGTAATATTTTTATAATTTCTTACGTATATGTATATATAAAATACAATTTTTTATTTTTATCTCGATTTTTGAACAAAAAAGCCCGTTATCTTACGTCACGTATCGTAGGTGGTAAGTTTTAAAAATTAATAAAATAATAAGTAGAATAAGGAGTAAAATTAAAAGACTTAAAAAAAACATGTGACTTTTATACGACATTTTTTTTAGGGTAGGATTATAATATTATGATCCGAATAATTCACAACAAAATTTATTTAGCTTTTGCAGGGCAGTAGGAAAAAATCCTTAGAATAAACCCTGGAGTGATGTCGTTTTATTATATATCTATTAAAATAAAGAGAACAATGGAAAACTGTTAAAAGACTTCCAACTCCTGCTCTAAATGCGTGTTTGAAGACATACATTTATTACAATTATATAGTTCCCCTACTCTTTATAAATATATATATATATATATATTGTATTTTTTTAACAATCTATATAAAAGTATAGCTCAAAATAATCGTGATGTCATGTTTTCGAAACACGAGAGATCTATATTTTCTATAAAAAAAATAGTGGAAATTGTAAATAATTTTTTTTAGTACTAATATTTTTATTGTGTGTCGAGGCAAAAAAAAATTATGAATTAAAGATTTTTAAGTTTTGCCTGTAACTATTGTAAATGTATTTGTGCCCGTACGATATTTGAGTCCTAAAACCGTCCCTGAAATAGAGATTAAGTATATCGTTTTTTTTTTGCGGACGAGAGAATTCAATGGAAAACAACCGCTACAACTTTTTACAACGTTGCTCCGCGCGCGAGACACTGACAGACCAGCTCCCGGGTAATATATATTCGGCTCCGTCATGATATCGACTCAATGCCGTATACGTGTCATAAATAATATAGCACACGTGAAATGAGAATAATAGTGAGTTTATAATAATAAACTTAATTTTTAAAAAATTATTATTATAAATTTATATTTATATATATATATAACGGCTTCGAGTGTAATTTTCCGTGAAATTACACGCGCGTTCCGTATAAAAATCGATTCACTCACAAAAACCTCGTGATATTATTTTTGTATACATAATAATTTGAATTTTAAAATACGCGCGCGTGACTATCGTCAGCGCTGCAGTGTTCAATAATATTGTTTTGGACAAAAATTAATTGGTTATCTTTTCTCTCGATTGACTTCAGCCTATTTCATGTGATAAAACGTCTTCGTATATTATACGCGGCGGATTGAGAGCGCAGATTTTTGTTTTAGATTTCCGGGGGAAAAAAAGAAATTGTTTTTTCGTTTTCGAATTAAAAATATTAATTATGCGTAATACGATAAAATCAGCGCCAGCGGAAAGGCTGGGCAGAAGGAGAAGCTGCCCCCAGGCCCTGCCGTTTCGGGAGCCCCGCGCCTTCCACGGAATTTAACATATTTTAAGGCTAGAATTTTATATTTTCAAATCTAAATAACAACGCGCGCGTATAACAACTGCCGTCAATACCAATACAAAATTAATGTTTGTAATATGCGTTTTTAACTTAAACGCAATATTTAGTACCTAGGTAGTGTGATATATAACGATATCTTTGTCGCTTTGATGATGAAATATGATATCCGTATACTGAGAAATTCCCTTCTTTTTTTTTTTACAATTTTTTTAAATCTGTTTTAAAAATAAATACGTATTTGCAGAAGAGTTTATGTTTGATTGTATGCGTAAAGAAAAAAAAAATGTTTTTACATAAATTATGTAAAACAAAAAAACAAAAATTTCATATTATAGGGCCTCCCAAAAAAATTTTTTTGGTTTCAACCCCCCACTGTCTAAGGCCCCCGAGAAGAAATCTGCTCAAAATCTCCCGCCGGCGCTGCGGGATAAACTGGTTTTGATGCGCGTACATACACACGAGATTGAAACGCGCGAAACGTCGTCACGGTAAAATTATTGGCGTCGGTTTTTATGTGAAAAATAAAAACAAATTTATAAAAAAAAAAGCCGAAAAAATAAATTTACCGCGGTGTTAACACAACACTATTGGATAATATATTATATTATATCATATCATCGCGGCACCGCGAACACCGGTCGTAAAAACGACGGTAATAATGTATAAAATACCGTGCCCGGTAGCTGCTGTTGAGTCAAAAATTATAAAATATAGTTACGTTTAGTTTTTAAGACGATTTCGGAATAAGGGGGAGGGGGTGGGAGAAAAATACGCGTTTAGACGTTTTAATGCGCGCGTATGGTACCGCGCGCTACTCTTTCCGTTGATTAATCGTCGAGTGTGTTTAAGGATATTATCTGATTTTAATGATCTCCAGACGTATAACGTCACGTAGGTACACATAATATAATATACCGGCGTTATATATTTTTTTACATATTATTTTATATATGCGTGTATACAATTGTCAGAGGTTCCTCGTGTGTGTGTGTGTGTGTGTGTGATTTATAAATTATAAACGAAAAACGTATAATTAATACGAATTTTAATTGTAGATATTTCTTTAATCGCGCATACCATCGAAACGAAAACCCGCAGCGTACGACACATTAAATATTATATGTGTATAAGAGCACGTATACGCACGAGCTTGAATTGTATTGATTTAAAACCGCATCGTAACGAGTAATTCAAATTTTTGTATATTACCTGTATACGTAGTATACTGTGCTGCGAATTACGCCCGGCTTCGCCCGTGCGCAATTTTTAACGAAAATGTAAATTATTTATATTTTTTTTTTTAAATAATTATTATTATTTGAAAATAATTCTATACGCATATTGCGATATGATTATAAATATTAATTTTTATTTTAATATTCGCAAAACTCGTGCGTGATTTTGTATGAATTTGTCGATACTGCTGATTATTACTTTACAATTATCGTGACATATCCATATCCTTATCGCATTTAAAGTTCCATTACCGATTTGCAGGGGAGTAATTTAGAAAATACGTTCCCTCCCGTTCCCTCTACAGACAAAAAAATCAAAAAAAAAAAAATAGGCGACACTCGGAGAAGTGTTTGGAACAACTCTGTGGAAAAAAAATTCCAATAGCTATAGTGTCGTCAAAAAAATTGGTACACTAAAAAAAAGGCCTGTTATAATTTACATATAATGTAAGGTTTGATTCGTAAATAATCTCTTTTATTGGCATTGAAATGGTTTGAAAACTTAGAAAACTATAGCCCGACGATTTTTTTTATATATTATAAGAATAATTTTAAAACGCTTTTTTCGATATAATTCCGTAAATACTCGAAAACGTCATTTTCCCCGTACACGAAGTGAACAAAATTGTTGAAACGGAGTTTATAAACCTAGGACCAAAACGGATATACGTATAATTACTGCTAATACGGAAAATTTTAGCATTCTATACGCTTATTCCAACAGCGGTTACCGCGGTGACCGTTTAAATCGTTATAAAATAATAATAATAATAAATCCTCAATGTTCGACCGACTGCAGGAATTATGGTATTGTAATAGTCTGTCGTGACTCTATTTAAACCAAGTACATATAAACTCTTCACTTTGTCGTCGAAATGCCAAGAAATAAAAGAACGAGTAATGGACAGATTGTAATTGTAGCTAAAAGACAAAAAAAAAATTGTCCGCGGGCGTTGGAAACAAATAAAAAACGTTTTGTACCCCTGCAACAGAGGTTTACAGTAAAAGTTTCTTATTACTATATAAAAAAAAACAAAAGTTGTTTTAAAAAGAATAAAAATAAAAAACCAACGGTTTTATGCGCGCATTTGGACGAACAAAAACGATAGGAAATGCATGAGAAGTTTTGTACAACCGACAAGTGATGTGAAAAAAAATCCCCCTAAATCGTCAGTCTGCGTGTAATAATCGAACGATGAAACTGTGTATAGAAGATGTGTCTGTACGTACAGCCACCATAATATTATTATTTCCATCGTGGAATCATTTTTTCAAAATAATAATCAGCCAAATCCGCGCGCATTCCGTTTCGGTATACAATCGCAAATTCAGAATAGTTAAAAAAATTGATTTTTTTTTTTTTTTTTTGACGATATACAATCTATTTTCGACGTTATTAGACACGGTTTTCCAGCGACTGGATAAGGACTTCGAGGGGTTTTTTAGGGGATAATCAATTTTTCGAAAATTCGAACTATAACGTCATATGTTTTCTATACATACAGTATGTCCGCGGGAACGGGGGGAAAAAAACCGAAATCGAACAAAAAAATGATATTGATTACGATAATGAGGAACACTGAATATTTGAATAAAAAAAAAAAAACCAATAAACATACCTATAAAAAATTTCGAGTGTTTTTGGACTGCACGTGACGATTAGATTGAGACAGTTTTTATGGACAGTCGACGAAACGTTCGAGAATTCAGCGGAGAATGTCCGTGCGAAATTCGGTTATTCGATACGATATCGCGAACGGTGTGGCGCAAATCCACGGTGGCAAGGAGGGGGGGGGGAGCAGTTGTCGCCACTTTAAATTTAGGTCGGTGGTAGATCAGATCAGGTCGGTCTAGCGTTTAGAGTGAATTTTCAAATTTACTATTAAATAATAAAATGGTAAAAGTCAATTGGGTAATATTGTAAATATTAAAACCACATTCTGCAGTAGGCTTCCGACATTTATATCGGATTTTCCTCGCTATCTCATCGTCACCCACCTAATACGCCTCGTTTTTGCGCTTTTTTTTTTTGGCGCAGCGATATAGTATTTTGCTGTCAGTTTTTTCCTTTAGTGTTTTTTACATTTTCATTAAGAAATGTCCGACATCGTACGTACATATTTGCGGCACTGGAAAAGGAGTAGGCTAATTTTATACAATTCGATTGATTGCTGCAGGTCTTGTCGCACAACGTAAATATTGATATGGAATTCAAAACGACGAAAATAAACATTTAAACGTATAATACGAACTCTTACAAACGGTACGTGTATCAACATTGTGCTCTGTTCCGAGTATAAATATACGGAAAAAAAAATTTTAACGTTTTTAGATTTTTTTTTTTTTTATAAATGGACCCTGCACAAAATTTCGGTTACATGATAAAATGTACGTTATACTGAATAGGTGGTAAGTAAATGAAAAATTATTTTGCTCCCTCTCATCCCTCCAGCACTCCATTGAAAGTGGCTCGCGCCGCTGGGTGTAGATTTTAACTCGGCATATAAGAAAAAAAAAAAAAAAATGGACACTCGCTTCTACGCGTGTATATATATATATATATAGAGAGAGAGAGAGACGTATGAAATACATCGGCGTAGTATAGAATGGCGGATTTCTCTGCGGATTTCATATACAATACGCGTATGCGCCGAGACTATTATTATTTCTTTAATTTTTTTTTTTTTTTTTCATTTCGTTTCATTGCGAAAATCGTCTCACACACCGGGGGCAAACGCAGTAATAATAATAATAATACAGCGTATATAGGTATATATATATATATATATATACAATTAACGAGTTTTAAATTGGTCGGCCGGCGGCGCGTCGGTCGGACATGAAAGGAGACTTTTTATCGGAAGAATTTGCCGGCGATATCCTTTTGATGTGACCGCGCGCGCGAGCGCGAGCGCTTCTCTCTCCTGCGCGTACATTTTCATTCGGATGTTTTTTATTTTATTATTTCACTCTTCTCTCTCTCTCTCTCTCTCTCTCTCTGTTATCCTCGCCGTGTACACCGCGGTCGTCTCTGCCGTTATTTTTCCACCCCGCGACCTCAAAACTGGAATACGATGGACTACTGCGACGCGCGCGCGTTTTATATTATTTCGTCTCCGACACAATAGTATTAAATACCTATATTATTATATTTATTTTATTTTCCACTCTTTCGCCATCGGTAGCGATCACCGACTCGCGACGGGGTGTATTCTTCGTCCGCCGTACCCGTTCTCAACCGGGAAATCGTTCGCGTTCCCCTCATCATCCCTTTTCCCGTAAATAATTCACGAACGCCCGCACGCTGCAACGGTGGCTATAAACTCTCTGTTTGTTTGTTTGTTTTTTTTTTTGCCGAGAGTCGTAAAAAAAAGAATTTCTTCCCGGCCGTACAAATTTTTCTGTTGTTCGTCGATTTTAAAACGCTGTATATAATATACACTCAACAGAGTATATGAAAAATATGAAACTATATCGTTCGGCTACAAAAAAAGCCTCGAGAGTTAAACACGGGGGATACGTATATCGCACGTCCTCCCCCTGCACTATAACTGCAGGTGTATACGTATACAGCGCGCTCTTCACTTCAAACTTTTATTCGTTATATTTCCGTTTTAAATTATTGTACTCGCGCGCGTTACACCCCGCCCCCGAAACTCTAAATTTTCCACGTAAACGGTAGAGTATCGTGACTCGTTTTTTTTTTTTTTTTGTATTTTTATTCGCGTCTATTCGTCACGCAGTGTTGTAAAGTATTTGAGTAAAATTATTTATGTAAAAGTATTCAAATACTTTTTTGGTACTCAAATACGTATTTTAAACACTTTTAAAAAAAGTGTTTGCAAGTAGTATTTTAAGCAGTTTTCTAGAGTATCTGTATTTAAAATCAAATACGTTTTTAAATCTTTTTTAGTGACATGAAATATGACGAAACAAAACTTTTGTCGTTTTTCATAATAATCTCACTTCTGATGAGTTGGCAAACTATTTTGGTCGTGGATATCGTTGTCCACTGTTGTGATTTTTCCGTTCGTGCCATTGTAGGTATAATCCTTATTAGACCGATTAGACAGTTATCCCAGGTCGTGACAGGTCGAAGTCCATTGTTGATAATTGTCACCGTATATTTTATACGTATAACGTAACAAATAATATATAAAATTATATTTTTGTAATTTTTCTTTCTCGGATGTTCCTCTATACACTGTGTGTCATGTACTATCGTGTGTGCCGTGAGTTGTGTCGTCTGTGTAGAATATTATATAACAACTATTAGTCACACAATAAGTTATAGGTAGTGCGTTAACAAGTTTTAGTCCAACGCTAAAATTTCAATCCAAATTCAAAATCCCAACTAAAATCACGTACTATTTTAGTAAGTGATTTTAGTTTTAAGAGTCCAATCATTAGTAAAACTAATGTTAAACAAAATTTAATTACAGGTATTTGAAAGTATTTGTAAATACTTTTACCAACTATCTGTATTTATGCTCGAATACTTTTCTCAATAAGTATTTAAGTACGTATTTTAAATAGGTACTTTTAAAAACAAGTGTCTGTATATCTGTATTTGAATACTTTTAAAATGTATCATTTACAACACTGTCGTCACGTCATAATACACTGCAGTTAAACGCGCAAAACGTTTACGATCGATTGCAGATGAGTGCCGCGGAGTGTGGCGGTCGCGTGTTGAAAGTATGGCTATGGTGGTCATTCACGCGTTTCACGACTAATCGTATAGAATCAGACAGTGGCGGTTTTGACGAAACTTTTAGGGGGGGGGCGATTTAAAATATCAAACCCCTCCTCACATGTGTATCTCTAGTGTAGTTTAGTACATTGGCAGACAATGGGGGGTTGGGGCTTCGCCCTAAAAGTTTAGTTAGCCCCTCAAAATGGTTTGAAAAATTATTATAATAATATTTAAATGTATTTATATATAGACATATATCGAGCGAAGCGAGAAAAAATTTTTTTCAATGGCAATTTAGTATACTGTCTTATAGCGACTTAAACCCTCCAATAATTTAACCCGATTTCCGCTAATGCACCGCTATTACTCCTCAAATTGCGGAATCGGGCATTAGCTTCACTGATTAAATAAAATATAGACAAATGTGACAAATTATGCATAAATATGTAAATTTCAAAATACAATTTTCGAGATTTGTGATAGTGAAGATGACTTATGCTATTGTTTTTGAATTTTTTACTTTTGTCACAATAATATTAATTTTGTGTGTTTATTTAAAATATAGATAATTTGAACTAACAAAAAATTTAATTATGTGCTAAAGCATCTCAGCCATCGAGCAATGAATTAGACTAAATATTATTATTATTATTATTATTTTATAATAATTAAAACACACATTAGAGTAAAATATTTCGTAATGAAACTATTTTCGATATTTTACTAATATTATGACGTCGCATACGAGCGACTATTTTTATTGATGGGCTAAAAAGAATGTGATAATGAGGCGAGGGAGTTGTGGATGTTGCTAAGGGAATTACTTAGATAACGTTTCAGAATTTTGTTATTACTATACATTTGAAAGTAATTATACATTATTGCATTCAATAAATCGATTCTGAGTGGAGCTCGGTGTAATATTGCACTTATTTGTCAAAAATTTACAGTAGCGACTAATAAACAAAATAAATTGTGACTTATGATTTTCAAGATTTTTGAATATATAGTTGAAATAACGTAGGACTCATGTATACAATTTGCAGCCCTTAAAACAAAAATTTCCTCATTTTACGACTTAAATAGCTCAACATCTAATAATTATTACTAATAACAGCCCGGAATCGAATGACATTTTTTACACACACACACACACACATATTCGGTGTAAATTTCAAGAATCTTGGACCATTATTTTAGTAATTTTTGTACTGCTTTTAAAACTATATTGAGATAGTATGGTTTTTTCAATTGTATGGGTTCATTTGATAATTACATAAAAGGAAACTATATTGAGAAAATTCAAAACGTTTCAAATAAAATACAAACTAGATGACAATTTTCTACCGGAACTTAACACATAATGAGATCATTCGAGCATTCTTTCTAATAAAAATTAACATCCTTGTAAAACCAATAGCAATAGTAATTGTCTGAGTTTTATTACTATAGAGAAAAAAAATCAAATAGTTATTTGTATGCATACGTATTATGTGTAAAAGTAACGTCCAGGGGGGGGCGATCGCCCCCATCGCCCCCCCCTAAAAACCGCCACTGGAATCAGAAAGCGTGTATTATAACATTCGTGACCAGTGCTTGAATTGGGGGTGGACGCGGGGGGATGGAGTCCCTTTCTTTTTTCAAAATATTATAGCGTACCCCTTCTAATTTTTCATACCGGGACGCAGAGAACGGGACGGTCAAGACTCTAAAAATTTATTGAACTAATGAAAATTAAAAATTTTATTTACATGGAGTGGTCGGTAGTTGTCACAATATACGAACAATATATTTCTTGAAATGGCAATCGTCGATTGCCAATTTTTCTCGGTATTATTTCGTTATTATGAACACAGAATATAATCTACTTTATTATATACGTTGTTATTTTTATAAAATATGTTTTATTTTCATAAGAACATTACTGTTCAACACAGTTTTCTCGTCAAAACAAAATACAAACGATTTATGAAAAATTAACCAGTGCGAAACTAAAGTTAACAAAAAAAAAATATAACACTTCAAAATTCAGTAAAAGAAAAAAAGCAGACTGTATTTAACAAATTATTAATAAAATTCAATATAACAAACAATAATTGATCTTAAAAATAAAGGGAATATTAAATATAAGGTTTACATAAATTCCATACAAATTGACTGGATAATATAATTATTAATTATTATAAAACGATAAATACACGAAAAAGAAAGTAAAAAAAAAACCCGATCCTCGAACGGACGAAACTCAGTGAGCTTATCATTGAATTTCATCCACAAAATACAAGTGATACTCGAACGATAAAGTTTTCTTGCGCAAAACACAAATAATAGTTTTTGTAAAAATAATGACGAAATATTATAATTTTGGCAATGACACAATAACAAATTTAAATATCAATACCAATAATAATAATCATAGTATTTGCTTAATTAAACAAGTAAATAAAAATAATCGTAAATTAATAAAAACGAAAGAAATAATAATAATAATAAATGCTCCTTTACTATGTGGTGCGAATGTTTACAGTTAAAAAAAAATCATGCTTATTTATTATTGTATAATGAAAAATATAGGGGGGTGGGGGCAAAGCCCCCCCCACGAATTTATGAGACGTTACAATCTGCTGGAACGCACATTATTTTTGTACTTTTACATCCCCTTCTAATTTTTTTCCAATTCAAGCACTGTTCGTGACGTGATTCGTATGTATAAAATCATCGAATGTCGTGTAACCGAAGACGCGCGCAGGCGTCGCACGCGATGTCGCGATACCCAAATTTCTCGAATTCAACAATATTGTTCTTCGTCCGTATATGTGCAAGTTCCCTGAAAATGTTCCGTTCACACGTTCGCCGGCTACGCGCGTTACAATAATACGTACATATATAGACCGCGCTTTTGCTCGACAGTCGCTGCGGCCCGCACGATTGTCTGTGGAATGGAATGCCACTCGCGGCGCGTCTGCAGGTATACAGCGTGTCGACCGGTTCGGATACGATTGAGTCCGGTCCAAAGAGATCCCGCGACCAGGCGGACTGTTACGCGTCCAATTCAGCTTTATTAAGCGTTGATTTTTCACTGTAAGTTTCGCTTGTTATTATTATTGTCACTGTTCGTCGCCGTTACTCCGTGTACGACGAAGGGGCAAAAAGTCTGTAGCGCTTCGTAATTGTTCTTTTTTTTTTTTTTTTTTGTATTTCTACCCTTATAAATAAAGTGGCTTTTTTTTTCAAAAAAAGTGTTGTTACCTAACCGCTTAAATTCTGCTATCGTATGTGTGTGTTTCCGTAGAGTATTCCGAGTGTATTATATACATCAATACCGAGATATTCGTCGCACACGTTTTTACGCGACGTGTCTTATATATTTTGTATATTTATCAATTTTTTTTTAATCTCTCTCCTGCCGTCGTCGTCACATCGACGGAAACACATTAATCGTGTATGTATATATATATATATATATATTTATAGTTCGGTCATCACCGTCCTGGCAACACCACGTACGACGACTGTTTTTTTTTTGACTCCCCGAAATTTATCGTCGGCCAAACGCGAAACCCGTAAATCACCGGCCGGGTTTCGCGTTATATACAGGCGGGCGTTTTTACCGAGAGATTTGTTAATGGCGAGAGAGAACGGCGACCATGTATGTACTCTGCAGCGCACTATATATATTCGGTTCGTTCGGAATATATACGCGAGCGTGTGTTTAACGTCTGTCGTCCGATCGTCTGCGCAGTTGAGATTCCCTCTAGACACACTAATCATCATCGCAGAGTAAATAATAATAATAATAAAAAAAAACGCCGAGTAAATCCCTTCAGCGCGCAGCGACGAAAGGGACCAGAGCAGCAGCTGTCCAGCGCTATACGGTAACGGGACAGATTCACAAAAAAAAAAAAAAGAGAAATTTTGTCTTTCCTTTTTATTTTTATTTTTTCCCCCTATATCGAAATAGAATTCGAATCCGTCGCGCTTCTATTTATTATAAACTCGCGAATGTTTTATAAACGTGCGTACACACACACACACACACACACGTGTTATTCGCTAGTCGTTCGTGGCCGCGGTTCAAGGGTTTGTCAATGAGACCGTGTCGTATCGATGCCAAACTATTCGATTTATTTTTAAAACCGTTTCGATCTTCTTCTTCTCGTCCCCTGCACCGCTCCGTCAGTTACACATATATACAATCCCGAGCGCGCGTTGATCTTTCGAATATTCGCTTATGTATATATATATATATAATTACACGATCGGCGGCGGCGCGACACGTATTTTATTACTGGCGCGCACATTCCGACGCCGCCAGCGTATTATTACAATAATTATTGATAAAGTCCTGGACGAAGCGCCTGAGAAAAAAAAAACAACAAAAATCGTAATTGTCGAAAATAAAACTACTTTAAAAAAAAAAACGTATAAAATGTAATTCTTCTTATTTTCGTCTACGGCCATTGAAACGTCTTTATATCGATTTTGGCCGATTCTCTCCAATGCATTGTCCTATAGCGGTCTGTATTACCGCTACAGCAAGGATTCTCAAAATGGGGGAGGGGACGCGTTACAGAATTTCAGGGGAGGCGTGGAAGTGTTTAAAAAAATGAAGTTTCTTTGAAATCTGCACACCTCTGAGTGACGGAAAAAAAATCGTTAGATAGAAATCAATATGTTTTTTAATTTCGAATTTTTAAACTTTAGTATCACGCTTGTGCTTGCGAAAATTATAATGCGAACATTGCTCGGTACGGTTTTTTTTTTTTTGAGAAAATTTCATGAGCTTTTCAGTGGAATTTTTTTAATTCGCTATAGTTCGGGAGATATGGCCAGTTAAAGGAGAAAAATTACGTTTTTTTTTTTCGAAGAAAAAAACACAAAACTTATACTTGAGAAACGGACCATAGTCAAAAGGAACTTTTTTTTACAGCATTTCGGGTGCACAATAATCCCCCGAAGTTTTTACATTTTATCACCTGTATACTATATATTTATACTGCAGTCTAATAGAGGAGCGCGTGACCTAATACACTATAGTATAAAAGGGGGCAAGAAACTCAAAAGTTTGAGAAGCCCTGACCTATAGGATCTCCAGCTGTTCGACTGACTTTATCGGTGTCCCTTCTTTCCTCCGTAAATGTGCTGCCCGTCGTAGTCGTCTCTTCTCCACTTCTCGGTACCTACATACTTATATATATTGGATACAGTTGTTTTGATTTTTTTTTCACCGTCCTGTAGTAGTGTTTCCATCCGTGCGTGGACCGAAAATTCCTTTTAATATCATTCTTCCAAGGATTCTGATTCACGCGGCAGAGTCCGAGTGTTTCACAGCCATAGATCACGATCCGCCTGAGAAGTATACTCTAAAGTTTTTCGATAACGCTGTTGAACGTAATAATTTTGTTAAATCAAAATCTGTTCCCCGCTTGTAATCTTGACTTAATTTCATTTCCCCCCCCCCATAAAGAATTAACCTATACATATTTAAGTTCGTATAATCTTTTAAATATATATATACAGTGTACAATTCAATATTATTATACCGAGTCAATATTTCTTTTTTTTTTCGCTTTTAGCAAATATATCTTTAGACGATTCGATCGATACAATACTGTATAGGTAATATAGTCGTATATGTCCATACAGTACAGTGCGTGTAAATGAATAGCCTGCAATTCGCTTAATCTTTCTCGTCCCGTATATAATAGTGTATTACCATAGCCGTCCCAAGGGGGGCAAATGGGGCAAGTGCCCTATAGGGCGTCCAAAGTACCATGAATGCAGGGGGCGTCAAAAAGAAAAAAAAAATCTGTTGTTTTATTTTAGATATTAATTTCCCTTGTATCTATATGATGATTTCGAATATATAAAATTATGTAATTAGACATTACGTTAGTTGTAAAATTTTTTTTTGCGGGAGGCGTCATATATTATTGCCCTAGGGCGTTATTGGTGGTTAGGACGGCACTGTGATTTACACAAAAAAGAACAGGGAGTCTGAAGAAATCTGAGAAAGTTCAAGAAATCAACACGCGAACGGAATATTAATTTTTTTTTTATGAACATAGCGGCGTTTAGGAAACACTATAAATAATCGTATGTGATATATTATAATGAAAAACGTTTGAAATTAATTGTGTTTTGATAACGACGTGAAATCTCGATAACGGAATATTCATTTGAAAAAAAAAATACGTTTCGAGAAATCGTCCCTATAAAATACGCGCCACCGCAGGATAATCGTATGTTATGTGCGTAACGATGACGGACGGTTTTAAAATACAGCGTCGTACTCTTTTTTTTTTTCTTTTTCGGGCAGTGTATATATATATATAAATGCAGTAATAAATTTCGACGAAGATAAAATCTGTGTGTATATACGCGTGTTAAACGTATATATATTCACTTCAGATTATGGTTTCGATTTTCCCAGTGTGTATAGTTTTTTTCGATAAAGTCGCGGAACACCGAGAGGCGTTTTTTTTTTATTACTAGAGCGTGTGTTTCTCGTATTCTTTTTCAACACACTGTCCGCGAGTATGTAATACCAAAATTTTTCGCTCAAAATCCTCTTCCGAACGCTGCAAAATTGCAATAGAAATAACATAAATATAGATATTATATTGACTTCTTACGTAATTAAGGACCTTTAAGGACCGCGCATTCGCACAAATGAACGCGATGTCTACAGCGGGCGGATCTAGGAATTTTTCATAATAATTTTGTAAACACAATATTTATAGGATTTGATGTCCGAATAAAGTATTACTCAAATTCTTTTAATCTGAAAAATTGAAAAGTGTATTTAATTTTCGACGACTTATATAATCCCTGCAGCGCAGTAAACTCATATTATTACAACTACGAATATATAATTGCCAAGGAGGGTCCACCCCTTGAACCCGCCACTGCAGGATACCTATATATACATATAAAAACGTTATTTTAAAAACGTTTAATTACCTCTTCAAATATATTTGTTTCTAATAAAAAAAAACGCCACGTCGTTTTGCACAAATTAATTTACATATTATAACCTTTAGAAAACTTAAAAAAAAAAAAAATTATTATAATCTTTTTCGTATTAATACGCGTATAATTGGCGACTTCCTGGCACGAAAACTCTTCAATGCGACGTGGCTTATGGTTTCACTTTCGAAATTCCAATGCGCACTCATCTGCAATAAGGGCCAAATCGTTTAGATGTTAATGTGTTAAATTTGTGATCTGAACGCGTTTTTTTTTTTTTGGAATTGTTGAAGAAATAATTGACGCGCAATAACGTGATTACGTGCAGTAATAAAATTTAGAAGAACGGTACGTTTTACCGCACTGAAAACAGATTTTTTTTTATATATTATTGTATAAGGTAACGAAAAGCCTGATGAGCTTAAAACGTTTAATGAAAAGTAAATTTCTCACGGTAGTTTTTATATTAAAAATTATTGAAGAAAACATGTTTAGAAAAAGCGTGTGTTAATGCCTGTGTTTTAGTTATTCTTTTAAAAACATTTTTAATTAACCGTCGATGCGATTAGATACATGTTTAAATAAATCAATTGTAGTGAATTTCAGAATTTACGCCTAAATAATTTTTTTTTTAATTCGCTAAAAAAATAAAATTTTATATTTATCTAAAAAAAAAAAAACTTAAAATATTATACGATAATAGGTAAACGTAAATGCCATATGTATATTTACATTATAACAATACGATATAAACGTTATTGAAAAAAAAAACCACCTAGCTAAAAAAAAAAAAAAAAAAATAGAAGAAATTCATAAAAAAAATCTTACCGGATAATAAAATAATAATTATTCCGAGTATAAATTTATTGATGCCCTGCGCCTTTACATATAGTAGACGGAGTAAATCACTCGTACGTACAGTGCCCGCATACAAAATATGAAAACTCTCATAGTGTGCTCGTATATTTCGCGTTAAACGCAATATTATTAATATTAATCGACTTTTTTTTTAAAAAAAACTTGCCACGTTACGCGTCTTCGCGTACCTATATATATTTATATGGTATAATATATATAACAGCAGGGAATAAATTTCAAAGCGATCGGAGAACGTATATCGCGTATACGCGTTCTTTTTCTATATATACGATTTAAAGAACCTAATCTACAGGACACTCGTTTAGATCCTCGCCACGTGTCGCCGAAACCGAACTTATTCACTTTTACGTTTTATATACGTGAATAATATAATTATATTCACGCGTTATTCTTCGATTCGGATCAGATCGTCGAGCATATCATGTATAGTTAAATCAATTTAAATGTATTATAATATAATAAATTATATAGACCGCTTTCTTACATATGTTTTATTGATTTTATTATTATTAATAATAATGTGTAATATACGTACATTTGGGTTGTGCGTATAATGTAATAAGAGCGTTTTACCTATAACCGCGCGTCGGTATACCGCTGTGCGTGGTCGTCGTATCTCGCGGTGACAATCCGTTTTTTAATTGGAATAGACGCGCGCGCGCGCGCGGGGTATATACGCGCGTACGTATTCGTTTGAATTATCGCCGGGTCGCAGTGTTTTACAGTGCACGGGAATGTTGTCGAATAAATACGGAGATTTAACGAAACGATTAAAACGAAAAAAAAAAACCGTATACGGTCGGTCGGCTTATACAGTAATAATATGCTGTTGAGGGAGAAATAATAAAAAGAACAGTATTTTCTCTATATTTATTCTCTCGTCCGAGTCGTCGACCACAATAGGTACACGCAAGCAGTCGGTAATAATATTCACGCCGTTTTGTTATGTCACGGGCCGTTCGAGAAAATCTTTTATGACCTCTTTGCAAATGCTATGTTATAAAAGCTCTTTGCCTAACCTATAACCTAGACTCAGAAACGTATAATTACAACGGATCCCGCGGTGGACTTTCTTTTTTTTTATATATATATACGTATTACGTACACGAAATATATAATAAGAAACAAAATTATACAAATTTATAAACAATAACAATTATTATTATTTTTTTTTTTTTTTTTTTTAACAAAATTCGATATATATTTATCATGATTCGTAATATTTTAGGTTCATTAACCGCGGTAACTGCAGTAAACCAACCGCTACGGTATACGGTTATTAGGATTGGGTCACCCAAAAAAAGGTTATTCAGACGTCGAAGTAAAAACGCATAAAAGTATACTCAAAAATCAAGAAAATTAAAAAAAAAAAAAACGTTGTAATACGTCGTTTTTATTAAAGAAAAACATTAAAATCGTAAAAAAACGAGTATCGATCGTAAGAACTTTGATATCAATTTCGGAACGGTAGTTTATATATGGGTCAAACGAAAAAAAATTTTTATATTCCCTCTCATATTCTCAAATTCGTAATTACGCCTGATTTGCCTAGTTCCGTTTCAAATTTTGCGCTTATAGAGAGAGAGAGAGAGAGAGAGAGAGAGAGAGAGACCGACGACAGTAGAGATGTAGAAATATTATACAATAGACCGCGCTATATTAAAATTATTTTTTTTAAATATATATATATATTTTTTTTTTAAACGTACTGTTTTAGTTTTTAGAGTCGTAGTAAGACACAATTTTTTTTTTCGACACACACATCTGTTCGTGTCTGGCACGACAATTTACAAAAACACATTTTTGAAAACCATGCTCTCCCAGATTCATGAATGATCGATATTACTGTCTTTATACATTAATGTCGATTTTTGATTTAAGTACATTTCAACTCGAAATATTCTACGACGGTTATTAACTATTTCTGCCCGACCGTGAACTCGTCATTCCGCGTAGGGTGTATACCAATAAAGATTATTTTTAGAACTCTTCCAATTACATTTTACGCGTGTCTATTATATAATGGTCCACCATCTACTTTTGGAATATTCACTAAAATGCGTACTGTCCGAATTCATTTGGAACCGTTTTTTTTTTCTTTTTAATCTAGTAAAACAAATATCACGTTTTATAACGCGCATTTGATGATTTTAAAATAGTCGGTCTATCGTCGGTCTCTGTACGCTGCAGAGTGTCCGGAAAACGGCAGGCTGTTTGCGGAAAAAAAAAATGAAGAATTTGAAAAGGGCTGCGATATACGCTGCATTCCATTTCGATGTTTAGAAATAAACTAATTATTATATTATATACTTACAAACTTTTTTTTAAAATTAATTCCCTTGAACTATACTCGTGTCTAAAACCGTGTACATCACGCATTTACACTAATCATACTGTTTAATATAACACGTGAATTATTATTTTGTACGAGTTAATTATTAAAATTAAAATACACTATTAATTACCTAGATAAGTTCATATATAGTAGGCGCTAGAAGAGTTGTGATAACGGCTCGATTATTATTTGTTGTTGTCTTGCGGACTGGAGTGGCAAAGTCTGACCGGAGAAAATATTATGTAATTTTTTTTATACCGGAGTCGTATACGCGTGCAGTCTGCAAATTAAATTTTCTCCAAAGCAAAAATCCATAAAAAAACCCCGAAACGCGTGTCGAGAAAGTATAAACTTAAATCGTTTTATTTTTTTATCGCTCGCGTTCGTACGCACTTATAAATTGTATTTATTTGCAACACTTATTGCAATGTTAGTCAACTAGGTATATACGATGATGTGTATTCGACGAGGACGCGACGCGGTTGCGAATCATCCTGCAAAAGTAATATATACCTACGCGCTCTGATAAATTCCATAAACAATGTACGTATAAAAAAAAATTATTCTCAGTTTTCTCGACGATAATTTTATTACTGTATTTTCGAAGGTAATTTTTTTTTTTTTTTCGAAACAGTAATTTTATTACACCGTATAAAAAGTGAAAAAAAAATTTTTGTTTTTTCCCTCGAAGGATAAAAAAAGAAAAATGAAATCTATACAAATTGTCTCTATATGTACGTCATATTATACAGCTCGCGTACACTTTCACATACTGCACGTGATGATATTTTCGCACGATTAATTGTTGTTATATATATATATACTGACTTGCAATGATATTAGCTGCAGTTGTTATATATAATTGGCGCGCGTCGTTAAGCCGAGATGCGGCACACATCCGTTTAAAGTCTAAACGGAATTTTTTTTTTTTTTTTAATAACTTATTTAATAGTAAAAAAAAAAATAGTCGTTATAATCGGGTTTTTTTTCTATCCGAAATCATTTAAAAATTATTTTCTAAAACGATGTATAATGGCACGGAATTGATTTTTTTACACTATAGCCGCATACGCGCGTGTGCGTCATTCGCGGGAAATATAAATAATTTTTGTCACATATATATGTTCCGTTCATAATTTCAATAATATATATTACATTAGTCCGTATAACAAATTTCGGTTATTAAACGGCAATCTATTTAAGATAATAAATAATTATATGAATTCTCGAGGAATTCGTGTTTCGTAATAAATATATATGGTAATTTGCACGCCTTTAATTTTCAATATCCGAGACGGATATTTCCCGCGATTTAATAATACAATAATAATATATAGCGTTCTGGTTCAAGACACGATGATGAAGTGGAGACAGATAGAGATATTGAACATTTATTTTAAACCCTGCCGTTTCAATAATCCCTTCTAATATAACAGTACATTTGCATATATATATATATTGTTGTTATACGCTGTTATAACAATAATGTGAATATTACGTTCGTACCCATTTTCCGGTAGCAAATTTGCTTCGGGGAGGTTATTTTTCGATTTCATTCAATATTTTTTTAAAACGCGGAGCAAAAAACTACGGAAAAAAAAAGAGAGTTCCGGAGTCTTAGAATTTACATCACCGAACGTGTGTCTTTGCACGGTTAATTTTATTGGTTTTAAAGGCTAAACATTTTATACAGCCTATGTCCAACGTTACTCCTTCAACTGTATACATATATATTTTTTAAAAAACCTTGAAAATCCTCGGTCAAGATTTTTTTTTTTTGTTTTATTACCGTTTATTTATTTTTCGACAGAGCGTATATTACGATGGTATTGATTGAAAACGACGATCCGCGCGATTTGACGCGGCACAACCGATATAAGTCATTTTTCTGCGCATATGCCTGCGTACTGCACCGAAGCTCCGCTCAAAATCGTTTCGCAACGATTTATCGAATTCACAAGAAAAGTCTAAAATAATTACCGTCCGAGGAATTCGCTTGAGCTGACAGACATCCGCAACACCCGCGGCTCGCTATACAGATACCTTTTTTTATAAATTGTGATTTCCACCGCGGCACTGTTCTTTTCATTTTCATCTTTTTCTAAATAGTACCATATACTCTACTATACTCGTTGAATTTTTCATTTTCAATGTAAACCCCTTAATGCAAGGAAACACAATTTATATATATATATATATATATAGAGAGAGAGAGTAAGTCATCGAGCGCGTTTTATACGATTCGATAATTTTTATTCAGTTCGTACATATATAGCTATATAAGTTTTTGGATACATATAGTTTTCAACATTCAAATAAATATACGTGCGCAGGGCTTAAATGCTATATATTTATACAACGTTCAGGTATAATATATATGTCATATTATATTAATACACCTTTGGTAGGTCATAATAAATTACTATTATTATACGCGATCGTTTAATTAATGTCGATATATTCGATTAAATATATAATCAATAAAATACGCGTTCTAAACGTCTTATAATATATATACGCAGAGGTTCCAAAACGTTTCGCAGGCGTGCGACCCATTGTGTTCAAAATTTAGACGATCCCGCCCAAATCGGGATTTTTTTTTCCTGGTGGATAAATAAGATATTAAAAACCCCGCGTATATTTTAATCGGAAAAAAAATTATTTATATACAGTAATAATATTGTATAAAGTACGATTTATTTGGAAAAAAAAAGTGTTATTAAAAAAAATAATTATTAATTACTGTTCGCCATTCGAACGTGAAGGACGTGGAGCTTGTTTTCGATTATACTTATAAAGTGCATCAATATGATGTCACACTGATGTCACTCGAGTATACGCGTACAAGGGAGTTTGACGGATGAAATTTTTTCCGAAATTTAGTTTTTAAGCGTCCGAAAATCCGATTTCGCGAAACATCGAACGGGAATGGCGTACAGCGTTTTTATAAATTTCAGCGGAAAGTGTTATGAGCTGCAGCAGAACTCCGTTAAGATATTTACCGTTAAAACTCGTACGATGAATTAGTTTTTTTCGAATAAATACGAGTTAATTTTACACTTCTTCTCAAGTTCTTATTGGTAGAGTAATGCACGTTGGTCACGTGAAAATTGTTTTCCGCCACTCACTTTTTGGGTCGACACCAACACAGTTTGGGAGCCTCTGTTCTACAATATATATAAGTATACATCTACTCTAACATTGCACATTCAATATACACACGATTTCATAAATATACGTATAGAATAATATTTAACGGTGTTTAGAATTTCACTTCTATAACCGAGTGTAATAATAATAATAATAATAATAATAATAATAATAATAAAAGCCGAAATGTTTAATAATATTATTTAGCCACTTATAAAAGTATACATAGTGATATACAGTTAGTGTACACAAATAGTCGGTATATATCATAGAAAATTACAATAATTACTAGACAAATAATAATACGGTGCAGAATAACGCGTATATAATATATTATAATATTAAAATATTATTTTTAATAGGCGCGTATTTTTTTTCTTTTATAACGTATAGGTATATGCATTGTAGGATACGAACGTATTTACATATAGTTTTTCAAATCTATTAATTATTATTATTATTTTATTTATATATATTATAATATATTTGTATACAACGTAAATCGTATAATATTATCACTATAATATATACTGTGTTAAACTGCAACGCGATTTATATAAATATTATACACATTAAAACAAGATGATGTCTAAAATAGAAAATAATATTACTGTAATCGTATAATATGTAACGTAGTATTTAAATACACTATAATTATACTATAATTATTTTAGAAAATATATAGTAAAATACGCGTGTGTTTTAAAACATTACACGCGTAGATCGTTGAGTAACTATTATAATTTTATGTATTTTATTTTCTATACCGCTTATTTTAAAATATCAAACAACAGAAAGCAAAAAAAAAAAAAATGGAAAATGGTGTCTGTCAACGAAACCAAACCTAACACGCGCCGTTCTCGTAATAATATATATAATATAGTTACATATTCGTATATTAAAACCAGTATAGATCTTTGGACGTTTCTTGTACTTGAGCTTCCAGACCTGAAACATACATATATAAATATAAACAAACAAAATTAACGAAATATATCAATACATAATATACAGTATTTATATACAACAGCTGGGTGACGAACCTATATAGTACGTGAAAAATAAAAATTGAATTAAAGAAATTTAAAAAAAAATTTCATATTAGAAATCCGAAGAAACGATTATATTTTGTATAATATAATATAATATTCCTATAGAAATTTAATTGGATAATACTCTTTGTTTTTTTTTACGCTTAGTATAAATAGAAACTTTTTTTTTTTTTTGTTCGTGCAGCACGCGAACGGTTTTAAGAATCTTGGACGTTGGCACTCGACCCGAAAAAAGTTCGGCACCCCTGATGATATATAAAATTCGATTAGTAGTTTAAAAATAATATATTCAATATTAGCGCGCGCGCGCGCCTGCACGTCTAGTATAAAACGCATTTATTATATATATATATATATACTTATATAAATATCGTTTTATAAATATATATATAAAAAATACGACTTGTGATTTTCCCGTATATATTATTTTTTCTTCTCGATAAAGTGTTTTTTTCAAACGTTTTAAATTTATGATTTTAATACTGTGAGCGGACAAAAAAAAACAATAATATATTATACGCGTTGACTTCATCTTATACGGTTGAAATATTTACAAATAATATACACACTCTTGTCCCCCCGAAACAGTGACTATGATGTACACGATGAAGAATATTATTACTGTCGTATATAATATTATTATTATTATTTTAATGTTCGCGCGCGCATACAATATTTACGTTTTATATACACATAGAAATAATTTATATTTTTGTTTTGTTTTTTTTTGTATACACAAATATTATTTAGTTTTCTTATATATTACGTAAACGTTATTTTAATATTATCGAAACGCCGTGTCCGTGTGCTCGTGTTGAATGATATTTAAATAAAATACGACTGCGCTGCAGGTACACGCGGACGCGCGTATAACCGATTAACAAAATATAGAACGCGTGCAGTCAATAAAACGGCGAATACCGAGCCAATAAGTATGTATTATATATATATAGCGGCGGCCGGTATATAAACGCGATTAAAGAGAAAATTTGCTCGTTGCAAACGACTGAACTGCAGTGCCGGGATTTCAGTGTAATGATATCGCGACGCTCCAAGTCCCTGTCAAAAATTAATATATTTTTTTCCCCCCTTTCTCTATATTTTAATAATAAATAATGATATAATAAAATCGGCTAACTCGCAGTCAAACCGCGGCAAACACAACTGATTCCAGTTTATTTTATTTTATTTTTTTAATTTTCCGTATTTACGGGTTATATAATATATATATATATAATAAAGCGGCGTATAAAATTATAATAAATATTAATAAAATAATAAAAACAGAAAAACAAAATTAAATAAATAAAAGAACAAAGAGGATACGTGAAAAAAAAAATACTATAAATTAATACTCGTAAATAATCTTTTTTTTTTCGTATACAAACGAGCCAAAGAGTATTGTGTAAAATAAAGAAATCTATATAAGAGTTGTCGTATTAAATACGTTTATATTTACCACCGGTTTCGACAAAAAAAAAAAAAAAATCACCATCAGATATATATTAAACAACAGAACAAAAACTAAAAATAATGAACGAATTAGACAAATATATGAATATTACAATAAAACGATATGGAATTAAAAAATATAAATATTGTATTATATATTCTTTTTTTTTATTTTACGTATAGTACTCTTTGACTTAATTGTTTATATATATATAATATTCGTATTTATACGTATATATAAATATCAAAGAATTTAATAAATCTATTATAAAAAAAACCCCCGATATGACGAGAAAAAGAATTTCTCGAGTTCTGTACGTTATGCAGGAAACACTTTTACGCGCGATACATTATTATTTAATTTACATATTATATATTATATTTAGAGAGAGAGAGAGAAATGAAGACTTAATGTCGGGCGCGTATAGCGAACAAAAAATAAAAAAACAGAGAGCGCCGTCTCGTTTTGTTGCACTGCACTCTCTCTCTCTCTCACACTTTTCCGGGCGCGTATTTTTCATTTGAGAAATTCGGAGCTCCGCGATGTTAATATACGCGTTTCGTTGCGCAGGGACCTCGCGGGATGAGGGTCGCGACGCTGTGGAAGGGACTCCGCGCGGTATGTACGCACACAACTTTTATACACACACACACTCGTGTGAATGTGTGTGTGTACGCTCGTACTGCACGCCGACGGATGACCGGATAGGGGAGGGTAATCGTGCAGCGGGCCAGGCGAAGGGTTTTATTAAAACGGAAGAGAGCTATGGTATTCCGGAGTTATGCGCGCGCGAGAAGAATTCGCGAATAAGCCGCCGCTCGCGTTCGTTCCACTGCGAATAGCGAGAGGAGCGTCTCGTCGCCTGCACGCTGCAAGCATACCATACGCGCGCGCGCACCGTATACCGCGTATATACGTATACCGCGACGACGATACGAAGGGACCCGGGGATGGGTGAACGGGTGCGGACGCGGAGTTCGGAGGGATCTCGGCGAGATGAAGTCGGGCGAACGGTGAGGAGGGAAATTTCGTTTTGCGCCAGGGCTCTTATTCCTATCGCGGATTTCTGCAGTCCGCGTAATGGAGTAATCATTTTGCGGGACAAAAACAAAACAACAATATTATACGCGCGCGCGCGCGCGCGGGTATTAAAATATACAATTTAAACGATTCGCGACGCGTATTTTTTTTTTATATAAAATAAAATAGTAAAAAACAAAAAAAAAATTAAATAAATAAAAAGGATATGCGAAATAAATACCACCTAGTATATAAGAAAACATACTCGTATACAAAATAATACGTTTTATATGTGTAAAAAATATATATATAATATAAAAACAAGCTAAATATTATTATTTTATATATGGAAAATAAAGAAAATTCGCATATAAGATTGCAGTCGTTTATTATTATACTATACAGATTTCGAAATAAAAATTCCACCATCAGTCATTTAAGGAAAATACCTTTTTTTAATTATATATATATAGCCTTCCCCGCAAATATTCCGGCGCCGTCCTAAAATTCCTATCCGCGGAAATTTCTAGACACGCGATAAAAGTGCGCAGTATTTGGACAAACGCTCGCGCCAATATAAACATAATATAATAGTTGATTGCGACTGCCTCATCATCACCTCGATATGCTTTCCTGCAGCAGTGCGTATATCAATTTCAATGTCTCCACACGCAAGTGTATAACCACCGTTATCCTTTAAAATTTCGTCAATTATTTCACTATATAATTCGCTCCATTAAACCGCGTGTTATATATATATATATATGCATATATTGCCAACACTGATTTCAGCTCTCTCTTATTTACAGCCAATATAGTTTCTCGTTCACTTATTATTATTATTATTATTATTATTATTATTATATATATATATATATATATATACACACACACACAATATGATGAGAGAACAAAATGATAAAATAAGCAATTATACGTTGGGTATATGTATAATGAATATATTTATATCCTTCTGCAGAGAGGAATAGATTGAGGAGATGTATTGATTGTATACGATTTGAGGAGAGGCGAATAATATAACGTTTTATTTATTCAATTTACGCACAATCAATTACGTATTGATTTCTAAATTGATTCTGATAAAGACGGACTTTTCAGCACCAACTCGGCGAAAGCCTATACATATATATTGATTCATTTGAAATAGACTTTAAATCGAAGGCGCCCGCCCTGAACTATATGATCGAACAAAGCCACGGATAATGTGCAACGCTATAGTTATATATAGCGAATATATAGGAAAAATAAGGATAAATTATCGCTATAGAAATCGGTCGGGTTTAAATTTCGGATTTATGTATAAAAATGTATATGGATTCAGAAGTATATATGTATATGCCTGTTGCGGTCAAAATCTGCAGATTTCCCTATCGCGTTTTAAGCGATAAAAACAATAATATTTTGAACGTTTTATTACGGGAATATCATATAATTTCGGTTCGGAAAATTAAGTTTTTACCCGGTTTATTTTTCAATAGTATATAGGTAATATTATATTATATGTACGACACAGAGAATTTGGCGTAAACTACTTCAGTAGTTTTTCGTAGAGATTTACAACGAAATCAATATTATAAAGCGATTTTTTCAAAAAAAAAAACAAAAACGCTTTGTTATAAAAAAAATCGCAATAAAACGTTGAAAACATCGAGAGAATTATTTTTAACCGCTAAAAGGGGCGGGAGGGAGAGTTTCGATATTAAATTGATCTTAAAAATTTCGTCGATCGTCTACGATGATACCGCGGGACAATTATATAATTCTGTTTAGAGTATTGTAAACGGTTAATACGCATATTATATACCTATATACCAAACGCGGTTCGCGGGTGTTGTGCGCTCGCATTTCGGCATTTATATATATATATATATATATATATACGCTGCACACAACGACCGCGGTCGTCGTGGTAACGCGTTACCCGACCGGTGTAGGTGTGGTCGTACCGGACCAATGGCACGACGGTTCACTTCAGTCGTGCCGCGGCGGCGTAGTGTACCCCCTCGAGAGACAGAGAGAGAGAGAGAGAGAGAGAGAGAGAAGAGATCGATACCTATTATATATATATATAGATGCATTGCGTGTAAACGTTTAAATTTTTTTTTTTTTATTCTTTAGTCTTTGCCTTTCCGACAAAGTGCGTGTCAAATATACAATATAAATAAAGTCGAACAGACGTATAATATTATAATATTATTGAAATTTTTATTTAATATGAAATGCATGCGCCGCGAAGGTCCTCCGCGCCGGCGGTCACGCGACCCAAACCGCTTCCGAGCGTTTACGTTGCAGTTCGCCGCGGCGGCGCCGCGCCGGTGCGAGAGACGAAAAGATTTTCGTTGCGAAAACGTTTTTTTTTTCCACGCGTTATAATATAAAGGACACATTTTTGAAACCGAAATCGATTCACACCGTAATATCACGTTAGTAAAGATACTATATATATATATATATATAGGCAATATTGCAGTATAGAGATATATACGCTGCCAATATAGCGTTTATTACCATCAGATGGTTTTATAAAAAAATAAACGAAAAAATATAATTTTTCGTTTTAATTTCTTGCCGTTATGTGTGTGTATATATATATATATATACAGCAGCGTTAAATCCGGTATATTTGAAGTTCTAAAATTTTTAAACGATTTTTAACGGATATACGATGCTTGATGCGGTATATTGGTATAATTGTGTGTCGTCGAGGCTGCAGCGGAACGGAGAGCAACACTGAAACATACGCGTGGACGGAACTACGGGGGCTTCTGATGTTGGAAATAGCGTATATTCGATAGCTCGTCATCCGATGGTTCCAACGACGAAACATTTTCATATTTCATCTGCAGTCCCAAGCGTCGATCGAAAATCCGGATGTTTCAACCGAGGTATATATACAGAAGTCTGAGAGAGCTCGTTGTCCAGGACACAACGATTGCCCTCGGGACAAGGCCGAAAACACCGCGTATTCTTATAAACGGACAAGCGAAACCTGGCCACCGGTCGTCCTGCAGTAGTTACGTCTCCGGCGATCCCTTCAATCGGGGGACGTAGGAGACGCGTACAGTGACTCTGAAAATGTGACTCGACTCTCGGACTCTTACGACTGTTGCAGAAGTGACGAATTGTGGCTGATGCCGCAAAGATTTGTTATATAGTCTTATTCCTGACAATGGTTATCACTAACGATACTCAGACGGAAGGAGGATAACGAACGAGAACGTCAGAACATGCGGTCGTGGAGAGGCTGCCCCTGCAGGTACCCGAGTCAAAACGGATCGTAGCAGTGGCGCGGGTAAAGACGAGGCGGCGAAACAAACGTGCACCTACTTGAACCGTCAATACTTCGGTTAAAGAAAAATTGTACGCTTAAAGTGTATAATTATATCACGTCAAGAGATTGTCCGACTGGTTACCGCAACTGTACTGCTGCAGGTTGTATTTATTAAAATAAACGATGTGGTAGGCATCGCTGTCGGTCAAAAATGAAGAAAAAAATATCTGTTTTAATATATCGACCGAGGTGATACCATTTTTGAAAACAATATAAATATACTTTATTAATATTATTAAATGAGAAAAACGTATATAAAAGTAACATATAGAAACCGAATATATATATATATATATATTTTTTTTTTAATATTCCGCGGTATATCAACAGTTGATTACGATAACATTGCAGATACGACATTTTCTATATTATTCTTATCGGTCGACAGTATTTCTATGCCGTCGAATAGCGCGAAAAATATAGGACGCGTTCGCAGCTATTAAACTCGTTCCATTTAGTATACTAGCTTTTTGTAATTCACATGGACCTATAGGAGAGAGTGCACAAGAGATCCCTGTACACAATAACTGTCATAGTGTACGATAAAGACCCTTTATAAATTACGTCTTCAGACGACTTTCTTTATTTTATACTTCTTATATAATATTGTAATTTCTTCTTCGAAAGACTACATTAAAGACGGTTCGCTTTCCACCCCTGGCGCGCTGTACTATAATAACGCAGTTTATCCGACATTTCAGACAACTCGCGAGTTGTTAATTAATTATAATATATTATATGAAAACGCGGAGAGAATTATATAACCTACTTATGTATACTTAATAGTTTCGTACGCGCTTCGCGTCTCTTATTTATACACTTAAGAGGATGCCACTACGCCAACGGTGGTAATTCGTGCGTAAAATCCATTTTGCGCGAGACAAGGTTTCTCAAACGCGGTATTCACAGTAGGATTTTAAAAAAAGGTTTACAATACGTGTATACGGGAGAACTTTATCTACGTCGTAGCGTTTCTAATTTCTACATCTAACTTAAATATACAATTTAAGTTTTTCTTTCGCGGACTTTCGATTTTTTCTTTTTATAGTTTTTCACGTTTATTTGTAAAAAAAAAAAAAATAAGATCACTACGACACAGATAAAATTATCCTTAATATAATGTAAAAATTGTAGAATCCTACTTTAAATAGGATTCAAAAAACTTGTCGCCCGCAAAACAGTTTTTTTTTTTTTTTTTATAAATATCGTTATTATACATATAAAAATACGAAAAATGTTATTGAAACAAGACTATTTTTTTAATGACTTTTAAAGTATTTTTAAATCGTTAGATTATTGTTTTCCATAAAATTTCAACAAAACTCAGAGCCTCTTAAAAAGTGAACGTGTAACGTCCTCTTAATATAAAGCGTTATATATGTGTGTGTGTGTGTTACAGTTGCAATATTTAAAATGTATAAAATCGGTGGCAATATATTTACGTAATATTTTTGTTATAACGCCAGATATCGTTCGTGTGTACAAAATAATAAAAATAACTAGGTAATATAAACATTTTATTTGGATTTTTTTTTTCTCAGTAACGCTTAAAGAACATTTTTTATTTTGAAAATATTGTGTAAAAAGATTTCGAAAATAATTATTAACACGATTTATTAATTCCTGTAGTACAACGGCCGGTAATCGTTATATTATTTTGTCGAGATTATTAACAGACGTATTCGAATTGTAAATTTAACGTTTGTATCGCTTGTAACGCGGAAAGTACGGATATATTATCTCGTGTTTTACGTGTTTTATCGCGAATCGACGAACGTTTCAACCGAGAAACTATTATAATATTATAATAACACAGGAGTTGGGAAAATGTGGAAATTTCATCTAAACAAGGATGACATTGCAAGTTTATTAATAAATCGTTATAATTTTCGTCTAAAGGTGAATTTTTAAATGAAATACGATTTTTAAAGGTTAACGCAATTAAGATTTCGGGGACCAAGCAGACTTCCCAACAACGATACTGTTCATTTCGGTCGTATTGCGGGTGAAAACAGTTTGAGATAAATTTTTTCAAAACACAAGAGAGTGTTCGGAGGATTTTCTGTATTATCGCGTTTACCAGTGCTACGCGTGAAAGAGCATTTTCAAAGCTTACACATGTTAAAACTGGACTGAACTGCAAGGACGTTTGGACAATATTTTTTTGTTCCATATAATATCGAGGAAATTATAAAAAATAAAGTGTATTTAGTTATATGAATTTCGATAATATTTAAAGACATTAAGATATCAAACGAAATACAAATCTACGCAAATATTTAAATATACGCGTAAATTAGTTTTCAAAACATTGGTATATCAATGTGTTTTCAATCTACCTCTGGCCCCTCTCCGCATTTAAGTAAAAATACGTCTAAATCGGCCGCGAAAAAATGGCACAGCAGTCTAATATAATGTCTAGGAGGAAATGTTTAAAATAAATTCGTTTATTGCAATATGTTTTATTTACATCGCCTACTTGAATTGTCCATATTTCGGTAATATATATATATACACATCATAACGATAAACGAACGCGGATATAGAAAATGTATACTCGTATATTAATGCAACACGTTATTATTAGCTTTACAAAGAGAAATTAAAAAATTTTATATCTAATTTATAAAACGCACACGCGACGACGGAGACGGAATATAGATAAACGGGAAAATTGAAAATATTTTTTTTATGTGCGTGATTATATTGTATATATATATATATATATATATATATATATGTATATATAATGCTTAGATGTAACCTCTGAACGTGTTTTTTTTTTCAAATAATATTGAAGATTATCGATCGACTATTATATGTCATTGGTTTTTTTTATATATATATTATTGTACGAGCTAATGTATTATCACGTACAGCAAATACATACATATTTTGTATAATATAAGAAATATAGGCCGAATCCTTAAAAAAAAAAATCTGTAACACTTTCCTCCACTCAACGTTTAATTTGTATTTATTGGAAATTTACTGTTTTTATACAAGAAATTTATTATTTTTATGATCGATTAATCGTTTCGTAATACAACTGCAGAAAACTACATAGAGATTCGATATTATTCGACATGTTTAAATATATTACTCCTTCGAATAACACGATAAAACGTCACACAGAACTGTTGAGTCCAACACTGCAGTATATTATGTTCTTGCATAGTCAAAACGACTCTCGGGCAATATCTTTAAAATTGAAATATGGTAAGTATTTTTTACGACACTACAGTTTTAAGGAATAATAAGTGTTATAAGGGACTGCGGGATGTCGAACAAGTTTCGTACTGTACAAATTTAAATATTTTTCTTTTTTTTTTACTATACGTACACGCAAATAATATATCATTTTTAAAGAAACACAATAGTATTTCACTATATACATGTATCGCGGATCCAAACAACTTCAGGGTATGCGTTTATCAAAATGAGATTATACGCATCACGTCTGCTATATATATATATATATATATATATATATATATAGAGAGAGAGAGAGAGAGAGAGAGGCGGTCCAGATGTAGGTCTTTAGTTCAATTAACTTTATATGGACGATATCGATGACGTGCTTGGCAGTTTCAAATCGGTCTCGTCAATGCAATGCAGTCAGTCACGTGACCCGAAGTCCATGAGCCGACTTGTTTTTTATACGCTTATTTCATTTATATATATATATACACGCACAAACTTATCCATTATACGTTTATATATACCCATCATAATATACCATACACTTGGTATATTTAATTATTCTTTTCGCATCGGCTCGTTACTTCTCGTCGGTTTTTAACGACAACTGCAACAGCAGCAGCGCGAAACCACTGACAGTTGCTAAATATAATATTATTATCGTCCATTGTGCGCGCATAGGTACATATAATAATACAACGTCTCGTTGTACGCAATATTATTTAGCAACGATTAGACACTGTATATAATTATACGACGACGTTAATATACATATAAATAACAATATGTACTTAAACGACTTTCGATATTTAAATTAATTCATTGAAAAATACATATTTTCTATAACGGTCTCGACAATATACACATATATCGGCTCGTATATTGTTTGTTCGACTGTCGTCGTCGATTCGTGTACGTATTATACGTTCAATAAATCTGAACTTATAATACCTTTACTTCTTGGGTAGAACGTCTTGGTCTCCTATTTAACTACATACTGGACGAATACCAAATGTCATGATTTTTTCTAAACCATCTCCCACTCTTAATTCTCTCAATGGCATTGTTATTCAGCTATAGGATCTTGGAATCCACCTTTCTCCTACTTCGTCGAGCTTTGACTATCGCATTAATGGCACCGTTATAAAAGAGTGTTATAAATGAGTGAGTAAAATGTTTTAGTTCCGTTGTTCGCCTACACGCATGCTTCGGTCCGGTCTATATTATGGAATATGGCGCAGTTATTTGGAATCCGTATCGGATATACGTAGTTGATCATCTGTAATTATACGATTAGAACGCGTACAAAATAGATTCGCTCTAAGATCCTCACATCCGCATCCACGTCACGATTACACACTCATTCGATCAAACCCAAACGTACACCATCGGTCTCATCTCGCCGCTCTGACGCCGACCTTAAATCCATTCTCAACTGTTTCTCCTCAGACGTACCTACAATTTTACCTAACATATTGTAATTTCCGCTTTCCTTAATCATTCTATTTTCTCGTTCCATCTCATTCTACTTCTTATGCGGCCGATACACATCCTCTTTACACCGTTCGTCATATTTTCTGTATTAATCACATAAATTAATCTAATTTTATACACATTTACTTCGTATTATAATTTATAATCGTACGATTCAAATCTAAACTGTAACACATTTCGTATGTCAACTTATAAACTATTACTGTTTGGCTTAAAAATAAATAAATATTATATGTGTGTGCGTGTAATTCGTAAGAAAATTTACGTGTCAGCAGACATGTAAAGAATAATTTTATTTTGTATTCGGAATACTTATTCGAATAAATGCGGCTGATAAAAAAAGTATTCGAATATATATTTTTTTTTTAATTCCAGTCATTTTTATAGTTTATTGACAGTATTATATACACTATAGTTTATTCATTTCTCACGTACTGTCTATCTGAATTTTACGTTGTTCATTTTGAAACATAAGTTTACAAGAGTCAATATCGCGTATATTACCGGATATCACGCGTATATGGGACACGGGCGATTATCGCGCGGTACAAGAGAATTCGGGAAAAGTTTTTTTAAAAAACACATATTTCATTGCATATCGACCGCAAAAATGTGCAAAATAATATAATACAAAATTAAAAAGTATTATTTTCGTCCAAAAGTCGATAATTTTAAGGTTGATTAAAAAAAAAAAGTCTTTTTCGGCGAATACTGCAAATACATCGCGGTAAAAAGTATTCGGAATAAACGCGTATATTCGAATTTTTTTTTTTCTTCAAACATTCAAAATATACCATTATTCGAACACTATTTACGAGTCTGCGTGTCAGTGTGTGTTTGTGTGTATGTGTGTGTGTGGACGAGTTTTTAGAAATTTAATAATAATTTTTTTTCTCCTCTTTTTCTTCCACCACTTTTCCTTCGTCTACGTTCCTTTAAATAATATTTCACTAGATATGTAATATATAAATCGGATCCTCGCACACGTACACTACAAATGAGTGCGTACAATACACTGCGTGACAAACACATATTATAATAATACTTAAAGATGCCGCCACGGACAAACTGTTCACTCGAGCATTGAACATGTTCGCATGCCGTCTCCTATTCAACGCACCTGCGATGGCGGTTTTTTTTTTTCGAAGTCAGGAGGGGAAAAAAGACGCTTTCGATCGTCAATTGTACACGCCGTAAAGTCCCTCGTATTATTATATGTTATATACACTGCAGGAATCGATGACATTATTATTATAATCACATAAAATTATATATAGCAGCTGCAGGCACGCGTTATTAATTTCTTACGACAAAGTGCGCTCGTATATACAGTTATTGCGGAAAACGGTTCGGCCATCGTTGTTGCGGTTAAAAAAAAAAAAAAAATTATTAAAAAAATCGATTTGCAAAAAAAAAAACGCGCTAAAATTTAAATCTATATATACGCGTCCAAGCGCGTAGTCAGGATTTTATTTTAAGGCTATTTAAAAAATATTGAAAAAAAAATGTAAATATACATATCAATATGAATAATATCTATATATAAGAACGAAATGTGTATGTGCTCGTTTTTGTATTGCCAGCGTTAGGCATATATTATATACGTTTTAAATTTTCACGCGGAAACGTTCGTTACACGCAGTATAGTGTACTAAAAACGTAAAACGACGCGCAAGAAACATTGAAAAATTATAGCGGAAACCGTATTGTTATACCGGATAAAATTTAAAAAATATATAGCGAAAATTGCGAAAAAAAAAAATTTTTTTTAGATTTCAACTGTATATCGGGTATATACGAAACGAGTTTAAAATAATTGACTTTGCGCGAAAAAATGCGCGAACAGTGGGAAAGAAAAAGAGTTGTGATTCCAACGACATCCGTGTTACCCGACCTAAACGGCGCTATTTAAAAAAAATAATAATAATGTATAAAAATTCTCTTTTTTTTTCCTTCCTTCCCTACCTGGAACGTTGGGATACGACGAGTACGACGCGCCGGTATCCAAGGCCGGGTGATGGGCGCTATTCGGCCACGGGTCCATGCCGGACTTGCTGTGGTACTGGTGCGGGTGCGGATGACTGGACGGCGGTGGTGGCGGTGGAGGCGGTGGAGGCGCCAGTCTGGAAGTCGGCGGCGGTAGTAATAGGCCGCCGTACTGGGCGGCCATGTTGTGGTGGTGATGGTATTCGTGCACGGCCCTGCGGCGGAAATTATTATTACTAAATATTATTATTATTATTACAATATTATATAGTATATCAGTGTTTCCCAAACTATTCGCGACAGTAGAAAACAAATTATATTATAAGAGTTTAAAAGTTACTACGAATCTCACATACGACGCACTTTGAAAGTTATTAAAAAAATTAATGTAAACATTTTAGCCGTAAAACGGTTATGGTTTCAGTATTCAGTGTACGAACGCGTTGAATGACGAAGAAAATACAACTCTTACTTTCCCTGTCATTTATACGTGAAAATGGATTTTCAACTATGTGTCCGACATCAAAAAAATAACGGAAGGAAATAATGTCACTGCATAGACTGAAATAATGAAAAGCGTCCACAATCGGCCATTATAAGGTCTGAAATTATGTTGACAATAATACTGATTTTATATTATTGTATACCAAATATACAATTTTTCAAATCGCAAATATTGTAATTTCAAAAAAATAAATAAATAAATAAAAATTTTATGTTTATATGTTACAGTGTTCCTGCAGTATTATATTTACAGCTATAAAATTTATAAAAGATTTTAAATTCTTTTTTTTTTTTTTAAGAGACAACGAATGGTAAATTTGTGTGTAACGACAAAAAGTTGGGAGACACTGTATTGTATACTTTGTGGCGGTGCAGTTAATATATCGCTCGTGTGTAGCTGCGCGGTATTATATACACGCGATTGGATAGAATAATTTGCGAGGGGATATATTATATTATTATGTATAGGTAGAGGAAATTTAATTACAAAACGCTTTCGAATTTGAAATAACCGCTCATAACACGGTTCTTATAAGTAGAACAAATTGTTTTAGATAAAAAAAAAAAGAGTTTTAAAAAAATTCCGATTTTTTTCAAAAATATTTGTTTTGTGTTTAAGAAAGAACAATGACAATATTAAGGGTAAAGTTTAAAAACAAACAAAGTTATATTTATAGACTGTAGTATGTTTATTTTTTTCTAAAACGTATATGTACGGTGGAGAACCATGTATTTGAGAAAGTCCTGTAGAGCTTCAAGTATTTAGGAGTTATGATATTGATAACAATCACTGGTATAACAACGAGTGGAGCGCTGAAATAGTAATAGAAGCCTACGCTCAATGCAGAAAGGACATTTTTCGCACTAATTATATACATAGAATCAAAGATATTCGCTAGAGGAAAAAAAGTACGCCATGACTATTGTAAGACAAACATTGGATGCAAAGTACGGCCAATGACGGTGCAAATTGAACGAGAACTATATAAGAAGCTATATAAGTATATACTGAGAACAATATGCGATTCAGTGTTGTCCGATAACGCAATAAATAGACGGCGTAGAAGAAAAAACGCGGAAACAAGGGAAATCAACAAAGTACCTTATATTATAACGAGCTTCGTGAATGGCCAGAGAATTATTCAGTATAATTCGGGCGCACACAATGAGAATGGAGGAAACAAACGAAACTAATCGAATATCAACCAACAGGAAGAGGATCGAGAGGCAGGTCTAAACAAACGACGGATGGATGGAGTAAGTGAAGATCTGGATAGAGACTAGGAGTAACGGATTGCAAGGAGTCAAGAATCCAGGATCACGAGGTCGCTGTGATAGTGCAGACAGCCAATACTCTCTAACAGAGTTGTAAGGCTACACGATGATGATGACGATAACGATGTGAGACGCTTATACCAATAGAGAAGTGCGGTGTGGATTTAAACGCGAAAAATTGTCGAGAAAATAAATCATTTCTTATACGATATACCTGTGATGGTGATGTGCAGCCGCGGCAGTGTACTGTTGGTAATGCGTTTGCCACGGATCGGCTGCAGTGCCGGCGGTACCGTGGTGATGGTACATCGTGTCGGGATGATACACTTGACTAGTGGAGTGATGCGAGTGATAATTGCTGTTCCAAAAAGAAGCCGGAAAGTTTCTGGAGGACATGGGAGAAGTATCTGAAATCGACAAAATACATACGCGTATATATGAGTACTACGATTATTACAGAACGCATCGCGTCTCTTGTATAATATTATATTTCACACGTATTTACATCGCACGATAATACTGTACGAAAACGAATCGAGAAAACGATAAATTTTGTCATATTTACTGCTAACAAATTATTATACGCTTCATAAAAAGTCTAATACAATATTGTCCCCGTTTTCCTTGAAAATTATTAGTTAAAATAATACTACAAAATATATTTTATATATATATATATATATACGAGTTAACTGTCTAAAAATTGTAGCGTATTTAAAAAGCGAGTGCCGTCTTTTTCTTTCTATTCTAACATCCCGTCGAGAAACCTTCTAATCTGAACCTTCTGCAGATCTTGAAACTCTATAAAATACGAATCTCTTATATCACATCGTCATCGAACAGATAAGAAAAAATATAATACTGGTCATACGGCGTGACGATAATGTATACGTATTTAAAGTTTATTTTTTTTCTTCTATAATATATTCCCAGTGGCGGATCTAAGAGTCGATACTGGGGGGGGGGGAGGGAAGACAATCAGAATGTATCGCGATAATATTAATTAACGATCAGGTAGGTACCAGTTAAAGCGCAACTGATGAACTTTTCCTCGGAGTTCTTATTGCAGGTATAATCACCACGGAGTAATAGCGAAAAATATTGATACAAATTATACGAAATTCCTTCACCAATTTTTATTTTTTTTTTCAGGAAAGGAAATCGCCAGGTTAATTAATATCAATCGTTAGACTTTTTAGGTCTGTCGGCAGAATACAGAAAAAGTCGATGACCTTTTTTTTCGTCTTATTAATTTTTTTTTTCTACTTTAATTTTTTTTTTTTTGGGGGAAGGGTAATTTCACCCATTTCCTCTCCCCTCCTCCGTAAATCCACCACTGATATTCCTGCAGCTAATTGGTTTCCTCCCCGCACGTTCGACTCCTGTTTTTTCGTTGACGCGCACAATGACGAGTTCGAATAAAAATATCGAGTCTCGGAATAACGACTACATTATATAATATACTATACGAAACGTATTTAAAACGCGTTTTTTTTTTTCTTTAGGCCCATTTTTATGCGTACGAAACGAAAGGCTTCTCCTCCCCACCGCCCTGCGAATAATAATGAACGCGAAAAGTGAAATTTTAAAAACATTTTTTTTTCTCCTTACCCCCGCCGTCCCGACCACATTTTTCCGTCGCGAATTCTTTTACGACAACGAGACGGGAATACCCGGTTCGTTCACGGCAGATAAATTCGCGTATTTCGTATAAAAAAAATAATAATAATAATAATAATAAACGAATAAAAATGCGCGATAACCGCGCGGAACAGGCGCGTGTGGTCAACGGACTTGTATTATAATATGCGGCGTGTTGTACGGTCCGAGCGTATTTGCGGCCGCGAGCGACAGCAGTCGTTCTGGTGGAACGGCGATTTTCTTTCTAGAAATTTTACTATTTTCGTATTTTGATTTTTGAGTACGTATAAAAATGTGTATAAACCAGTAAGGTCTGCCCCGTAGGAACGACCAAATGTTATTCTAACGAACCGTATATAATATTTTTCGCGATTTCGGGCGAAAAAAATAAGAATAAACTAAATACATAAGCAGTGCCGTCTTAAGGCATGGGCCTGGAGGGCCCGGGCCCAGGGCCCCCAAATCCCATGGGCCCCCACTTTTATTTACAAAATACCAAATATTAATTTATTTTTTTTACTTAGATATTTACGTTTTAAAATAAACATTCAAGTAACGGAGATTATTATAAAAATTGGCATTTTAAAGTCTAATTTTTAACAGCTAATACAATATACTATGTGTTAAAGGAAAAAAAAATAGTATTTAAAGGCCCCAAATATGTTGTGCCCTCGGGCCTCGCATAACCTCAAGACGGCTCTGTATATAAGTAAACTAACTATATAAAAATAAGTTTCGCCGTTCTGTTGAATTCGATAAAAAAAAAAAACTCTCGTGTACTCGCACACACGCGTCCGTATAACAGTTCGTTAAACTCCCGCCTCGTGTGTGTGTGTGTGTGTGTGTGTGTGTGCACATAAAACGTTTTTTTAATATCTAAAATACACATTTTTGAGATTATGCTGTGCGGAGTTTGTACGCGCGCGCGCGCGATAAATCGAAATAATTATAATACTGCAGTACGCCTTATTTCGTATATTATATACAGTTCTGCGATTGTATACCTATATTGTTGGCGGTGCCGTTCAAGGGCGGCTGTCGCTCGCTATAATAATACCGTAGTAGTGGTAATGGTGGTAGTAGTAGTAGCGGTAACTACTGGTAGTAGACCGTTATTGTGTGTAAAGCCGCAGGTCCGGGGAAAACGCGAATCGCTTTCTGTATATACGCACGTATTTTAGAAACAAAAAAAAAAAAAATCCGAACGTTCCCGCGCCGCGTGTCGACGTCTAATCGCGGAAAAGATTCGCGCGCTGACTGCTGACATGCTGTGGCATACCTAATATAATACGTCCAGCGCTGCAAATGGAAAAACGATTCCGGAACGATTATTATTATTATTATTAAAAATATTGAAGTGCGCGAACAATCGGAAGAAAAAAACAAAATACCGTAACTCGTCTTACAATAATTATAATAATCGTCGTCATCCCTAATAGCACTGGGAGTCCCGGGGGCATACGGGAGTCTCCCAGTACCTTCCCAAATAGGAGTAGAATATTAGAGTCCAAAAGAGATCCGAGAGAGTACTAAAATTGCTCGTTATGATCCAGTTTTGTTCCTAATATGGAATACGGTATGGGATTCCACAGGACTTCCAAGGGAGTACTAAACGTGTTCTTAAAATTATCCGGTATTATTCCCAATCAGGAATGCTGAATTGGAGTTTACTGGAACTCCAAGGGAGTACTAAATTGGCTCATTATAATTCAATGTCAATTTACATGTCAGTAATATATGATTATAAATCATATATTAATATATTAGTTAATTTGATTGGGTACTTGGTAACATATTCAGTAATATACTTACATACTTACTTATTAGGAACTAACCTGGAGTCCAAGTTGTATGTTCCCGAAGAGTCCCACTTTGGAGCTCCATAGGACAGGCTATTCGGATCATTGGAGGAGCGTCCCTGGAGTGAAAAAGACATTCCGTAGGATCTCCCTAGGACTCCTTGTACTATTAGGGATACGTATGGCTTCATGGCTCTGTGAGAGTTTTCGCCGCCCCTATCCATGCTCTCCAACTTCCACGATCCTGGACCGACTCTTCCCGGTCTGTTGTAATTTCCAGTCTCTCTATAGGTCTTTTTCTACCCCATCTATCCAGCGTTTTTTTTTTTTTTGGCCTCCCCCTTGCAGGTCTCTTCCCTTCCGGTCGCCAATCCACGCGGTCGCTTTGGCTTTGCTCGTTGCTGCTCTCCGTTTAACACGCCCGAACCGTTTTAGCCTTTGTCCTTTTATGTAGATTGTTATAATAATAATAATCGGCCGATAAAACGATTAATTAATCGACTGCTATACGATTTACGTCGTTGCCATATTATGCCGTTTAGTGGTCAGTACCGCGCGATAGTTTGTTGAACTCGAGCGCGCGCGCGCGCCTAAATTGTTTGAAAGCAAAAAAAAAGATTTTTTTTTTATATACGTGTTATCATATCTGAAATATATCACGCGCGCGTGTATATGTGACGACGAGTACCTACTACGCATTATCGAGTGACCAGAAAAAAAAAAATCGAGCAGAAAGTATATTTTTGGAAAAACGTGGCATAAATTTATGTTACTATAACTGGCGAAATTCGCTTCTAAAATACGTCTAAGCCTCCCTCTCTCCTACCGCATAATAAATACAAAACGGACCTCTACCTCTCCTCACCCCTGTATTTTCTTTTATTAAATATTTTTATTATTATTATTATTATTATTAATAAAACGTTAAATATATAAAGTGTACGCCGTAAATATAAATATAATAATATAATATAATTGTTTTTTGTGTATAAAGAATCTATGATAAAGATAATATATATAAATAGACTATATAGAAAAACGCGTATTTCGAATTAACCGATTCAACTCCGTTGTGTAGTTAAAATCGCGCTCTATAACGTTTTTAACATCTTTTCTTTTTTTTTTTTGTTACTTTAAGTGTAGAATTTAAATATTTCGCGAGTCGTTATACGTTCTCGATTAATAATATTTTTTTGTTATTATTATAAAATTTTAAATTTCTTATCTATATATATATATATTGATATAATTTTTAATATATTTCTGTAACTATCGTATACAAATTTTTAGCCGTTTTAGAGAACGTTCGAAATCGTTATTTTTCGCCAATTTACCCACTCCCAACGACGACGACGACGACGACGACGACGACAACGAAACTTTACCAAAATACTATCAAAACTCGTGAATTTTTAAAAATTCAAAATTTGATTATAAATTCACACGTATCAAATTAATAAATACTATTTTAATTTTTTTTTTTTTTACACTTTAGTCACTTTTACAGCGTACTACGAGAATTTCAAAAAGAAATATAAAAAAAAAAAATTCCAATTTTTCTATATGTACGAGATGACGAGGGCCGGACGTTCGTAGTGTTTCGAGTCCGTGGGTCGGATTTAAGGGAGGTCGAGTGTGCTGCAGCCCAGGGGCCCACCACACTTTTGTAATTATTTTACAGTTACTGCAGATAATATAATATAAAAAAAATGGAAATTTATTTTTCCGTTTAAAATTAAATTTTCATCGAACAAATAGATATGTGCTAATGTAATAGAAGATTTAGTAAAAATGAAATCGAAAAAAAAATTTGCGGTCATTCAATTTCAATTGTTATACTTATACGCGCCTTACTATTATTTTTTAAGTCACTTCGTATTTTTACAACGCAATTCCATAATATGCGTATACGATATTACTATATAATATCCGTTTCGATTGTTTTTATTTAAATAAATTAAATAAATACTTATACGAATGGTATATACAAACGATTATATTAAACGTTATATTTTAATACTAGCAAAACATGACGACGTATCGGTTTATTTATTTGGGCTCCCCCTCCCCCAATTCCCCACATTATATTCCGCCCATAGGCCACCACCTGCACATATATATATATATATACTCAAATCCGGCCCTGGTTCCGAGTCCTGCAGGGCCCCGCTTTACCGCCCCGTAGTAATTACGCGCCACTGAACAATAATAATAATAACAACAAATCGTACGACGAGAATCCGCTGCAATTACTCGTATTTCCCCCCACTCACATCGCAACAGTTTCAGTTTGACGAGCGCGCGTGACGCGTTTCTACGTACGCATACATACGCGCGCGCGTTCTTCAATGCCGCCGCCGCCGTTGCCGCCAATCCGCGATCTATTGTTTCTCCCGATCGAATTCGGAGGTATATATGTATATATACGCGTATGAAGTAATACAAACACACACGGCTACGGTGGTGTATATACGGAATAGAAGATACGGATCGAAGTCGGCGGCATTTGGACACAAAAGACTTCTCGTTCGGAGAAGTGCAAACGAATATATATGTGTGTGTGTGTGTGTGTGTACAAGCGCGCGCGTACAAGTAAAAAAAAAAAATACAATAAAAAAAAAAACAATGAGGAATTAAGAAGCGAATAAAACGAGTGCGTGTTTGTCTATATAATATAATATATAACAGGTTTGGTCGGGTCCAATATAATTTACAAATCTACTCGCGGTAACACACGCGACGCGACGCGCGCGCGCGCGCGCGCTCGCCCGCGTTCTTCTGTACACACCTGTGAGCCCGCGCTCGCGCGCGCGTGTGTGTGTGTGTGTAAATGGACAATAACAATAGCTCTCTCTCTCTCTCTCTGTGTCCTCTGCAGCTCATGCCGAAGAGTAGAAATAAATAACTGGAAACAGTGGACCCGTGGGAAAGCCCGAATACGACACATTCGTTATTATCATACGAGCCGAAAGCCGACCCGGCCGGCCCCGCACGCGCATAAATCTTCTTTTCGGATCGTCCGACGCCGACGCGGCCGCGCGACACGAAATCCGCGCGACCCGCAATTATCGGCTGCGCCGAAACGCGGCGTCGTACGCGCGCGCGCGACCAGTGGAATAGCCTGCAATAATAGTGGTGTTCTTTTTTTATTTTAAATAATTTTTTTTTTATTGATTTCTTATACATTTTTTTTTTTTTTTTGTGTGTCCATAATTGTACGGGATTTATATCGAATTATCGTTATTATTATTATTTTTTTTTCCACAAGAATGTATAACGTACCCTATAAAACACTGCGATATCGAATCACTTATAACAATACGCAAATCGCTTACTGCAGCTTTTCGCCGTCCGAATTCGGACCCGCCTATATAATATTACTATAGTTTCTGCAAAGTTCCACCTCGGGCGTGTGCCGCACGCCGCTCAACGATAAATACAATATAATTATACGAGTACATAATAATATCGTATACAGAATATTCGAGTTTCGAAAATCCTTTGCCGGCTCGCCGCGCGGTCGTCCGAGGAGAAGTTTCTGGCGTACATTGTATATCTTGCGGCCCTTAAAGTTATGCTGTCGTTATTGTTGCGCGCGATCCGTTTGATTAGGAAACTTCATTATAAACTTATATATTTAATTACATATTATTATTACTATGAATTTTTTTTTTTTAGAGACGCAAATTTATACACATTTGCCTCGACAATTAAAAACGGGAAATAAAGTATAAAATGACAAAATTAAATTAAAACAAAAAAAAAAAAAACAGAAAAAGAAGTTACAACGCAAAACCCTGAGAAAGGAAAAAATTTAAAACAGAATGAATTAGGAGAACACTGGAGGTTTGAAAGACACGCGAGGAATAGTGAAAGGAATATTATTGGAAGCGAATAAATTTGCAAGAATGAGCCGTTTATGGGAAAGGAAAGGACAGTTGAAGAGGAAATGAGAGGAATTGCAAACAAAGGAACCATCGTGCAGGGTACAGAAAGGTGAATCGTTTAAGGATAAATAGAAAGAGTGAGCCGGTAGACGATTGTGCCCAAAACGTAAATAAATTATTATTATGTTCGGTCACACGCGATTTAAATAAATTTCAAATCCGTACTCTACGTGCGCAACATTAAATTCTGGATGTCGTAAAAAAAAATCGCGTCAATACCAATCATTTTTAAAAATTTTTAGTCAACATACAATCATCAAAAACTCGACGTATTTTACGCTAATATAATATATATGTGTGTAAGTCCAGCAAATTTGTTTATAATACATTTACGATATCCAATAACATTTTTAAAATATGACCCATAATGCGTGTATATCGTATTTTGTTCTCTCGCGCGTGGCTCAGTTTCTCGTGTTAAATATAATATTTATAAAAATATGAACTTTCGCAGGCGTGTCTATAGTTGTTTTTATTTTTTAATACATTAATGAATATAATACAGGTACGAGTATATAGGTACAAAACACGTGTGTATGTATGGCACATAAAATTGGCACGACGCGTGCAACAGACCGCACTGTTGTTGTTTCTGCAGTAATTTCCGTATAATATATTATATAACAAATAATTAACATAATTATAAACGTATATTTAATTATATTAATTAACAGTGTACGTAAATTAAATATTTTCAAAACTGCAGTACACGTTATACGCGGCGGAATCCTTCAAATTTTCTATATACCGCGTCTTATATTTCTAGAAAATACACGCGTCAAACGAACTGTTTTTTGATGAAAATTATCGTTTAAGTTTTAGTTTTTTTTTTATGTAAAATACATTTATTATGTTTTTCGTTACAAAAAATATTTATTGAAACTATGTACCTATATAATAATAGTATAAATTGTTCATGTTTTCGTTTAATATGTGAATCGATAAGATATAAATTTCAAGACATAAATATTATATTATATGACGTATGGTAGGTATACGTCATCTGTAAGCGAAAATTTCCCAACAGTTTTCGAAAAAAAAAACGTGAAAAAGAAAACCTTGATCGTGTTTCGGTGTAAATCGAAATCTAAAACAGATCAATACCCGTTTTCGATAACAAAAAAAAAAAAAAAAATTGAAATGTCTTACGATTACGCGATATTTGTTTATACATAATAATGCGCATACGAACTTTTCATTTCTGCAATAATTATTCCCCGAAAATATTTTACTAGATATTTTCTCTTTCGTCTATAATATAAAACACGAATAACTTTACGAAATGTGCGTATAATAACATTACACACATACAATCTGAACGTTGCGTCGTGTAGTTTAGTGTTGTTTCCAATATATTTTTTTTTTTCAAATAGATTTACGACTTATATTTTCGTTATACGACGGTGCGCGCGATTTTATCTCCACCGACAGGATTCTGTGTACGGTCGACGCTATAGGCCGAAAAATAGTTAATCACATAATTTCTCGTTTTTTTTTCTTCTGTAAACGTGTGTGTGTGTGTGTGTGTGTGTGTTTTTGATTAATTGCGGACGAATAAATATAATAAATTTACAGTTTACAATTTCATCGTGTTGTCAAATCGACGAATGTATAGTATTTCGAAACAAAATTGTACACAACAAATGTATTCCGATATTCGTATAAACACGTAGAACTGTAGCGTTTTATGGCGATAAAAAAAAAAAAAAAAAAATTCAGTGTATGTCAGCGAATTACAAATTGGCTCGGTCGTGCACAGTGCAGTGTGCGTATTATTATATTATATACCTACTCAAAGTGTGAAATTACGAAACTATGATTAATATACAAATTATTTATGTGTTTGAAAATCGTATGTACGTAATGCACGAGTCCAAGTGATAAAATCAGCGTGCCTATATAAGAATATTATAATTTTAAATAAAGTTCACTTTGCAGGACGAAAACGGACAAGTGTTTTAAATGCGTTAAATAATCTAAAGTGTATGTGTCCGGGGATTATCCGGCATCGCCCGTGAAAATTCGCGAGTGTTTAACTTAAATTTATTCACTTTATTACGGACATAATTCGTATTTATTTCAATATAGCTGTTTGGCAACCAGCGTTGTCCAGACTGAGATGCGTGTGATACACAAATGATTCTAATTAGGTACTGAATTTTTACGTGTAGTTGGAATTTCGAATATTTTTTTTTGTTTTCGCGTTTAAAATGTTTTTAGAATATTCCCGTATAGACGTGTACGTGGCATAGCCCTCGTGTATCCTCTAATAACGACGGAAATCGATACGTTATTGTCCCTGCAAGTAACCGACGGAAGGGTGTTAAAAGTCAGTTTCGTTATTCTCGCTCGAACGATGTCTTATTGCAGAAACAAAAATTAGTCGGGTCAACAGGAAATTCTCCACCGCCAAGTGACAGCTGCGATTCCCTCCTCGATATATACTGTTAATTGTCTCGGGATACGTTTCTTTTTTTACACGTGTCAAAATAAAATCGTTGGCCGAATTATAGTAAACGAAAAACCTCAATTTTCTTGTATGAAATATATTTAAGTCTCTCTCCGCGCCGGACGGATATCTAACAAATTACGACCAAAATGATCTGCGTAAATAACTCTACGAAACGAAAACCAGACCGAACGACGAATCGTTTGTCAGCCTAAAACTGTAAATAACGAAAAGTCTGTATAAAATCATTTCTATTCGTATACATAATAAACATTAATAAAACGGCGTGTTATATTTTGGAACGAAAACAAACACTCGTCGAAATCCAGTTTACCCAGCACCTTGCAGCGTATATACACTTGTACGTATTCGCGTTCATTAAAAATCAATAAATAAATCATCGGAATTATTCGAAAGTTTCGTTAAGCACGTTCGTAGGTAAAACGTATGAATATTTTCACGAGACGCGTTTTCATAGTCGACCACGACAATATTATATTGTGTCGCGCACGTTTCTTATTATAAATACATTACAATATGTGTACGTTGCTCAGTTCGCACGTATTATTGTATATACTGAAAGTTATTTGAATTACCATTTATTTTTTTCCTTAAAACGCGTTTGTATACGTATACATAAATACACTTCTGACGGTATGATATACGAATGTGTATCGCAGGCGGCCCTCCGAAGTTCGACGCGATAATGTACAGTAATGCGTATGTGTAATGTACGTATAGGTAGGTACACGCGTTTGTAACAACGCGTTTTGCAAATAATTAATACCGTCCTCATCGTTTTCATGTAATTTTCGATTTCTCTCTTAAATCAGCTGCAATTCGAAAACCGATTTAAAAAATAAAATAAGCGTATTCCGAAATATCTCCCCCCCCCACCCGCCGACCCGTCTGAAACGATTTCCTTCATAACGTTTCAGAGCGTGAAATTTTTGTACGCGACACTCTTCGAGTTCGGTCGTATTTCGAAACCGAATTCGTTAAAAAAATAAATCACCTTTTTTTTTTTTTAATCCGATTTGATTACAATAACTATTCAGACCTTTGAATCGCGAAGGAAAAATTATAGAAATATGCCGCGCTCGGTCATCGCGCGTCGAGCGCGAGGAGTTTGGCGTGTGTTGTCCGACGGTCGGAGGAGAACCAGTTTGTGTTCGCGCGACGGAAGACGCGCGCATTCCTGTAGGAGGAGGTGTTTTACAAGTGAAAGAGTTTTCTTGTACTAATTAAAAACCTATTAAAATAATGCTCGATTCTCACGCGGTCAGTGCGCACATAAACGTATTTTTTATATATATATATATATATGTGTGTATTATGTATGTGACTATAAATAACGTCGTCGAGTTCGCGGGCGCGCGCGGGATACGTAAGCCGAAGGAAAAAGGATTTTTCGAGAAATAAAAAATACGAAAAAAAAAAAAATGTAACGCGTATTGTGTGTGGTAGTCTGCGACGTTAAGTTTGTTCTTTTTTTTTGCCCGTTTTTCAAAGCGAAAACGCATTCTTAAGGTCATTCTCGACGTGTCGTCGCGGCGCGGATTGCCGTTCGTGTGCTGCAGTGATGTCCGCGCGTCGCAAACGTACGTACATAGAGAGGTATAGGCACGTAAAACGATCACAACAACAACAATAATGGTAGCGAGTGAGGTGAGTGAAAAGAAATCCAGACGACGCGTGTTCTGTAGCGTTGCCAAAGGATATATTTCAGTATAAGTGAGTGGATAGGATCAATAAAAAAAAATTATTACTATGATTTATTCAGAGTCACAGTGCTCGTGAAAAAAAAAATACGATCTTATTGCGGATTTATTGTACGAACGACGCGATTGAATTTCATACGAATCGGAACCCTTTACACCGTCAAAAACTACAATAATATTAACCATATAGTCAAAAAGTTTTTTGTAACTTTTTTCACTCGACTGGTCAGTTAAGTCGTTCGTTAACTAATCGACATAGTATACAATCAGCTTAACTAATAATTGTTTGTAAACGTTAAACGCCACGGCAGTATATAGTCGACAAATATATAGAAATCGTTTTAGCCGTTTGTAATATTCTCTCTGACGACGACCGATTGCGCTTTAATTTTTACTGTTACGGCCATTCGCGATATTCAAAAAAATATTATACATTTGGTTTTAATTTTAGTCTGCCATGAGTTTTTTCTTATTTTCCCTGAATATAGACCGACTTGCAGACGTGCATTGAAATACGATTATTGTCACTATATAAAACCTACTGTACGTTATACAGTGCCAACCGAAACAAATTTACCATATATCTTTATTCGATACAATTAAACACGCGATAATATGTAAGTATAATGTCTCGTTTTAAATTCGAGTCTCAATAGAATCGAAACGACAGCGTAATGTTTTTTTTTTTTTATATCTGCAATATTAGTATAAAACAATTTTACCGTATACATAATGATTTTGCCAATAGTACACGTCGCGACGCAATCAGACTTTCCGCCGGACCTACGCGCTGTATTAATATAAACAAATATTATTGGGTAAGGCGCAGACTGCAAGTTTTAAAAAGTCGACATAAATTTCAGAAATCTCGAATTACAGGAAAGTCGTCTGGAAAAAAAGAGAAAAACTTTATTTATTATTATTATTATTGTAGTAGGTTCTCGGAACCGTGAAAAACGGATCGGTAAACAAATCCAGCGTGGAAAAAAAACATTGTTTTTAACGGGTAAGTCGTGAATAGTTGTTAGACTTCGTCATACCTTACACGGAGCACGATAGCCTATCTTATACACACTACACACATTATACAATGTTATAAAGTCGCTATTGTCGACTACTGTATAATGATTTACACACTTTACACAGCTTGAAATAATATTTTTGATTACATTTTTTTTAACTGACCGCGTGTGACAACGATTTAATAATGGAAAATGTACATTTTTGTCACGACTCTTATCCGTACACAAAAATTAGAAAAACTCCAATAATGTTCGTATAATTTGTTGAAACAATAAACGTTTTTTTTTTATTATTTTTTTTTTTAATAATTAGCGAAAATTCACGTATAAATTAATTTTATTTCGAATGAAAAATACGACCGTTATAACACTCGGTATCTGCGAGTTATTTACAACGTTTCAACCAAAAGTCAATCACTTGAGTAGTAAATCTTCGTACACAACACTGCACTATTGTCAAACTAGTGTAAGTCACATTGATAAATTTAATTTATAGTAATATGCTTTCTATTTTCTATATCGGAATAATCGAAAAGTCGATGTCTTTTTAATATACATAATATATTCTCTATAAATTAAATAATTTTTATTATCAACTGGCTGCGCTCATATAAGTCGATTATTAACCACCTTCACTCAGAATAATTTCTATATATCAGGGGCGGCTATAAGGGGAGGACGATAGGTGGATGGCCCCATGGGATTTGATATTTTTAAATTTATTATATCTCTGACCTATAACAACACCGGTTTGTGTCATGTAAGTCGGTCCAATTATGTTATGGTTATACTCAAATTTTCACACCCCCCCCCCTTTGAACATCATGTATAAGGCTGGAATTAGTGCTCGACCGACGATCAGCGCTTACGTCGGTCATGTACAGTGTAAACAAGTAATAGACAAAGTAATATTATTACTAATAGTGAAAAAAAATTAATAATAAACATTACATACGCACGTACAGACGGTCGCTCGGTCAGTGTCAAACTAAACACCCGCATATATCGACAAAACGCGTCAGCCGACCGTAATAAAACGAGAAAAGAAAGTAGTCACCAGATGGCGCTACGACACAACATACGTAGAGGGGGGTGGCAGAAAACGCTTATAAATAGCGGTCCGAAACCATCGGACCTCTCAGTATAGTCACGGCGGTCAGGAGTGAACAACCTATTTCGCGTCTGACTGCGGTGTGTGTGGTGTGGTGTTTGAGACTGACCGCTATTTATATGCGCATTTCTGCCACGTCCTCTATGTTGTGTCGTAGCGCTATCTGGTGAGTACTTTCTTTTCCCGTTTTATTGTTATTTCATTTACGTTCCATGCAAAAAAGTTTTTTTTAAACTCTTAAAATTATTTACGACGAGGTATTACATGAATAAGAAGTAATGTATAAATAATTATTATGAAATGTATACATAATTTAAATCGATTCTATTTAACATTTCTTTTATATATATATATATATATATATATATATAGTAAAAATGGTCTAGCACTATTATCAATTCGAATTGGCAATTTTTAATCTTGTTTTCGGAAAATTACATCATCTAAATGGTTCTAACGCTCTTCAACAAATCCGGTGATCTTAGGGACCACGGAATGTCGCCGAATCTCGAAATGTCGTAGTTGTCGAACGATTCTCGCACATCTGCTGTTGATGATTGCCTTGTAGCGTGCAAAGTCAACAAACACCTTGTCAAAACACAAACTCGTGACATTGTTAAAAATTGTTCAACGCAGAGAAAACGAGAGATCGCACTGCAAGTCAGTCAACGGCAGCTGTTCGGTAACACCACGTGAACTCAAGATTCGACAACATTCCGTGATCTCCACCGACATCACCGGATCCGTTCGTTTATGATTTTAGGGCTACATTAAGGGTCTATACGGTTCCGGTCGACGACACTAACTAAAAATAAGAATCCGAGGCGAAATCCGTACTGAATTCCGACTGAGACGTTACAGCGAGCAATGGAGAACCTCGTCAACACCAGGACAGAAGAATTCATACGTAAAAACACCATCCGGAGGACGTGATTTTCCGAAAGTGTCATTTAATTTCTGTCGATAGAGTTTATTTTGGATTTTTCTTATTTTGTAGGTTTTTTTTTTAGTCCCGTTTTTTTTTTCGGGGGAACGAGGTCATCGCGTATGTGACACACGCGTTTCGTTTTCTCGGATACATACAAAATAATAATCGCGTACGTTTAAAGGAAACCAAAGTATTTCGAAATATTAATTTATGAACTCACTGCAGCTGCTCTGGGACTGAAAGATTATCTCATCCTTCCCGGCCATCAAAAAACATTTCTAAATACACGGTATCCGAGGACCACATACACGCGTAATTATGTTTTTAACTATACAGGTACTGGGCAATATAGCAATAAAATCGTAAACTCGAATCGATTTGTTTTTTTTTTTTCTAAAATATTTTTATTCAATCGAAAACGTTCTCGTATACGTATATGTATTTAAGTAGGCATTTAGGTACAACGATATGTCCCCTATATACTTACACAACAGTACGTCGTCCGAAAAATCGGCGGAAAAGCGGCTCTCACCTTTGGTCGACGCGGTTTGATGGGCGTTGCCGAGTTTCTGGTCGCTGTTCAACGCCCTGTTAAAGTGTGCGTCCACCACGGCGGCCACGTCGCCGGTATAGTGGGTGAACACCACGCAATTGCCTGACACGTATTGCGCGTGCGCCGCTGTACTCCTGTCCCGCGTTCTCGAGTCGTCCGCGTTCTCATCGTCCTCGTCCATTTCGGTGCGCACGTCTGCGGGAAAAAAAACACCGAACGCATTAGAAAAAAAACACGAGCACATAAACAAAAAAAAAAAAGCCGCCGCAACAGCGGCCTTCAGAAACGAGAGGAAAAAAAAACTTTTTAAATCCATCATCGTCGCCGACCGTGTTTGTTCTTCATTATATCTTACAGGTACGCGTCTTATTCCCCGTTATCGTCTTAATTTCGTTAACGACGAGTCGACGACGTAGTAAAAAAAAAAAAAATGAAGAAAGACAAAAAAAAAAAACAGTTTAAAACTATCCCTCTCCGGCAGGAATACATTACCACCTCGTTAAGTCGCCGTGGACTGAATTTGCAATTCAAAAGTTCCGAAAGAGCGCGGTGGCGGATATATATATATATACATATATACGTACCGCCGCAATTATAATTCGAGCGCGCCCCCTTAAATATATTTTATAATATAAAACACTCGTGTTTATAGCGTTTATTAAGAAACTGCGCCCCCGCGAGAGAGGAGACAAAGCAGATTAATCTCAATATTATAGGAGAATAAAGAGCGTTCGGTCTTCCTCGCCCGCTCATAATAATTGCCGGTAGTGCGCGCGCTCCGTATATTGTCTTGTGTAAACCGTTTTTTCTCTCGAGAGAGTTCTTTTTAGAGAATATTATTATATTTAAACGCCGCGTTCTTATTTAAATATTACAAAAAAGACGCGATTAGTACAATTTTTTGTGGAAAAAAATGTCAAACGTTCTGCGATTTAAACGATTTTTATGTATTCCGATTTCGGCAAAAACGCAAACTTTTCAATCGAAAATTTCTCCGTCTCTTATTAAACGATGCCCCCTTATTATACGCAGTATAACAAACCGAACTCTTATTCGGTCCGATTCACGCGCGCGTACAACGAACAATCGGTCGCTTTTATCTCTGCACCTTTACCGCTCTAATCACACCCGAATCGATTTAATCGGAAAATTAAGAACTTTGCCGTGATATGGTACCGCGATATTTTAATAAAAAAAAAAGACACGAGTATCTTCTACACGGCATGCAGATACATCGGTACATGTATATGTCTCGTATATATATCTCATTTATTTTTTACACGTGACAAAAAGTTACCTATAGCTTACCTTCTTACCTATAGACATATCTATATTCTATATATATATATCGCGCTGCCATCGCCGTTCCAATGTAACTGGCAACGACGGTATAGAAGTGGGGGGGGGACCTGGCCGGGTGGTGAGTAGAGCCGGGTTCATGACGTCATGCTTACGCTCTCGGTGTCGCACAAATTTATAGAATGACCCCAGCCATAAGACATATACATTTCGAAACAAATTCCCGTTGAAAGTGTCGCTAATGTGACTTCTTTCTCGTATATGTAAATTTACAGCCGACAACGTCACTCTTAACGCATACATCACATATTCATTGTACATTGTGTTGTATGGATTGCGTGTATTTCTTATACGTACAGTGGCGTACTTACGGGGGGTAGACTACCGAAAAATTACATAGGAAACGTTTAAAAAAGCGATTTCGTCAAAATCAATTATCGTTTTCTCTTCGTATAATTTTTAAAACTAATGGTCGTAGAAATCTGAAATTTTCATCAAATATATGTAACTGTATTATATCGAGACGAATTTTTCCAAAAAAATCTTGAAAAGTCACAATTTTTTTTTTTTTATAACCATATTAAAAATCTCGACAAATATATACATTATACGTATATATTTGATTTATTTTAATGATACGATTGAATGCGAAATATTATGGGGACGGAATTTCAATGTTTTATATAAAACTCATCCTCTACCAGAGAGAAATTGAGAGTACGCCACCGTAATACGCGAGGTATGTAAAAAAAGAAAAGAGAAAAAATATTACTGACGCGTTTATATAAATTTACAAATATATTCGTTTAATTTTTTTTTTTGTTTTTCACCGGACCGTGCGAATATAATAAGTATAGACAATTTCACCGAGACGACCGTCATAAGCTGTTCCGGCAAAAGGATTCGTGAAAAAATCGTTCCACAATCAACATACGCGTTCCTGCACTGATCGACTACATCGCGGATTCACGACCTGCTCGAGACACTTACCGGCTATAAAGCACCCACGCGCACACCACGTAGAGTTACGACCGAGTGATTTATTTATTGTATTTTCTCGAATACCGTTCCGAACGCGGTCCTCCTCGTCGATGATGTGCGCCGAACAAATTCCGTCAAACGGTAGGAAAAAAATAAGTGATTTACCTCGCACTGCGGTTATAGGCCAAATCAAATTTATTTATCGATAAACGTTAAACACTACAGTATTCTTACGAATTACATGAACGGGTACAACCATATATTATTTTATGAAATATTTTTATCGAGTTATTTGTCGAAAAGAAATTGTTTTTACGCGAACCGTTATTGCGACGCACTCAGAACACGGCGCGCAGTGTCTACGTGAACTTTAGCGATTACGTTTTTGAGTTTAACTGCGCACGACGCGTTAAGAGTACGACGGCGTTCCTCGGCCATCCTGCGGATTCCAACGTTTCCGAGCTGCTATTCTCTTATAGAGAAATTTGCACTGCTGCCGTTAGCCAGCTGGGTAAACTGCGTTTGCTCGCGTAACAATATCAAAAAAAAAATGAATAAACCAACATTCATTCGTAATAATAATTCGCAAACCAGCTCCGTGCTTTCTGACTATAATTTAGAATATTTAACGTGAAAAATCAACTATTATTTGAGGGGTAATTCGGGAGAAATCGGTGTATTTTAAAATTTTTACATCGGTTACAGTGTTCCGGGGCCATTGTGGCGGATTTTCTACTTTGCCCGTAACATATTTATACAATATTGTATTAAAAAGAATCGACGCAATTCTAACATTTCGACAGAACATATTTTACGCACGTCGTTCGCGTGCTCTATGAAAAAAAAAAACTGAGTGCACGTATACACACACACGTGTGACTATCAGTATACGGCTTAAGATATATTAAAAAATACGTATGAATTTCGCGTTTATATTATATTTCGAAGGTTCGCGCATTTGTACACGCGAGCCACAGGGTTTAATATATAGGAAGCAAGTGGTCAAGGAAGACGAATTCCTTCTCGCGGATTTTGCTCGCATTATTATTATTAATCGAGTCGTACGAATGAAAATAATATTATAATAATTATTTATGCGATGTAAACGAAAATTATATATCCGTCGTCCTTCCCTCAACAAATATCTATATACGCGACTCGAAATTTTTTCAAAGTGTTTATTCGGTATATAATAGAAAAAAACACACGCGCGCAATGAAGTAACAGTATTATACAGATTAGAATGGACAAATGGACAATATTAACAGTACAGTTAAACCGGTGAAACGTACAATTATGTAAAACGATAATACGTATCACCTGTAATAATTGTTTTGTAAGAACGATAATTTTAATAATTTACAACTTCCTGACACGGTCAAAAAAAATAATAATACAATTTTTAAATATATTAATTTTTTCCGCATATAGGTATAATATAATGAATATAATTTAAAATACTAAAAAAAAAGAAGGGATATCGACTTATCGTAAGATAAATCTGTGAAATCGTATATCAAATACGATCGAATTCGGTACAAATTACAAACCATTATATAGCTTTAAATTTCGATTGAAATATTTCTTAAAAAAAAATATATATATACGAAACTCTCGTGGAAAACGAATGTTTTGCAATCTGTCAATAAGATAGAGAAGTTCCACGTCTTTCGTGAAAAAAAAAACATAATATATGCGTGTTCAGAGTTGAGCTCTGTTTAAAAAAAAAAAAAAACCTAGTGATCTATTGCTAAAACTACCGGGTATATAATATTCCGTGCTATGCATGACTCGCGTCGGTCATCGTTATCGGTGGCGTAGTACACTGTATACGAGTACTCGAGGTATTTATAATATATATATATATTATAGTACACCTCATATACATCATTCACTGTCTGTACAAACTTCGTGATAAGATAATGATTTTCGTTACATATAAAAAAAAAAAGTTAAAAAAAAAAAAAGAAATATTGTAACGAAATCTCGGGATACGATAGTAACGCACTGCGTTAAACCTGCAGTTTGTTATTTCATCGTCCGTTAAATAAAAAATAAATTTATAAGTAAAAATTATTTTTACGATTATTTCCTTTTTTTTTTTTAACAGTTTGATAACGGGAAACGTCATATATATATATTATATTATTACACTGAATACACGTTTAATCGTACTATATTTTCAGGATTCAACAAATTTCCGAAAAGAATAAAAATTTTAAAACATTATTGAAACGACAAGCGTGGCGTGCAGGAATAAAATATATTTTTTTATAGAATATCACTCACAACGAACATTCGACGACGCCGTCTTTACCGTTCTGTGTTATTCGAGTCAAAAACAGCTTCATCGATTATATTACATTTGTAAAGATCTGCGGAGATTTTCACCCGAAAAACACCGAATTTCCTTTCTATTTTCATCAGCTCACAAAATCGATCCGTCCGCTGTTAGATCTCCCCTTCGGAGTACTCGAGACGTTATATTATAATAATAGTAAAAAAAAATGAAAAATGTTAGTAATAAGGTGCTGTTTTGTAAATATCCATGATTCGCGCATTTAAGCGCTATTATACGTACAAGGCAAAAAAAAAATAGTGCTTTTATACCGTTTAAAACCATTTTTAGTGACGAAACGTTATATTTGAAGTTTTAAGATAAATCATTCGAACACGAGAGAAAACTAAATAAGTACCCGAGGTAGTTTTTCTGAGTTCGTTTTCGAGTTTTGGGAGCGACGAGTGCCGACCGAACGAAATACTATTTCGATTACTCATATACGCGCGCATATGTCAATTTCATTGACGCGAAAGAATACTTACGTAACTATACGCAATTGTTTTGCAAAAGAATTTTTTTCGCCCACATTCCGTCGCAGAATGGCTCGGGGAGTTTTTTTTTACATATCCTATTAATCATATAATATATAGAGGTTCCCGAACCGTGGATCGTGGCACAAAATAGTATAGGGGGTCTAAAAAAAATACTGAAATTAAACGTAAAAAATAATAGTTATTTATTTAATAAAAAAAAAAAAAACGTTAAAATTTAATTACACGATAAGTATACTTTAGAAAATAAATTGTACATTTTCAATAACGTTAATATTGATATAATTTTTGTATTCGTGAACCAAAAAAAAAAAATTGATCACAGTTCAAGTCGTATATTATACAGGGGTTCGGAGTGAGTCGCCCAGAATTTAAAATTCTTTCAAAACGGGACGCATCGCGGAAAGTTTGAAGAACCTCTGCAGGTATATAATACGCGCGTTCCAAAGCATGAAATTTTTGTTTTTTTTTTTTGTACTGCGTACACCGACACATTTCAAGTTTGGTTATATATTCACATTTTGCGAGAAAAATCCTTAGGAAAATAAACAGTTTTTCGATTAAATTATGAACACGAATAAACTGATAGTAGAAATATCGAGGACAAGACACAAAAATCATAATTTTGCTATGATCAAACAAATCGATTTAAAAATGGAAATTCGATTAGTATCACAAGCGTCGGGTCTATTTCGAATGATAAGATGTATTTTTCGTATTATAACATACGATTTCAGGCCCTGACGAAATATACTCGAAACGTACCGTCTCTGGACGTGTCTTCCTCCTTGTGTACCACGGACACGCTGTTGGCAGTGGCCGGCGACGAAGCGGGACTGGCGATTCCGCCCACCGGGCCCACGCTCGACGCCCCGGACCCTACGCTGCTGTGGTGCGAGTCCGCGTGATCCGCTACGTTCGTCCATCTGTTGGCCGGCGAATCGTTGCCTCCACCGCCGCCACCGATCGGCGAAGACGTCGACGGTTGTTGGTGTGTTTCCAACGCTCTTAGCTGCGAACAACCAAATCGGTACAATGTATGATAACGAGTAATAAAACAAAAACCGTCTTACCGAGTGTAAGCCGGAATAGGATAAAAAAAAAAGAACAATTTTTTTGGCCGGGGGAAGTTAAAAAAACAATTTTAAAAATTCGACGAAACGCCGGGGGGTCTGACTGCGAAAATGCCAACATTTCTTTTAATCGCGTATAAATTCATTCGACATAACGTTATATAATATAGAGAAACCCAACTGTGACGTCTGCACGATATTATCCTACTCCGTATTTTTAGTCGGCACGTATATATTATAGAAAGCCAATAATCGATATATATATATTTAATTTTCACTACGAATTCATATAAAATAATTTTATCGGGTGCACGCTCCTATTATCGTTACACGCAGTGGCCAGGTAACTTTTCCGTGACACAATAATATCACTTCGTAAGATTACGCAATTTCATTGTCTGTATACGTGTACCTACCAATACGCGATGCTATACTTCAGTTCCCGTAGGCCACAACTATACGATTCCTATTGATATCAGTGGCGTAGCCAGGGGGTTCAAACTCCACCTTCGATTTTTTTTTTGTTTATATATATAGTAATAATAGTAAAAATAAGAAAAAAAAACATCATTTAAAAAAAAAATATATTTTTACGCAATACCCACGAAAATACATAAAATTAAGATATAGGTAGGCAATTTTTTTCAAAAATTGGTAAAAATATACATTTTAAATTTTCGTTTTTTTCAATTCGTCTTTGTACGAAAACGAATTTCTAGTTTGGTCTGCTGTGAATCAAGAGCATATTCAAAGTAACGTGTTGCGAGTTCGGTATACTAGTATAGATCACAATATATCACATTTATTCTATGCCACTGGCACTTACGTAATAAGTATGTTATTGTACACTCTCATCGTGAACGTAAGAATGTGTATACGTACGGGCAACTCAATGTTTCACAAAGGAAGATCATTTTCGACATTAAAGCGTTTAAAAACGTGTGCGCGGGAACACCGCGACATCGGGAAACGGATCAAAACGGTTTAGTTTACGTTAAAGGAAAGTATAAAATCTGGCGGTTGACTCGAGTAAAAAAAATAAAGTGCCCTAAAAATGTTTTAAATAATTTTTGAAAAATATTTTTCTTAGGAGATGGCGAGGCTTTTTGCTTTACCGTTCTCCCTGAACAATAACTGTCCCGTTTATAAATACCCACGAACTAATTTTTCAATAATATTGTAACTAAAAGTGGTACTTTTCTATTTCATATAGCATTACTACGCTACTGCAATGCGACGCCACCCCGTATCGGTAGGCCCCAAATTTTTGGACAGGAGCAATTTTCAAGCCGCCTGTTCAGCTGCGTCTAAAACTAGACGGACGCGCGCGCGTGTTAATTGGATTTTAAAAAATATCGTGTACGCGACTGCTACAACGCGCAGTGGATCTTTTAGACTAATGACGGACAGTAATTAATATTTACAAGACGCAATGAGTCCCGGAGAATCAGCGTTACACATCGGTTGAAACCGGTTGATTGGTAAAACACACGGAGGGCAAAAAATAATAATAATAAAACGAAGAGAAAAAAAAAAGTGGTAGCCCAAAGTTTTTTTTCTCCCGAAAAACATCAATTGTCTTATCATCGTATATATATATACATTGCCTTTCGTAATATACGCGCAGGCCATTATTGTAGAACAAAAAAAACAAAAAAAATAGTAATAATAAAAAGAAATAAACCGAAACAAGAATAAATTGTACGAGATGGACCAGATACCAGTAGGAATGCGGAGTCGGGTCGGACTTAAAAGAGCATTCCTCGTGTCCCGGCACACACACACACACACACACACCGGCTGCCTCTGAACACCATAAATCAACATGGATACACCACATATAACCGCGCTTATATACTATATATATATATATATATATATATAACACGCAGTATTTTGTACTAAAACTTTACAACGGCGCGCGGTAATTTCTTTTCTTTTCAAAATATTTATGTTTTTAACCACCCCTCGTTTTTACCGTTATATACTGCACGTAGTGGCGCGTCATATGAATCTATATTTTTTTCCTTGGCGGAGGGAGAGAAACAAATTTTGAAATGAGTGTAGCGAGTATAAAATTTTGGACGGAATGTCTAAAAAAAAAAAAAAAGTTTTTAAATATTAATTTGTACGAATAAAATCGGCTGCCGTCGGATAAAGCACGTACGACGTAAATGTATAACGTAAAAATATTATGTGACGGCGTTTACCCCTGTAATGCAACGTAATACAGTTGTTTATAAGAAAATATTTGTTTAATTTATTTTTATACGTTTCAATAGAGGAGAAAACCTGTGACTTTAAGTGCATATACGTGCGCTTCTCTCCTCTCTAGAAAAACGACTTCTTTTTCACTTTTATCCTCTCTCATCTCTCTCTCTCTCTCTCTCTACAAGCGTATACGGTTTACCGGCTCTTCTCGAATCCTTAACTCCCGCTCTCGTTATCCGTTTATAAACTGTTACGATTTTATTAATCATAACGATGCGGCTTCTTAATGTTTAACATTACAACCAATAGGTTTTTTTTTTTTAATTGTTTTATGAGAGGCGCCACCGTCCATCGTACCTGTACAGTAGCGCGAAGATATGGAATCCCAATCATCCCGGCCGTTCCAATTTGTTCATTAGGCTCATCCGCGGTCCGTAGTATATATAAAAAAAAAAAAATATTTCGAATATTTCTTTCGTGTGTGCTTATACATACATCGCAAGCCGTCAGCTATGTATTCGTTTCGCGTTCTTCTCGGTGGTACTTCGTCGTACATAAAAATACACATAACACACACATAAACCTAAGCCCGAGAAATATTTTCACACGACCTTTTGGAAAATCAAACTCCCTGCAGGTCGTCACGGTGGTCCGTCCGGCAACGTAATAAATAAACGCGTTTAGAGGCGCATTCTTTGCGGTTTAAAACGAAATACGTACGCTCATGAACCTTATAACTAAAAAAAAAAAAAACTATTCATAAATAATATTATTGTATAAATAATACGAATACCGATTAATGTTATTGGAGCGCGGATTTTTATACGCATTTACATATTTATTTATTAATTTTTTTTTTGTTAGTTATGTGATAAATACGCACATTGTGTTTTATATACGTACGCCGCAGAGATTATGAATATGATTTTTATTTTTTCGAGGCATATTTTTGACATTTTAACGACTTATTTTAGAGCGAATATTTAGATGATTTCTAGAATTATTTCGAAAATAATTATAATCAATACGTATAAAAAAAAAAAAAATCTATTTGAATTTTAGATTTTTCGATTAATATACTGATTATAGGTATGAACGGATTTCGATTTACATGTTTTATATTTTTCATACCTCATAGTTCATAATACTGCATATTACGACTCGCGATATAAATAGAATTCTCGATATTTTAAAGAATTTTTTCATTTTTTTTTTTTTTATTCTTACGATTATTACGTAATTTATCAAATGTTTAATATACTTTTAAAAAAAAAATATATATATATATAGGTATATTCCTTCATACTTCATATTATGAATTATAAAGAAATAATTTTTTTTTTCTGTGATAACTTTTCAATACATATTTATCTTTATCTATCTTTTTTTGCGCGTATCCAAACATTTTTAAGCATATATATATATATATATATATATATATATATATATGTTTAAGCGCTTTAAGTGCATATACCTAATTGGCTAGTTTTTATTGCATATGAATCCCATGAATCCCAATCATATGAATATAACAATAATTATTGTTTATAAATAATTTAATGCGCAAAACACTTGATTATTCGACAAATAATTACATGGCAATATTGAATTCGGCCACTAAGTACTTTCAAACTTTTAAGTCCCTATAATGGGTACATAATATAGTATTATACATAAATATATGTATGCAGGAGCGTATTCAATATCCCTTCCTCTCGGCCCAATTATTATTTTACAATGCAATAACAAATTAAAAGAGAATAGTGCCACGTACTATTTTCGTTGTTATTCTGACATTAACGAATTTTAAGAATATTAAAAATTAAATTTACGAACGCGTCAATTGACGTTTTTTGGTAAAACACATATAAATAAACAAAAAAAAAAAAATCACTCATTCGAAAATTATTGAAAATGTATATTTCGAAAATCGCATTTCTGAACAAATGAGTAAAGAGAACCAAATTCGTTTCATTAACACGCGCGCAGTATTCTTGGCCTTTGTGACTGTTCAAATAACTTTGAAACTAATATAATTATTATTATATAGTTTTGAGTTTATGTGTTTATACGATACTTATAGTGTGTATACACCGTCCAAAAACACACGTATGTGTAATGAATACACATTTAAATGACTTAAATACTTGATTATGGGGATATTAACGAGTGAATTTGTATCCTATACCACACATTGTTTTAATAAATTATTATTATACAAGTACAAAGGAAAAATTAGATGACATAAAAATGATAGTAACATTTCTATAATATTCTTACATTTTTACGTTCCACTTTATAAATTTTATTACGATCACGTCATAAAGTTTACATTAATTTTATCGATTATTGGTTTACCTATTTATTTTGTCAGCCGAGTTAGATAATAGATAACAATATTTTCTGTTATTCGTTATCTGTTTCAACGGTCGAATCACATATTATGCGTTTACGAGAGAGAAATAGAATGATGATGAAATAAATACTGACAACGCGATAAACATAAAATTTCCCTCTAAAGAATATAATTTATAGAACTCGCGAAACTTTTGATGACTTTTTTTTTTTGGTAAGAATATAATCAATGCCAAGTACTTAATGGAATATACCAATTAAATGAAAATATTTAAAACGCAGTCAAATCATGAAATCAATATAAGTACAGTTTGATTTTTTTACGATACATCAATAATAATTGCTGTTTAAATACTAATTGAAAAAGAAATTCGAATACCAAAAAATAAAAATACACACATAATTTAAATTAGAAATGATGTGCAAGAACAAGAACAAGTCGGGAATTATAGTAGTTCTTACATTGTAATTAGTATCTAATATAAGTAGTAGTATATACTTAGAGAACTGCACAATTGAAAAATGTTTATACGGTAGACATTTTGAATGATGTTTACGTGTCATTTTTAATGAGTGCTGTAAACAGAGCTTATTTTGCTATGAACAAAACTACAAAAGAGAAACTGATACGCATATTTTGCTGTTTACGACCGGTAGCAATCGGTATGCACGTGAGACGCGATCCACTACACGAGGAGATGAAGAAAAATTACTTACCTTCGACAGAAAACTTTTGTGGAAAATACACGAACTCGAAATGGAGATTGTGAGAAACGAAAAAACGCTGAACTACAAAGATTGTAATCCAAATATGGATGGAAGTCTAATACACGAAATTTCCTGGTTAGAAACCTGACAAAACAGCGGCAACGGGAAAGACCTCACCAGTGATGGTTGGATAGGGTGTGAAAAAATATCTCAGATGTTGACGAGTCAATGAAAACGGAAACTGCAAGAGATGAAGAAGCGGTATTTCATTAGCAGTATAAAAAAAAAATTATAATTCTAAAAAGTTCTATTCTGCACTTATATTTAATGAAATTAAATGATAATTATGTGAATAAAATAAAAGAATGTACCGGAATTCAACAAGAACAATAACAGAAAAAGAAATTTATTACGTATTTTGTGAGATCAATACGAGGACGTAATATTAAAATATATATATAGACATTAGAATAAGACACAGACATACATTTATATTACAGGTTTTTTAATGATTTTTTTTTATAATTTGGTAACCTACAAGTCCTTCCCCCTCACTAGCAAAAAAAAAAAAAGTACTATACAGTAAAACAAACATAATATTTCCCAAAACAATCGCGTCTCAGCTGAAGGTTGTCAACACAATACGGATAGCGTAATACATCCAAGAGCAATAATCCAGTTTGTCTCGCGTTTTACGAATAATTCGACACCGTGGCCGCCAACAATTAATGATTTTAACGAAAATCGTTTTCGATATCGCGTGTAAACTTGTTTTTTGCCATCGTTTCTCTCTTAATGCACACCTCTTATACCGACACGCATAAATAAAAGTAAAATCACAGTTGTCGCCCATATATTATACATACCAATAATTCGTAAACATTATTCGAATACATTTATTATAAATGTTGCTGTTGGTGCAAATTTATAAATTATTTAAGGTAGACGCACGTGAAATGAATCCGAGCGCTCATTCACGAGTCCTTTTTTATATTATTATATAATTCGTTCTATACCGCGATTCACCTCCAAAAACACATTAATACCTAATGTAATACCTATATAATATGATACTTATTCTGGAAAATAATTCGTTACTACATAATATTGTCTGATTGTAATATTATAACCTGCAGCAGGACTCGGATTTTATAACACTATTTTATTACACAAAAAATTATTGAAAGATGCGCGATAATATGACCTAAAAAAAAAAATCTTAAGCTATTCCCTAAAAACAGCAAAAAAACAATGTTTTAATTATTAATCAGAGAACTGAGTGACGAGTGAAGGTCCACACGCACGCTGTCGCTATATCGCAATAATGCGGTACTTAAAAATAGTTTATTAAATGAAAGGTCTGATGAAAGGGAAATTTTGATCTTACCTTTTTAAAATTCGGACATTTATAAAAAATATATAATAAACCAAATGCAATGCTTATTAGCATCAAAACTAGGAAAATAGCGCTAACAATGTAAAATACGCGAAAATATGCAATATAGAATTTTATATTTGGAATCCTCGACGCATGAGGCAAATCTTTATCTTATACTCTGCCATTTTTGACTGCGTATATTCTATAATTATTTATTAGCAAAGGCTATAGATCCGAGCTCTGAATTCATAAATATCAATTGAATACACACATATATATATATATATATATATATATAACGCGTATCATAATTAAACATTTGCATTAAACCGCAATATTTTCTTTCGTTGCAAGTTAAATATATATGATCACGCTCTTGAAAAACGATATCAAATTTAATCGACAGACGTTAACTATACAGTGCAGTATATATCGGTCTGTCTGTCTGTCTGTCTGTTTCACTCACTCAATCTCTCTCTATCTATCTCTCTCTCTTCCCATCGGTGTTGGATTTTAAAAAGACAAGTTTTCGAAAACAACCGGTTCCCAGTTTATGTGCGACAGTGTATATTGTGCTTACGTCGAAAATAGGTAATGAAAGAAAACGATGTTATAAAGCGTGCTCAACGCTATTTAAGACCCATAAAGAAGTAGAAATCATGCGCACACGACGCATAAATATAATATATATATATATATATATATTTATATACACATTTATAATTATTATTATTATTATTAAATCGAATTTGATTAGATATGTTTACTGTCAGGACGTGTTTGAAATGTAATGCAAGACGCGAGTATATATCATTTTATAATATGTTATTGTATATTGATCAATAACGAGAACACGTGCTACGCGTTTTACCTATTATTATTATATTATGATACCGACGAGAATTTTAAAAGTTCAACTATATATATATATATATATATATATATATATGTGTGTGTGTGTATAGGTACTGCTGCAGTATAAACTACCGCTTTAACAACCTACAAAGTCTTGTACAATAAAAAAATAATAATAATGTTTAAACCTCACAAGGCCGTTATAGTTTATGAATATAAAATCCATCACATTTTATTCGATTTCGAGACCTGGGGCAAATAACAATAATAATAATACCTAATAATAAATCGCGTATGTATGTACCGAATGAACGTTTTGTCCTTGTGTGAAATATAACGATAAATAATTTTTAATTAGTCACTTTTTTTCTATATAGGAACACTGAGCAAAACTGATAAAACTTATTTATAAATAGTAAGTTCCTTTTTAAATACGAAAATTATTTTCACAGGTAATAATAGCATACGAAACTTAACGTACTAAATACGTTTTATTAATTAATATTCTATATATCATTTTGGAATATAAATATATAACTAAGTAATAAAGTATTAAATATTTAATATTGACAGCTGTCTATAACCTGGTTTGACTTCAACAAATAATAATTAGTAATTGTTATCTAATGTACGCTGCATTATACAAATATTCTAAAATAACTAAATTTTTATTTTTTTAAAGTGGACTCGTTAAAACTCATATTTCTGTAAGTATACGTCCTTCGGTATTTAAATTTTAAAATGAATGTTTTTCAAAACGTACATAGCTTGTGCGAATTGAAACAAAACCCATTATATTTTGATAATTCGATTATAAATTCAGCAAGATCGAAGAAAAAATATTTGTTTTATTAATTATTATTTATTGTTTGTATATTAATGACCAACTACATACGCAATGGCCATTCAAACATTTAGTTTTCGGTTTTTTTTTTATTATTATAGTTAAACACAGTGAAGCGCGTATCAGCGTGTATCTGCTATAAAAAATACTTTTTCCCATATATGTCTAAAAATGTTTTTAATTCACCTACGTATAAGTATAGTAAATATTTATTCTGTATAAATTTTACATTATATTATATAATTATAATAACCACATTAAAATGTAAAATCGAATCAAAGTGCTTAATAACAAATAAAACTATTCAAATATTTTAGATTTAATTGAATTTATATATTATACAAGTAATTGTCTAAACATTTTTTTTAAATGTATGAAACAGTTATATGCGCAATTTGCATATATGTATACAAGTATGTTAAGATGTATTTTATTTGCCTATATACTCTATAATAGTCTGATCCTACATAAATTATATGAAATATTATACAGCATTATTTATCAGTTATTCGTTATAAGCTATAATACTAGTTGGATCCCAAGATTACAGCTTTACAGCAAGATTACGCACTATAGTTCGGTCCGCGTACAAAGTATACTTGGTACTCATACACTATACGAATTTATTTATATCATATCTGTATATTTCAAGGAAATTCTTCGTGCAATTCTATTGTATCGGCATATGGCCACAAATAACAATTAAAAGACCAACGGTGTCGGTTTCGTAGAGCTACGGTTGCGTAAAAATCAAAAGTCGGGATTATCTAGTTAATATAAAAATGATACTCTGAACTTCGCACAGATATCTAAAATACTTGTTTGTTCTGTCGTTTTTACGCCCAAAAGTGGTGGAAGACTGTTTTACTGATGATTTGTTTATTTTATTCAATATCTGAACTATGTTTTTGATAATTATATTATTTATATTGTTCCAAAATCAAAATTCTATCCGAAAATTTGGTATTAGAATTTACAGTAACCGCAATTAGAATAACTAACTCGTGCAAATCATTTCATTCATGTTTCAATTCAATTGTGGGTCACATCCATTTATCCAAATATACTTATATCGATCCATATAGAAGTTTCAAAGAAACACAAATCTAGATACTCACATTGAAATGAGAATTTCGGAAAATATAGACGTTAAATTACATTGAATATCTAACACGTTTTTACTATTTTAAAAATTATTCAAGTTTTATACCTCATTGTAAACAAACATGACAAAAACGCGGTTCTATTTTTTTTTTTTTTTAATGGGAAGGAAAGTATATTGTATAATTGCTTGAAAAATTTGGACCCAACTACTACTTGAATACATCTGAGGTCCTATACCAATGTATTGTCTACAGAAACCATAAAAGGTAGACCCTTTATTCGCGGATTTGCTTTAAAATAAAAAATCAATATAAGCTTGCAAAATCCCACTTTATTAAACCCAATAATGACGTTTTACTAGTAACCACCAATAAGATCCAAAACAAAACGAAAAAATGCGCGTACTTATCCAAATATACTTATAAAAAAAAAATATCTTATTCGATTAATTGTTTAGATGTCGTTTCAAAACATATTTTATTGAAATCATTTAAATGTTATAAGTTTAAACTATACATAAATTCAAAAAGATGACAACCATACCTATAAGTGCAGACACAAAATGTTAAGTCTCAAAATTTCCGACATAAAATTATATAGCCGCAATATTTTTGATATTAAAGTTAAAGTAGAAAAAATGTGTATAAAACTGTCATCGTGTATTTTATACATATACAGTGTGCCAACTGTATATAATATGTTCTACTTAAACCGGATCTGAAAACGGTTAAATGATTTAACGCGGATATTTAAAAGTATACATATAATATTATTTATGATATATATATGTACATTTTATATACGTTTACGTATTATAAACGAGTAGGAATAATCGTGTTTTTTATTTTAAATCTACGTGATTTAATAACCCGTTAGCAAGTTATTCTTAAAATATTTTTAAAAGTAATAGAAATTCCAATTGAAAATTTTTATAATTTTCTGTATTTAGTTTTATACGCCTATACATAATGTTTAAATCTAAAATTTTATACATTATGTGTAAGCGTATAAGCTTTGTGCGTTGATATTTTATTATAAAATAGTCAGTACCACGTATTAGTATTAAATTTTCAAATAAATTAAATGTACACACTCGCGGTTTTTATATTGACTTGGGTTTTGATTATCTGTCTAATAAATTAATCATGTTGCAGTATAAATGTGTGACTACAGTATAAATGCGCGTCATCAATAATAATTTGCAATAAAACAATATCAATATCAATCGAGTTAATATAATATTTTAAAAACTCGTATTATAATTTATAGATATGGATAGGAAAAGAATGATACTGTATAATATTATGAGGATTGGACGCACTATATTGTATTATGATTGAAACCGTATACGATGGTCCACGGACGAAAACACTCGTTTCGTGTCGATTTTCTAGAGAGAGAAAAAATGAAAAAACACCTCCGGAAAATACGAAATATTATATATTAATATTTTAATGTATACACACGATGTCGATCATGTGAATTCGTAATTTGACCGTTTCGAAATAATAAGTATTATTCGCAATAATAAGATATTTTATCTGTAAAACGATATACACGACATCTTCCACGCCACCCAATATGAAAATATTTTTATAGAAGCTTCTATTTTACCGCATAATATATCGCATTTATAGGCTACCGATTTATATGTCGAACGTTATTAAAACATTTAAGGCTCTAATTAGACGCACGTCTATAGAAAACCATATATCAGAGCAAAATATATATATATATATATTTATACGGCTATTATTGATAAATTAACAATTTATTATATTACACGGTTTTACGTCGAGTTGAAAAACTCGAGCGTATTATAAATTTAAAAAAAATATATTCATAAAATACTCGTTTAATGGAAAGATATGTAAATGCGGTAAAAAGATTATTTAGCAATAATAATTGTCGCCTACAACTCGTGTTTACATACGTTTACAAATAGCAGACATATGTTTATAGCTTGTACGTCATATTGCATATGTTAAAATATGTACACACACGTGCAGTCCCACTTGAATCTCGATTAACTATTGAGATTCGCGCGTTACCTATAGGTATGATACGCGTGATTATAATATATAATATATGTAATTTGCACTGAACGCGAATTACGCGCCATTACTTATAATAATTATTGACAGAATAGAAAAGTTACACATTATTTTATGTAGGATTTCGTGTTACGTATTAGCATATTATATTACTAACTATAATACTTAACCTAGCCTAACGTATTATATACGCTGCAGTCATCCGATTAACAAGTCACATATTCGTGTATATTGTGTGCTTATAAAATAATGTATACGAACTACGCCAGCAGCGGTTACGTTAGGTTAACTGAAGTTAGGTTAGGTTAGGATGGGGGAAGTATTGCTAACGCAGTTCCTCCTCAGCTATATTTTTAAAAAAAGGGGTTAGGTTAGGCTCAATTTGTGTGTCCGAACTCGGAGAAAAAAAAAATTGAAAAATTAAACGATTATACTATTATTAAGGGATTAATGTCTATATAATAAAATATAATAATTATATACGCCCCTCTCGGATTCCGATCGAAATCTGATAGACGTACATATAAGAGGTCCTGTTTCCACCAAAGTCGCAGGCGCCTTTCCATTTTCCGCCAGATAAAAATAAAAACGTTTACCGTATATGTCCACTATATATATATGCACTGCGGTATTTGATTGGTCTTAAAATCGTTTATCTACCTAAATTGTATATACATATATAATAACTGGACGGTTTTCGCGGTGAGAGAAGGCGTGATATAGTAATAGCGTATCTATTCCAGCTTTATTTTTTTTTTTACATTTTTAAATTGTCGTCTATTATAACATGCAGGTGGGATTTAGTCGGAAATAGATGTATAGTAAAGCCCAAAATTAAACGCGATAAAATGTCACGAATAAAATGTAAAATGTTTTGGAACTATACACACGGTAAACCACTGCATACGGTTAATATACCTATAATTTTCGAGGCGCATTTTTTTTTTTCATTTTTCATTTTTTCACCACGCCGCACTTAACTGTATAATATAATATAAGCGCGTATATACGTCCAAATGTCGAAATCACATTTCGACTCGCGGTTTCAAGACAAGATTAAGATAATGGAAAATCAACGATTTCATATGGTTAAATGCAAAAAAATAATAATAATATGATAACAATAATTACAAAATGTAAATGTTATACGCATTTTATTTATTATTTTATTATGTCGCTACGACTTATTCCGTATAAGCAATACGTTTGGACTCTTGTGACGATTAACTGCAATCATATAGCCGCACAGGTATGATATATTTTTTATATTGATTTCATAAAAAAAATGTTTGTATAAAATATCAACAGGTGTAAAGAAATAAACAGTTTGATGACCAAAAGGTCTGGGCGGGCTATTAAAACGGAAATCGCGGACGAGACTTGGGATTTTTTTTTTTAAACTAATTTATACATACACGTGTTCGAGAACGCGATATAACGTGTATAATATTTTATATTATTTATTCCCGCCAACGGCCAATAATCTTGTGTGTATACACGAAACTTTTTTTCTTTTTACAAATATTCGTTTCAAGACGCTCGCCAACTGCAGCAGTGCAGCAGGGTCACTGTATGTTAGTAATTTAAAACCCTTTTAAAAACGGGACGTTGTTAATTTAATTTTTTTCTAATCGTGCGGTGTGCATCACGAAAATATTCTGGAATTAATAATATAAATAATATTTCACCGCGCGTTATTATCCGCGAGTATCGAATATATGCTATATAGCGTAATATTTTATATTCGAAACCGCGGTGGCTCAATTATACGGGAGGGGACGGCGTTTGTCTTCTAACGTTTTATATAGAAGATGGGCAAAATCATAGTTTACCCCCACCCCTCCAATCCGAGTATATTTGTATGGTATGTATCGCCGGATTATCCTGCAAATAGTATCGATACAAAAATATTCATAAAATACTCGAAACGTAAAATTCGATCGACTTTGAAATGGAAATTGACGAGTTCATAGTATATACAGCGAGTAAATGGATAAGAAAAAAAAAATTGGTTTTAATTAAAACGTGTTTTTTTTTCAGATTCTGAGCGGAGCGAGGAATGTATTGGTTTTACAATGATGTGTTTTTTTTTCTTATGTCTGTACCCGAAAATTCTACCAGAAGCATCTCATCCGATATTTTCGTGTAGCACCTTTTCTAAAATTGAAAATCGCATCTAGTTTGTACTTTAGATAGGTCGTTTTTCGATTTTCTCAATATTTTTTTTTCAAAAGTCACGAAAAACTACCAAAAATTACTACGTCCGTTGCTTTCACGTTTATAATAAAAACAAAACACTAATATCTTTATCCAAGTATAATTCACTCAAGCGATATCCACATCACCCCGCGACTCGCTACCTTATTTATTTATTTTTTTGTTTTTTACAATACTATACGATTGTATACATACAAATTTTCTCTTCGATTTTTTATTTTTTTTTTGCTCATGGTTTTTTTTTAAAAATAAATAATCAAATATTATATTTAAAACGAATTTTTCGATTTAAAAACGTATCCGTGTTTATACAACCGCGACTGCGTGCAGTGCGTGTGCGGTGCAATTTAAAAAAAACTTATTTTTATGAAGAATAGAAGAGGTGAGGGTAATGAACATTCCCTCACCCGACCGTAAGTTTTTTTTTCCTCAATTACGGCCGCGCAAAAACAGTGTACGACGATTACGTTTAAAAAATCAGGTGGGACCGCCGGACCGGGGTGAAAACCCGCAGCCGCACACACAGGTGCCCGCAAGGAGGGGCAAGATGGGGCATTTGCCCCCCTGGCATTTTGGTAATATCGTATTGTATAATATATTAGAAGTTAATAAGTGATAATTTTTATGGTGGAATTGTTGATCGCTTTGGAAGAGATTCAAGGCGTTTACAATTTATTTTTCAAAAGTAATATATTTTTGATAATATTAATATACTATATATTAGAAAAGTATGTGCTTATATTTAATTAAATAAAGAATTTAAAAATTTTTTTTTTTTTAAATATTAAAAATTGTCTGAAATCATTCCTCTGCATGTATAGTATATTTTGAACGCTTGCCCCCCCCCCCTAGAAATATTTCTGCGGGCGCCTATGCCCGGACACGCTGCACAGTCCGGATCCGAAAATCGCGGGACTTTGGCGAGCGGTAAGCCGAAAACGAAAGCCGTTTCGGGGATACGCGTATGTTGCGGGTACTTACCCGATCATATTGGTGGGTGAACGGGGCGAAATGGTGGTGCGGCGCTCTGGTCGGCGGAGCGGCCGTGCCCGAGGACCTCTGGTACAAATACGGATAATACGCCTGATACATAACCTCTGTGCAGCTCATAGTCCGCACTCGACGCGCGCCCCGCACATTTATAAAAACGTTTTTACGGGCGATCGGAAACGGACCGGGTGGGCGCGTGTGCGCTGCAGCGCACGACAAAATCCTCGCGTACAAACCGGGTGTCTCGTAAAAACGTGTTTTTATATATACAATACGAAACGCGCGAGTGTTTTGTTGCGATATACGGTCGAATATAAACAAAAACGTCTTCGAGCCGGTCCGCGGTAAAAAAAAAAAAAAAGAAAAGAAAAACGCGCACAAAGAGCGATATTAGTGCGATTCGACGGGGGAGGGGGAGCGGCGCGAACGGAGAAAAACTGCGATACACTATATAATACTGCGTAACGGAAAACGAGAATTGAAAAACCAGCAAAAACCGTTTTCTTATTCGTATAATATATAGCTGGTATAACAATATTACTGCGAAAAACGAACGGCGCGACGACCACCACCGCGGCGATACTTGTTTTTTTTTCCCCCAAATATATTTTTATGAAAATAATCTGGTGCGCGTACGTGCGTACGTATGTGCGGACGCGCGGGGACTGCGGCTTCGGTCGGCCGCTCGCGTTCCGGTCGCCTCGCGTGCGGCGCGCGCGAAAGGCTTGGTTTATACCGCGGCGGTACGTATCCGGAACACGCCCACCGCGACCAATCGCGCCACCGGCCGGTCGGACGGCGGGACCCGTCCGCGGTGGGTGTACGGTGGGGCAAGGTCGCCGACCGGACCGACCGTCCCTTATCGACATAATAATATGTATATATATATATATATATATACGGTACACGCACCCTGGCTGCAGCAGCAGCAGCAGAACGTTGCGGCGAGTGACGCGCGACGGGCTGCAGCAGGGCGGACCGCGCGGGTGCGGGGCGCGGACAGGGACCGCGGAGGGCGAGTTATTCGCTCCTCGCGGACATTGTCCGTCGCCCGCGCCCCCGCTTTCCACAAAACGAATATAAAAATAAAACGCGCGCCCGGCACGTTTCGCGAGCCGGCGTGCAGGGTTTATTCCAAAACGCTATTGAGAAATCTATATGGACGGCGCACTCGACCTGCCTGCAACAGATCGTTCGCGCAGGCCAAATATCGTGTGCAGTGGCGTAATCATATTATATGTTACGGGGGTCGAATCTCCCCTCCTTGGCCTTTTTTTTTATTATTATTATTAGTTGGAATAGGAATTTCGAAACGAAATATAAGTGTTTTTTTTTTATCAAAGTCCTACTATAATCGCCGTTAAAAATTTGGTCAAAAAACGGGCCGCGCGTGTAAAGGTCCGACACATGGCGAATATATATACGAGACACGCGGTTTTGGAGACGCTGCAGCTGCAGACGAGCCTATTGTATTTGTATATATATAGTGCAGACTTGGGTAAAATACTTTTTAAAAGTATTTGGAAAACATTTTCCGAATACTACGAAAAAAAGTATCCATCAGAACATGTATTCGAAGAATTCGTGATAACACGGTATTCCCTAAGTACTTTGAATACTTCACAAAAAGTATTCCAAATACTTTTTGTCTTCATAATACGTTTTTTTGCTAGTTTTCAGTAATACGAATTAATATATGTATATATAGTAATTATATTATTATTTAATCGAATATAAACTGCAGTCATAAGTACGTATTTCGGAGGAATATATTGTATTCGGAATACTTTTTAAAAGTGTTTAAAATACTTTCGAAAAAAAGTATTTAAAAAGTATTCGGAAAGCATTCTGAATACGGTATTCCGATAATACTGTGCAGTATTTCGGAATACTATACCCAAGTCTGTGGTCATTAATATCGTTATGTTCATTAACCTGACCTAACCTGCCGCCAATATACATCTCGAGAATGCGTACACAACGAAATCGTTCTGATGCCAATAATAATAGGTGTAAAAAATTAGCTATACATTTTTTTATTTTGTATCTATATTAATTGTCTTATTTAAAATGAATATAAATTTACTTAAAAAAAAAATGTATATATTTGTTCTTATAACAAAACATTGATCCACCCTCCATGATCTAGACCTAATTACCCGCCACTATAATAATTACACAATTATTGTGTGTGATTAATTATATATACATTTTAAACTTATAATAGTATCACCGCGTCGTGTGGCCGTAGTAATTTTTTTTTTAAAAAAAAACGTTAAATCTATACTTTCTCTATTATTACATATTATATTATATATAGCTGTAAAACCCTAAAGAGTGCTGACGTTAAAAGTAATCTTTTAAAAAAATCACCAAATCGTCAAAATACGCAAATATAGGAATTGAAAATTAATATTATTGTGTATTATCATTTAAACACATCTCCTCTTCGATATTGGGGGATCCAAGACCAGCAGCACCAGCAGCACAGGCTGCACGGTTAAGACGAAATGAACGTCGCGTCAAGTACACCGCGTGTAAAGCGAAAGAACAACAATAATAATGGTTTCGTGGTACATTTGCGAAACATATATCAAAAAAAAAATTCTGGACAAGAAGAAATCGAAATTTCAGTTAAAAGAATTGTGTTATTTAAAAAAAAAAAAACTAATATTATAATGACTTTGAACGACGGATAAAAAGTAAAATATGTACCTACATATTAATAATTATAAATATTTTATACCTACGCATTTATTTTTTATTGTACTCAAATTATTATTCCAAATTGTTATTAAATTATACCCATTTAATCGATATTCACGAATTTTCGAAACCGTTCTGCGTAGATAATATACGAACTCGAAACCTCCTTCTCCTATACCATCCCGTCTACGTACCACATCTGTCCACGTTGAATTCGTAAAAATGCGCAGTTCAGAAATATGTATACCACATCAATGCCTGCAGCAGAACGCACACTGTTTCGCTGGCATTATATTATATTATTTAGAGATATTTGTTTTCATTTTAACAGTAGAAAAGAAAAAATTTGTTTCCTTTAATACAATAATAGAACAAGCAGTTGTTATGCATTATATGCATTTAAATTGTATTAACAATTATATAATTAACAATGATAAGGCGTATGGTTGTTGGTGATTCAATAAACCCTCTGCGCAATAATCACGTATTTTTTTTTATTATAGCGATTATAAAATAATATAAATATTCGTAAAATGTTTTTTTTTTTTTTTGACTTTGTTGTAATTTTTTTCGCAATTTTTTATTCTATAGCAACAAAATGTATCATAATATGAATATATCGCAATATACATACATTTTATGTAATATATTTGCCACGTCATTTAGAATATTATTATAATTTTCAATGTATAGTTATAGGAACCAAGATTATTTACAAATCGAATTATATATTTATATTTAGACACTATAATACTCGTACTATATATGTCTGCACTATGAATTATTATTAATAAGTATACTGCACATAATGCGGTAAAATAGCGGTTACTATTAATTTTAATTTCTATACAAAAACTTTTTTGAACCAAATAGGCGTATTATATATATATTCTCCGTATTAATACGAAAATTCAAAATAATTAATCAAGTTATTAGTAAGTAATAATAAATAATTATTTTTATTATATATAATAAAAATTCGGTATATAAAAGTATTTTATCGGAAGCCACAACGATATTGATGTCAATACCTGCAGGAAACCGAACTGAAAAAAAAAAGTCGGTTGTAGAACCTGAAACCTCGCTGTAACACTTATTTAGTTATTTTTTTTAGAAACCAGAATCACAAAATATATTTTAATTTTAAAAATTTAAAAAATATATTCTTTACGTTGTAACACAGAGTTTTATTAATTTCATATAAATAGGTTAAATTTGTCTGAGTTATGTAAATATTTTTAACATTTTCCAATTCATAGGAAAACTCAATATTTTTTTAATAATAACTGGATAATTTATAATTTTAGTTATGGAATTTTGATAATCTATTTAAAAAGTAATACTTATATTAATTAATTTTAACTTTGAATCTAATGAGTTATTTTTTTATTTTAAAATTGTTTTGTCGAATTTTAGAAAAAATTTTTATTTGAAACCTGCAGTTAGGACCGGTATTAACCTGCAGCAAGCCCGAAACCGTCTTTTTTTCCCCCCAAAAAAACCAATCCGAAACCGAAACAGAACAAAGCGTAAGGGCATACGGTCGTGACACGTTTTGTCTCAACGAATTTACGTTTATTTAAAATTAATTTGGTCAATGTATAGATTTTAATAATATTATATATATATATATATATATTTTTTCAATTAAAAATTGTTTCTGTAAAATAATTATTTCACGTCAGTTTTTCAATATAAATTTTCGTAAAATAAAATAAAACGTTACGTTTATCAAAAAATAAATAAAAAAGGGATAACAATAAAACGTCTTTTATTATTCTTAATAACACAATCGTCATAACACAAAATAATTATTCAAAAAATGCGTACAATTTTTAAGCATAATCTTGTGTGTTGTTGTAGTCGTTGTGTAATTATTAATTCGATTATTATTTTTAATCGGCGGATTTTACGCGTGACCATGAGTCTATATATATATAGACTCGGTTATAGAGAAATGAATCGCCAATAATGCTCCGATTAACGCGCATATTGTCTGTAAACGCGCTGGTAACCGATGAACACGTATTAGGAACTGACTGAACCCGTAAGGTAAGAGGAGACTATTTTTGCCACTGATTTCTTCGACTGATTTCTTTTTGTCGTTCGAATCCGCTGTCCGTTCGAATTATGACGCACGCCCGTTTGCCGTCAATATTCGTTTACGTTTTATTTTTCGAAAACGAATACATACACGGACTACAGCAGATTCCGTTCGATTACAAAGAGCAAACGTACAATTTGACGTTCGTGCGATTATCACTGTTTTAAACCGAATAAACGTAATAACGTATATTTTTTATTGTATACGAATATAAAAACGGCACTGTTTTGCCGACGAACAAGAGACGAAGTATTATCGATCACGGTCTGTAAACGGCTGATGAGATTATGATTATCCCCGGGGTCAGTGGCGGATTCAAGGGGGGGCCTGACAGGGGCGGTTATACATGATGTTCAAGGGGGGGATTTTATATAATTTATAATTTTTATATAATTTAATAGTAAATTGTATTTACTATTAAATTATATAAAATTATGTAATTGGATATTACGTTATTAATTTTTTTTTTGGGAGGGGGGCGCCAAATATTATTGCCCTAGGGTGTTATTGGTGGTAAGGACGGCACTGTCGGTCGAGCACTAATTCCAGCCTTATATACATGATATTCAAAGAGGAGAAGCGAAAAGGGAGCATATATAACCATAACATAATTGAACCAACATTTCATGACACAAGTCGGTGCTGTTAGGTCAGAGATATACTAAATTAAAAAATATCAAACCCCAAGGGGGGGCGATCCACCTATCGCCCCCCCTTAAAACCGCCACTGGGGCCTGATGGGCCCGGCCCTCCCCCTTGGCTGTTACATATTCGTAGTAATATATGTATAAGTATATTTGAGTAATACTTTACTTGAAGGTCTTACATCATCAAATCCTAAATATTGTACTCGTAGAATTATACATTTTTGGACCCCCCCTCCCAGAAAAAAAAAATCTTAGATCAGCCACTGCCCGGGGGGGAAATCTTCTCCCGTGAGTAAAATTTGACGAATTCAAAAAATAGCGGGAAATTAGTTGCGGATCGATCGACGGCGTTTGTACGTACCGCGGTTGGTCACACTACACGGGGAGAGTCTTTGGATTTTAAACAACTGATTGCGCGTTATCAATATTTTTATCAGTTCTATTCACCGAAACAGTTTTTGGGCAGAGGTCATTTTACGTTTTCAGCCGTGCGACTCCGAGATTTTGACTCGTTTTGAATTTTTTTTCCTCGGAAAACACGTAGGCGCCAACCACCACTACAACACTTCTTGTGAGTACTGTTGTTCAAACCGCATCGCCGGCATAAATAATCGATTTTACGTGTATGAATTCAGGCACGATGGCATTGTTCATTCGATCCACTAAATTGGCCGCCAAACTCGCACGAGCCCCGGCCAAATGCTTTACGAGAAGTTATGCCGATCAGATGAACTTCACGTTCGCCGCGGCCAATCAAGTGAGTTTCGATAATAATCGATTACAATTATTGACGTTTAACGAAACGCAAATGCGTTATTGCTTTGTGGCCAAATTTTCTAACAAATACAGTAATTGGCAAAAAAATGTTTATTTAACAAATTCTTGTTTTTAGATATTCTACGCCGAACAGAACGTTAAGCAAGTGGATGTACCGTCCTTCAGCGGCTCATTCGGTATCTTGCCCAATCACGTACCTACATTAGCCGTTCTACGTCCGGGCGTTGTTACGGTGTACGAAGACGAAGGGAAGTCAAAAAAAATATTTGTATCCAGCGGAACGGTAAATAATAATTATTATCTGTATTTAAATAATATTCGCCGTTTGACGCTGTTCTAAATACTTGTATGATTTTCAGATAACTGTAAATGAAGATTCTAGTGTCCAAGTATTGGCCGAAGAAGCGCACCCAGTTGAAGATATTGATGCATCGGCCGCCCGTCAAGTACTACAAGAGGCTCAGAGTCAGCTGGCCACTGCTTCGGGCGATGTCGCCAAGGCAGAAGCTGCGATCGCTGTCGAAGTTGCCGAAGCGCTTGTTTTGGCAGCAGGAAACTGATACCGAACGTAAATTATGTATTATATTAGTGTTAAAATATGTTTCAGACTTTTCAAATACACGATTAGGTTTATACAATTAAATCGAAACTTTTACGTGTTCCGTTTCATTTGTTCATTTTTGTAAGATTCTAATTATAACTGTTCTCCTCGTAATGTTTCCAATAATAAAAAAAAAAAAAGAACAATTCCACTAGAAATGTGTTTTAGTATTATATAATTGTTAGTTTTGGCCAACATTTTTGCGTATTTAATTACAATTATATCATCCGTTTAAAAGTAAATTATTATTTTCGGAATATTTTTTAAAAACGTGTCTCTTATAATTTTATTACGCTGCTAAGATGATACCGTAATACACTGTGTCTGTCTGTATAATGAACAATATATCAAAATCACATTACGTAGAACATAAATTGTGGCTTTTAGGTCAAATATATAGTTTAATTTGATAAAAAGTGTTTAAACTCTAAATTTGTACCCAACGCCGTTCACAAGTTCTACATAATATTTTATATTGTATACATTAAGGTGGTATATGATGCTATACATTCTCCTATAAACATTTTATTTAAAAATCCATTGTTTTTTTTTTTTTTGAAGGAATAAAACTGAAATAATAAATGAAATTGTATAGCCGATACTGTGTTTCAATTTATTTATACGTTTTATAAAACATTAATACAGTGATAGTAATAAAATATATTATTCGACTAATGTAATTTAAATTAAAAATATTAACTATATATAATCAGTATTTTTTAATTTATCGTTGGCCAATACTGAATGCATTCTACTTTCTACACATGTATTTCCGTCCTTTCAAAATGCTCTTACTTAAAAGAGATTTAAGAAATGATATTTTTATGTCATACACACGAGAATGACAATAACAGTACTTTGTGTAACATCCAATATGTTTAACATTGATTAAATATAGATATATATATTTAATCAATATGTTTAGTAGGTTTACATAAACATATTTTATTATAAAAAGTATTCAAACAAATATTTAGATTTGATAATTTTATTTTTTCAATCTATTTCTTTATTATGTTCAGCAGTGGAATTGAATAAATTAAGTATTGTAATATTTTTGTATAGGTCTTGTTGAAATTGATGAAAATTTTTATTGAAAACAATAGAAGTACATTGTTTGAACAAAGAGGTCTCATTGTTGAATCGGTAATAATTTAATTAATACCCAACAGGACTTTTGCTTCATTTCTGGCTTGATTTTTAATTTGTTTACATATAATAAGAATTCTGTTAAAAGTTATTAGTTACAATATTAATTATGTATGATCAACGTACGCACTATGTACATTTTCTGTACACTTACCAACATTAGCACAACTTGTGTGAGGATTAAAAAGAGAGCTTATCCCTCCAACGTGAATTTAAGCCACTTAAATTTCTTTCTTCTTTTGTAATAATCCTATAAAGATATTGTAATGAAAATTGCAGTGTATTTCATTAAAACAAAATTCATTGTATTTTCTGTTTTAAATACTAGTTATTAAAATCAATACAAATAATTGTTTTTCAAATTATCCCAATTTAAACAATATTGCAATATACATAGTTTTAAGATAAATTGAACGCCTCTATATTGTTGTTAAAGTCAAAGTACAAGAATTAATTAATAATTATTTATAAACATAAAACTGCCATAGCATGTTTTCTCATTTCTAAGTTATAGAGAAACTGAAGTCTCCTGGAAGAATTTAGTGGTAGTTGGAGTAGTAGGTAGTAGAGGAGTCGCACCAGTGTAATACCTTGAGATCGACTTAAAAAATATACACTAGTATTTTGAAAATTATAATTTATAATTACATTAATCAGTGCTGTTGTGTGCTTCATTTAGAATGAAAATAATACTCGTTTTACCTCATGTGGCTAATTCTGGAATTAAAGTAAAGTGGGTAAATATAATGTTTTAATACTTAAATATTTATTTAACAGGTAATATATTAACAGTCAATACTTGAAAATATTCTGTTTACTTTGTCATTAATGGCGTTTGTATTATATAGGAGAGTTATTACGTCTGACCGTTGCAGACATTTTGCAGTCAAAACTCGTTATGCGATTGAGAGTGTGCAATCGTCGGGCTTTGACATTATTGATGACGTTTGAATGTTTGACATCATGAGGCCATGGTGTATTTTTTACAGCATTGTTGACCATCGAGATTTTGAATTTTTGTGATATGCGAACCAGAGAAATATTCATTTTTGTTTATTATTCTTAAATTGTAGGTAGTTAGGTAGGTACCACGGGTAAAATAATAAAATAAAATTATACGTTAATTAAAAATTTTCACACATCTCTACACGATTTGATTTTTAAATAGTATATTATCAGAGAGTTAACAGAAATTTATTATATTCTTTAAAAGTGTATAATATTATATTGAAGTAATATCTTGTTGGTATTTTTTTTTCGTCGTGTAATTAGTTGCATGTTTTCTTTTCTTCGTTTCAGTACACAACCTAAGAACGAAACAGTTAGCACAAAGTGGTCAAACAAAATTCGAATAGCTGTAGAAGGTCAAATATTTACACATCGTCATCATTTCTAATAGGAAATTTAAAGCAATGTTCCTTGTAAATAAGCCACGAGTAATTAATAGTATTCTATATAGATATGGTCATGAACGATATCGGTCTCATCAGTGTCTGCTTGACCAAATCTATTTGAAAACACAAAACAAAAATTGTATTTAAAACATTTCATCCATAAGGCGTATAAAGTGAAATAATAATAATATTTACATTATAGCTGTATGAGCAATGCCATTACAATTTACAAATAGAATAGGGCACAATAATATCGTGAGAGCTAAGGATGAAATCGTAGTTGTAATTTGTTACAGGACACGACAAACTGATTCGTACGTTTTATAAAATTGTACGTCCGTAATGGTTTCCGTTTAAATGATTTTGTAGTGAAAAAAAGAAAACAAGTTATTCAATCGTTTTTTTTTCTTCTTTGTGACTTATATAATATAATAATTACTTAAATAAGTGGTATGAGAGCTCGTAAAACTCTTTGAATTCCATCAACTTTTTATACACAACTAATCATTAAAAATATGTTAAGTGTACTTTTATATTTAAAGAAAAGTAATAATTTTTCGTATCGTCCGATGGTGTATTTTACAAGTACTATTTTATGTTTTATGGAAAAATCTTTAGAAACGCACTTGTGTCTTTTAAAGATATTGTTAACTAACGCACAGTGGTATGAACTTAAAAAAAAAATGTAATAACACGCGATATAACACTTAGGACATACCATCGTTAATACCAGGTACTGAAACGGAAAAAAGTTTGCATTTCATAGGATAGATCAAAATTTAAATCATATTTCCGCAAAAGATGAGCGAAGCGTTGAAGTATTAATATACAGTAAATTATTACTGCACAAAGATCGATTATTATTAGTTCCGATCCTGTTGAAAATTTTCTGGGTATTCGCGTCTTTTCAAATTTACCGGATTAGATGGACTCCCTGAAATGAAATCATAATTTAAACAAATGTTTGTAACACGTTGGATACGATCCTGAAATTTATCAAATTTTATTATATAAATTGATAAAAAAATTTCATACGGCGTTTGAGAAGTACGTATTATTAAGCGTATCGTCTCAAATCATATTCGTCAGCAATTATTTTTCCGATAAATCTATAATGAAACGGAGCAGCACGCAGTCGCGTTTGATTTGGATAAAAAGGCCTTACAGTCAGTGTGACTTAGCGAACCGTGTTTATTCAAGAAGCAGTTGCTTCTGCAGGATTTTAATTGGATGAGTCCTGAAACTTGTGCATGAAGTTTTGACAAAATTGTTGTTTCGGTCCCCTCAAAGTAGTAACCATCTGTCGAACATTTGCTACCGGAAAATGAGTGTACTTGTAAAATTGTAGCACTATTTCTACCCAAAAAAAAAAATTGTCTACAGGAAAAAAAAACATCATTGTAAATGATACAATAGGTCACAGTAGGTAGGTAGGTGCATTGTTTGCTTCTTTAGTTTTTTTAAGTTCGCAACGCCAGTGCAACTTACAGCTGGTGAATTTTAAGATTGCAGATCTGTGTTAACGACTGAAATCTATTCGTCGGATGTAAAATATTATGTAAGAATAAGATAGTTAACACGTATGGAAATGTTCCTTATGTGTTGTGTGTGTGTATCGTCTATCATCGTGATTTCTCTACACATCCGTTCGTTTCTTGAACACAATCTAATTGCCCATGCTCGTTTTTAACTCGATTAGAAAACGACGTGTTTCAATATTATTATCATTAATATCGAATTAACGGATAAATTATAATAATATAACGATAAATATAAGCACTTATGATTTTCCCGAATGCTAACAAAATAGAAAATACTAGGATTATTGTATAGATATATATATATATATATATAGAATACACAATATGTCTAATAAATTATAAATTAACATAATCATTTGATATATCGTTCTCGTGGATTTGAAAGTTACCCGTAGGGTTTTGTACACAGTGGGGTGCAATATTAATATTAATATTTTCCGGCGAAATTCAGAATCTCGTCCACGATATTTTCGCCGTTTTTTTTATATTTTTTATGGCGGAAACCGAGTTATGTAATATAACTTTTTTTTTTTTAATATTACGCGTTTTATTACTATATCCGTGTTTTACGTCGTAATTAATTAAATAAACGACAAGCGTAAAAAAAATAACTGTCCATATATATATATATTATAAACGTGGCACAGTTTATATATATAGTTATTATTCTTTAAATACGAATATATTACACGAATACGCGTGTAATAACATATGCGCAGAGTAAAAGGATAAAAAAAAAAAAAATTCGCTTGCGCGATGACAGTCAATAATTATTATAAGAAGTAGAACCCAGTATGTATGACGTGATTATGGATGGAGGGAGATCATTGATCAATAACTAAATAAGGGGTGACGTTTGCCCCCTTAGAATTTTATAAAAAAACGGAAAAGTTATCGTTTTGCTTCCCCACCTTCAGGCACCTATTTAAAATCATCCGAGTTACCAATACAAAAATATTTCAATAATACGGAATACTCGCGGAAAACGTTTACTCGAATATGTGTATAATATTATCAATTAAAACGTAATTTGGTTTTTTCAATAAATATAATATAATATTCGAAATAGTTTTTTTTTTTGTTACATCAGCTAGCGTGTACCACAAATTATAAGAACTTATATTTATAAAGTTGAAAGTTTGGAGGAGTAATGAACAAGACTGGTTTTTTTTTAGCCCCCGGTTTTTTTATTTTTGATTAATCACATATGTAACTAAATAATAATTAAAATTATAAAATTGTATAGATAATATAGGACGCCTCGAAGATAGACAACGCTGTCCGTATTCGTATCAAGTGAAAAATAAAATAAAATAACTCGTTTACATAATTATAGTTATATATATATAATATTTCAAATAATTCGTAAAAGTTACTTTTTATTTTCATCCTTATTATCGGATATTATATTTCGTACTTGCCTATATTTCTACTGCGGATAATAATAATAATAATAATATATTTATATATTGTGTATGAAAATAAAACACAACCGAATTATATAGAAATTATTATGTTCTTGGTTCGAAAATGTAGAGAGAAAAAAATCGTTATAAACAGTAATAACGATTTAAGGGACCAAACCGATTTTGTTGCATGCACCTTGTGCAATGAAACCGATAAAGCGTCGCCGCGTTCGGCACCGATTTCCTCGTGCGGACGTCGCCGGGAGCTCCGGAGTTTGTCGGGAGTTTCGTCCTCCTCGCGGCGTAACACCGGCCCTGGCCCGTGGCCGCCGGCACGGGCCTGAACCGCCCGCGGCGTCTCGTGTTGCCGCCGAATCCTTTGCGAGCCTCGAAGGTCTCCTCGAGGTCTTCGCCGACCCACTTCGCACGGTCGTTTACGGGATAGCCGTCCGCCGCAGCTGTACCGACGATCACCCACCTACAGTTGTAGGACTGCACACTCCCGAACAGGGCCGAGATCAGAGCGATGGCGGCGACCAACTTCATGTCGACGTGTGGACGTGGACGTGCGCTATATCTGCAGACGGTATTACTATTATCGTCGACATACTATGCGCGTAGTGTAGTGCAGCGGAATGCTTTTTTTGCGCTGATCCACGCGGTATGATAGATCAGCATAAAAAAAAAATGGCTAAATCGCCGTCGCAAAAACAATAAACACGACCGCGGGGGGGGGGGGAACATTACGAAACGCCTCAGATAGTTTATACCAGAGGTTCTCAAACTTTATTGTCCCGTACAGATTTTTTTCTGTTTTTCGTAGGCCCCCTGTAGTATTGAATTTTCATAAATTCATCAACGTGTTTTTGAAAGTTGACACAGTGCTATATTATCCACTTGGATAGGGCTTACTGTAAAGTGAACAATTTTAAAATTAAAATAAAAAACGTTAAGTTTGTTTTTATTCATGCCGTCGACTCATTAGTCTTTATAATAATCGTTATCGACTTACGATAACGACAAAATTGTATTGTTCACGTTGTCTCGTGTCAACCCCTATTTACATCTCACGCAGCCCCAATTTTTTTTTTCATTGACAGACCCCTATGTCGTCAGAATCGATCCCTGGGGTCGATATAGACCACTTTGGGAACCTCTGCAGGTTTATACGAATCTCAACGGCGGAATCCGACCGGACTCGATTATTTACAATTTCACCTGCGCCCAATATCCCCGGACGCATACGCGTTATTATATTTATTGTTGCATTACGCGAATTATTATACACAACATGACAACGTACCAATTACTAATATTAGCAGTGGCGTAGATACGGGGAGGTTAGGTTAGGTTAGGTCACCTAAACCCTCCAAAAAACAAAAAAAAAAATTGTTTCTGCTATTTAAAACGTATTGAAATTGTGTTTCGCTAAAGATTACAAAAGTAACAGCGAATATCAAGTGCATAACAGTATTACGGTGTATGATTATACGGAGTCCTGCAGAATCTCGAGCGTATTACAATGTAACAATATAAACCAGGACTTATTCTAAGGATTTGTTTTTCCTACTGCCGCCAAAAGCTAAATAAATTTTGTTGAGATTTATTCGGATTCCCATACCATAAAAAAAAAAAAATGTACCTAGTATAAAATACCATATATTTTTTTTTTTTTTAATTTTAATTTTACTCCTTATTCTAATTATTCTTACAATATTTTTTAAAACCCACTGCGTACGATACGCGGCGTAAGATAACGGGCTTTTTTTTAAATCGAAATAAAAATGGAAATCGTTTTTTTTTTTTATATGTAAATACGAAATTATAAAAATATTACTAAATTTTATAACTGCTTTTCAATTTTTAAACGCACATTACTATACGTGTATTATACTGTTGTAGGGTGCCCAAATATTCATGGGGCCAACTGCCCATTTGACATATCCTGTTACCCGATTTGGGTCCTACTGCCCGTTAGAACAAGGGCATTGATGCGTGAACAATATATGTATATATAATAATCGATAAGAATAGTATCGTGATTTTTCTTCTTATTCGATTGCGTCAGGGCCGGCCTTAGATGTTTCGCCGCCCTGGGCAAATCTATTTTACGCTGACCATCAAGGGCTTATTTTTAGGGGGTGATTCGCCTCCCCTTCATAACCATAAAACATGCATTAAAAATACATAAATCGTATACGGTGTACGATGATTTTATCACTTCAGATTTCGGCTCATTGTAAAATTGCCGTCCCTAAACTAGTGCCGCCCTAGGCGGCTGCCTACTTTGCTATGGCGTTGGGCCATTGCGTATAGTACAAAATTCTGTATATAGGTACGAGAAAATCCGATAATTCTTCTTAAATCGAGTATTGTAATACATCTCTCGAAAAATCTGTACGTTTCATAAAAAAAATACCATATATATATAATAAAGATTAATGCGCGAAAATAGTGTTGATGTATACGCAACACAACAATCGCGAAGAGTTCACTCCGTTTTGTAATTACGGAGGATTATTTCATTAAAAATTACTTAATAGATATATAGGTACTATATGAAATAGTTTTATTTCGAAATTTCCTTTAAACTCATCTCATCATCCACATACACACGCAGAAAAAAAATCGTATCTACGCCACTGCAGCTAATTAGTATAATTATAATTCGTAGGTATTTTTTTTTTTTTTCTCGAAAACTTACGAAAACCTCATGCGTTATAATAAAGAAAACGCGTACGTAGTAGGACGCCCGGTAACGCGTAGAGCAGAACGAGTTTCAAATTATTCATCAAACAAATGATCTAACAACTTTGTGTCCGTTCCGAAAATTAATAATACAAAAAAAATTAAAATCCCCCCTGCCCCCGCCCGTTTAAAAATAATTCATAAAAATCGTAACGAATTTTTTTCTTTCTATTTTTTTTTTTTACTGCGCAGCACTATATATTATGTATTAACAAATTTCGTACGTATAATATATATATATATATAGTCACGCGTTGATGACTCAATCGAAATAACCTGAATTCGAGTGTTGCGGGTTATAGCAAAACAAGCGTCGTTGTTATTATCATAATACCGCGGTATGATCTCGTTACGGATCGTGGTCATACAGCTGCGTATAGAATTTTCTGGTTACTGGTTTTTCTTCATATAATGATGATGATGAACACACACGCGTATACACCATAAGTATACGGTGACACAATTAAATACATATAAAGCCACTGACGTTCGCAGTCCACGCGAAGAAAGTGATCGTGTGCACGCCGCGTGCAACGTACGTATATATGATACCTACACGCGTACCTACACGCGCGTATAGTTCTTATTTGAATTTTACACTCGATAACGGCAACAACGCGCCACTACTCGTTCCGTTTTTTTTTTTTCTGTTGTCCTTTAGCCCGCGAAATAAAAATTTTTTTAAATTATTTAGTTGAAATTTTTCGCGTACTAATATACCTTATATTATATTTAACAAAATTATCGTTGAAAATGCGCGGAAGCCATCCAACAACCGTCGTTGTCGTCCTACTTTTCGGGTTCGGCTTACGGGAGACGCTGTGTCAGACGCAAGAGGTGAGTCGATTCCGTTATTATACACTGCGTTTTGTTCTTTATTTTTATTTCATTTTATTTTTTAAATCCCCCCCCCCCCCGTTTATATACACGCGTCAAGTTGTCGGGAAAGTGCAGAGCTCCGGATAAGGCGCCTTTAAACCTGGAAATAATAATCAACGTTTGCCAGGAAGAGATCAAGTCCGCGTTGCTACAAGGTATAATTTTACGCGTGCCTAATAATCTCGTGTTGGCCGGCTTTGTATACGTGCGTTATTATAAGTGTTTAAACGGATTCGCAGAAGCCTTGGACATTCTTAACGACGGGACTTTGGATCAAAATACACCGAGCAACGTCCGAGCGAAAAGAGACACTACGGACGAAGAATTGACGAACGACGAGCGTAGAGTCGCTGGGGTAAGACGGGGAACAAATTTTGATCGTACGTTTTTAGTGCCGCCGAATAATTTGAATAAAAAAAAAAAAATTGCCCGTTATATAACACGATATATAGCCGAATTTCGTAAAATATATAAGATAAATAATGGTCGAAATCGCGTTTGTCCCGATTGTCTTAATAATTATCATTATTATAGCGTGTATATAGGTTCGCGAAAAAAAAACGCGTGTATAAAAGTCCACTGTATCGAAATCACTATATATATATATATATAAAACGACGTAAATCGGAATCGAGTCGATTTATATTTGCAAAATAAACAGAATGTCCGCTACCCCGAAACCCAACGATTACAATAACGATATAGGTACGTATTTGTCTGAAATTTTTCCACGCATCAAAATATTCGATCGAAATAAACAGTAACGTAGGAATTTCATGCGAAAAAAAATAAATAAATCGCTTTAAAACTTTATAGTATCCAACGCGCTTGTGGAGTACAGAAAAAAAAAAAAAAAATTCGAAATTCGATAAGCACGCCGTATTTTTATTATTACCTAACTGCAGTTGCGATAGCCGAGAGTACACCGCGGAAGTAATAGTCCCACGATAAACGTACATTACTTACAGGCCAAGTCGCTTATTTTTTTTTATTTTTTATTTTTACACACATATTCGAGCGTATGACTTGTATTATACGTGTAGCCGCGCACATACAAAATCGGTTTAGTGAGATGTTCGAGAGAAAACCCATTCACTCGTACGCGTTTACATATAGTTGCGTAACCGAAACCTGTTCCAAACGGCGACGGGTCTGGTGGTCACTCAATAATAAGACGCGCAGTTGCACGCGCGTATGTTATTAAAGAAAAATTAATATTATAAATATTGCACTACGTCTCTGCGAACGCGTGCAAGTATAATATATATATATATGTATATTCATAGTATACGTTTCGGCCAAATATATACATATTGTTGTAATTATAAAATATATTATTCGTTTTCAGTGTTTGCTCCAGTGCGTCTACAAGAAAGTGAAAGCAGTTGAGTATATAATCCATGTGTAATAGTATAATAATATAATGTATTCATCGTCTTTGACTGACTGACTGACTGAATCCGCGCGTCTGTGAATGCGCGCGCGGTGTGCATTTATATATACTTAAGGCGGCTCTCACACCAGAGCAATCGGCAATGAGCAACTATATAGCAATCCGCAATGAGCAACTATATATAACAATCGGCAATAAGCGATGAAATGTCGCCAACGATTATTTACGTAGAATTTAAATAATGGCATTCTCACACTGAAGCAATATGATATTGCCTGTTGCGAACTTGTATAGCAACGTGCATTGCCGGCTATACGACCTGCACGTTGCCGATCCATATTATTATTGTCGATGTTGAACACAATTTTTTTTTTTATAACACAGTATAATTTGCCTGTGTAATTTCTAACTTTTTAATTTAAATAATTTTTTAAGTTTTGAGGTTTTGAAAAGTATCTGGGCTCATCCTATAACGGCTTTTCACTTGCTCTGGATGAAGTTCATCTGTACATAGTGTATTTAACAAGCTTTCTAAACGCTCGGTTAATCCGGTATCTTCGTTTTTTATTACTTAACAAACACCGCGTCCAGAACAAGAGAACATCGTCGTCATCCTCAGACGACGACGTGTTTGCAATACCGTCAATAATTGCGTATTGTTTTTGTCTGAACATTAGAGACAATACGTCGTACTGTCTGTTGCGTTATTACCAGTTGACGCGGTTGCCTGCAATTGCTGTTGCTCTGGTGTGCAGTGAAAATTAACTAAATGGGAGTGTTTTCTGCGATTGTTTTTCAGGTCGACGAGACTGGGTTCCCGGTAGTGGACGGCCTGATGAGACTGTACAACGAAGGCGTCCAGGACAGGAATTACTTCATAGCCACGTTGTCCGCGGTCAGACATTGCATTTCTATCGCGCAACAATTAAAGCAGCTGCAGCCGTCCAAAAAATTCGGTAAAATAAACGATTGCGAAAACGCTTTTACAATATACGTGCGACCTTGTGAATATATTTACAGTACCGGATTTAGAAATGTGGGGAACAAATTTTTATATTCAATACAACTCGAATTATGGTAGTTATGGGAACCCCATGGGCCGTGGTCCCATATCAAGTAGAAACTCTCATTTATGCGATTTGATGAGCCTGTCATTCGTTGAACGTTTTTCTCAGATGACTCGGAGACTTAAATACCTTATATATAATTCATTTAATCGCACCAAATTCTAATAAACACGAGATGCCTGCACTTGTGAAACTGACAAAAAAAAAAAGAAAAGAAATTTAACTGAAATTTTTTAAAACGTATTTGTTTTGTGGGAGCTCGGGTACTGTGAGCCAACGTCAAATCCTACACTGCAGTATATATAAAATGTAATATTAATACACGTATATCGAGTTTAAATTCAACAAGTGCTAAATAATACCGCGTCTATTAAAAATCGCGTTTAAAAACATTTTTTTTTCTTTCTTTCAATCACGACTTGCTTATAAAATCAGTAGATTATATTTATAAGGAAACGGGAGTTGTTTTTTTGTACTGATGGCGCTCGTTCGAACATTTTGGGATTACTGCGGAGAAACTCGACCAACTCGTATACCACCCCTTTAGCAATGTACACGATCTTTGTGTGTTATTTAAGTACGGTAATAATTATTCGCGTGCGTTATGTCCGTGCAAGGCAATATTATTGTAATATAGAGGATAGGCCTTGACGCGTCGTCCTTATACCGAAATCAACGATATAATAATTGTAATGTAATGCCTGACCCGCGCAAATTATATTCTCTTAATTAATTACCCTTTTTCTTTTCATACCGACATCGTATTACCTTGTTTGATTTCAGCTTAAATTATACATAATATATCTGCTTATTAAACTCGTAGTATATCGCAACGTCTTTAACGCGGAATACGCGTGTATATAATATATTGTTTATTGTTCCCCAAGACTTATTCGCAGTTTTAATTCCTACACAAGAATCGAAACCATTCAATAAAAGATTTATTTCGTGATAAAATATATAGTATATATACAGCGAACGCGTTTATGTACAGATAACAAAAAAAAAAAAAAGCGTACCTATTCATTATATTATATTGTAAGATATGCCAATCGCTTCGCCGCGCGCACAAGTCCGTTGCAGAATTATTGTTAAAATGACCTTAACGCGTATTATAATATTAATAGACACGAAACCGAATGAGAATCGTTTTTAAAATGCAAACGGTTTGATTGTGCGTGTATACGAATCGGTACGAAATATTTTAACGAAAATTCCAGTCGACTGACCCAAAAAAAACGACCGGAACGTACTGAAATTTAAGAAAAATTATTTAATATATTTTGTAAACAATAATGTTGCGATATGTTCCCGAAAATTACAATACCATTTGGCGTATTTATCGTATAATACATATATACAAACTGTAATATAGGCATTATTAAAAATATTAAATATTTACAAACATTACGCACGATTTAAATTTTAATTGTCTGATATTTTCCCTTTAATATTGGAAAAATTAAAAAAACTTCTCGATATAATATTGGAAAACGCGAGTATTGCCTTTGCAGGAATACTATTATTTTATGTAGAAATCAATATATTCAAATTAGTTTTTTTTTTTTGATATATTTTGCAAATCAGAAAAACCGTTGAACGTACAAAATACTGTGTTCGTTTATATAAGTTACATGACTTGTTGTGTAAGATAAAATTAAAATATTATTTAATAATTTTTTTTTTTTAAATTAAAATTCTACTTTATATATATATATATATATATATACATATTTTTTAATTGAGGGCATTAACATTTGTGTTGTGCTCATAATATAGAAACGTGACATAAAAACATTTATAATTTTAAGCTAAAACTGGATGTACAATGGTGGTGAAACCAGTTTGAAAACTAGTCATTTGTTTAATAGTTACACTTTCATTTATATTTAGTTTAAATGATCTAAAAAAAAAAAAACACTATACATTACGTTATTAAAGATAATGATCAACTATTAAAATTAGTTCGGATATTAATAATTACAGAAGAAAATACGTGTGCCGCGATAGTAACAGTCAAAAACCGTACCCGGTACATTTGCATTTGTACAACAATGAGTGTTTTATTTTAATGCGACGTACATAATCGATTTTTGAATAGATTGTAAATATCAAAATCAGAGAAAGCAGACGTTGATAATAAATTAAAATTATATCGTTTATTTTATTTTGAATATTCTAAGTTTTAATATTAACGCTTTCGTTTGGACGTTTAAAATTACTTTTTTGATATAAGTACAGGCCCGGATTGGGCCGGCGAGCTACCGCGCTGAGCGCGGTGGGCCGCAAGATTATTATGATACATAGGCCGCTTACTAAAATATCTGGTTAATATTAAAACTTTTTTTAAACGTAAATAATAGTACAATGCTACGTTATCTACGTACCTATGTATATGGACAACTTATAAGTTTAATGGGCCGCTAAAATTATTGTGCTCGGTAAGTTTCTGGGCCCCAATCAGGCCCTGTATAGGTACGCAACAAAATACTTTGTTTTTTTTTTTTTCATTATTATTTCCCATCGGATATTATTTAAATTATTAACCTAAATGAAATCGAATAATTTCATTTATATAATCGTAAAATTGGTTTTGCATAAACGTGTATTCAACGTGTTTTTTTTTATTATTATTATTAAAGATACGATATATTTTTAAAAAATATTAAAATAAAAACCCACTTGAAATGTGTTACAACCAGAAAATAATTGTATTCTTTCCGAATTTTAGATGACGGCCAAACATGTGATCTGGCGTACGAGATGTTTGAATGCGTGAGCGAAAAAATTGATGAAGTATGTAGTGAAGAAAAAAAATTTGCGATGTGTCGCATAGGTACACTTTTTATTTACACGGTTTTCTTTTTCGTTTTAGAACTGTGGAGTAGACAATAAAGCGTATACTGTGGGTCAACGTCATGTCTAAACAGTTTTTTGATGCGGTAAATTTTATAACATATATATTATATATGAGTGTGTGTACATAACCGATTGTCTTTAATGTTTAATTACATATATGTGTGCTATTCAGTTTAAGAGTACACCGGGCGGCGGACGAAAATTGGTTCATTTCGCGCAGGCGAGGTTCTATCGGTATTCTGATTGGCGGAAACCTTCGCGAGCCGACTGCTGCCGACAACAACAGCCAATGACAGAGCAGTTATTAGCCGCCTGGGGGCGAAAAAGCCACTGACAGAGTAGCTATTAGCCACCTGGGGGGGGTCTAGCGTCGCTCCGGCTTTCGTTCAACGTGCGCGTCCCGGTATACTCTTAAACTCAATAGCATATAGTTATCTACCTATATTTTGTTTTAATTAAAATTAACATTGTTAATTCGTCGTCACCGTGTAATTGTAATATATTTGTCAAAAAAAAAAAAAAATCGATTTTACTAAAGTACGTAGTTATTAGTGATATGTTGGTACAAAATTCTTTTCGTATTTTTATATTTCGTAATATTGATTTTGATATTCTATAGAATTAAGTCGAATCTCGCCTAATATTTTTTTTATATATATATATATATATATAACAATATTGTAACTATATTATGTATTATATAATATTAGGCTTTAGCATAAAATGTAAGTATCGAGATTGAATATTAATATAAGTACTTTATATTTTTTGAATATATACTATTGTAATTTATTTCCTTCGAAGCCTTTTTTTTTCTCAAAATCATTTTGTGATTTACACGATTTTGAATTGAAATTACAAGTTTTAAAATACATTTTCCCACGATCGTATACGTTTTTTTTTTTTTTTTAGTAATAATAATAGTGCTGCGTTCGTGATCGCCCACAGGAAATTTATCAGGGGATAGGGACATAATAAAATCAAGCACCGAAAAACAATACATTGAAAAATTTAAAATGTAAACTACAAAATATATTTAATAATTTCAAAGGACGATATCGATATGAAATTAAGATTAGAAATCCGATAACAGCGTTCCGACTAAAAGCAAACGACCATAGATTTTCTTATTGATCCTTATATTTTTGGAACCTTGTAAATTATAACGTTGCGGAGGTACCATTTTTTTTTTTACATTCTACACGAACCGTTGATTGGAGGAATATTAATAGGAATTCCTACAAAAATAATGCGTATTATGTCTTGATTTGCCGTGTCGACGCCGCGACCAATACGCATTATGATCGGTAAAAGTATGTCGTTCGTTGTATTTTATATACAATTATGATAGTAAAATCAGATTTTTTTTTTTTTGGTTAGTAGGCAGAGGCTATTTACAATAAAAGTATAATTATTACACCGCAATTATATAACGAAAAATTCTTATTGTTTGTATAAGTTAAAACACATGTAAATATTTCTGGGAAGGAGAGAGGTTATAACCCCTTAACCCCCCCCCTCGCGCCCTCCGTATGCGCCACTGCAAACGATATTATTATTAACCGTTTAAACGATTTCGAAATGTTAATTCAGGTCAAAAATTATAGCACTCACCGCGCAGTGTATATAATATTTATATACAGATACAATGGGATGCGCGCGTGTATTTGATGTTGTATAAAGGATTCAGGACGTTTAACAATGGATATATATATATATATACACAACAACGATCATAAATGATTTCTGTTTGCGAATATTTCGAATATATAAATCCGAAATTAACAACAACGTACCAATGGCACCTGTTGACCGTGACGTCAGTGTATATGTATAGTATCTTCTTAACATCTTCATGGTGTAATGGGCAAGACCTTATAAAATGCGTTGTACGTCTATATGTATATATATATATATACGTAATGTGTGCTGCACCACGCCGAACGAAAAGACCGCCGTCCACTTGTTCTCAGGTGCCATTCGAAATAAGTCGGCGTTCCAGATAAAACCTCCTAATCGTTATACGGAATATATTTAAAACACATATACGAACAGCAGCGTTCTTCAGTATCGTTTCAAACGTTATAATTGTGAGTATTAATATAGTGTATAATAATGCGAATTTATGTAGTAAATATTATATGTAACACCGTTGTATAATATTCGAGTATTTCACACGCGCTACGCTCGTTTTATTGGTAACTTTTTTTTTTTTTAATAAGTAATAAAATATTTTTTTTTACCGAAATTTTACAGTGTTGTTTAAAACTAAATTTGAAATTATTTCTCACGTACGAATCGGTCAGTAGTTTTTTTAAATGAGTATACTTACGTAATTTAAGTTTTTATAAAACTATATATATATAAAAATCTAAAATTTAAACGTAATTTTATTTTTGTAAAACAAACGTGAGTGTTATTGATGAAATACATACGAAAAAATTCTTACGCGAATAATTATTGCTATGTAGATAAATACGATGAGTAATAATTTAATTCGAAAATTTTAAAAATTATTTCAAACGTATTTTACGAGCGAAACAGTATATGGAACGCCATTATTCTGTCTTATTTACGGACCGGCTATAAATTATTATTATTGTTTATGTAATATTTTACCGTTTATAATACCAATTTTTTTGAATGTTCATTAAAAATATTTAAATACATTTATTACATCTGTAATCATAAATATTTGTCGGAACAAATACCTAATATCTAAAAAAAAAAATTAAAATCTTCAGTTATATGTACTTAATGAGTTTCGCATTTTAATGTATATTTTATTAAAAATATACGTATGTATATCGAGTTTTGAATACCGTATTTGATGTACCGTATGAAAAATTTTAAATTACAATACAAACAATAGGAATATAATATATAAGCCGTTAATATTATATACGCGCTATTTTATACCAACACCTTAATATGTTACATATATGTATATAAAATAATGATAATTATATATCTATTGTACAACAGTTGTGTTGTAAGTATATTTTTCAGTGTGGTTTGCGAATAAAAAAATACACACAAGTACAAAATCATTATTACGATTATTATTATTTGTTGTATATAATTTAACACGTAATTTTAGATATTTTTCACAGGAAATTATGCCAGTCGCGTGTATTGCGTTTCAATTAGAGTAAAGTTTAAACAAAATATGTATCCTTGGCCATATTTCTCTACATTTTTTCCCATAGGTATTATATATATTATAATGTTATATAAAATAATAATGCGCAATTATCAATGTCAACAACACTTTGGTGTTGCTATATTGCGTGTATTATGCGCCGTCCTAAACTATACATAATATACAACCTCGGCGATTTTAAATTAAAAATTTTTTATTAGGCCCGTGTAAATATTTTTTTTGGATAATAAATATATTCGGATTTGCACCGAACTCGTATATAAATACCTGCCCACTTTCCGTTAACGAATCGTACACTGCAAATGATAATTATTTGACGATTAGTTTTCTTGAGCGTAAAAATCTATCGAAAAATTGTAAAAAAAAAAAAAAATTTTCACAAAAAATTAAGTTTTTTTTTTTTTTTCTGTAATTCCAAAAATAATAATAATACAAAATATTAACATATTTTCCGTTTTCATACATATTAGTTTATATATTACATTACGAATTTAAGATATTTCGTAATTATATATGTATATTAGGTATACATATATATGCAAATACATTCGTAAAATTGTTCAAACAATACATCGTTTAATGAAAACATTAAACATATATTTTATTAAAAACTGTTGGTATACAGCGAAGATTTGCGGTTTTATGATGGTTTTTACATTTTTTTTATTATTATTATCTAAAATGTGTGAATTTTCATACGTAAGCCCTAAAATTGTTATTAAAATTAACTCGTACGTTATTCTGCCCTAATTTGTAAAATGTTAAAAACAGGGGTAGAGGACAAACGTACATATGTGTATAAGACGCACAAATAAAATTATAAATGTGTAACGCATACATTTAATGATAAAAAAAAAATATAGATAACGTTGATTTATGTAGTAAATTCTATAGAATTATATATATATTACTATCTAATCTCTTACTTAAGACATAAAAAAAAAAAAGTTAAAACATCTAAAATACCAGAGGAATAAAAATAATAAAAGTATACGCCGTATGACATATTAAATATCCCGCGCATACGTGTGTAGATTTATTTATCATGATTTACATACTTACCCTGTATGCGCATTAGTATGAAGATTTACCGTATATAATAGAAGTTTTCGCGAGTTCGACAGCCGAGAGATTCAATCAGTCGCAAAAAAAAAAAAAAGGTAGCGAGCCGCGGATGTTGTGGATATCGCTTAAGTGAATTACTTGGATAAAGATTTTAGAGTTTTGTTTTTATTATAAACGTGAAAGCAACGATAAATCATTGCATTCGATAAAACGATTCTGAGCGGAGCTTCGGTGTATAATAAATAAACGACAATCGATTAAGACGAAATTGCATTTTTAGCGTTTTTATATAATTTTTGATAGTTTTTCCTGAATTTTGAAAAAAGTATTGAGAAAATCGAAAAACGACCTTTCTAAAGTAGAAACTAGATGCGATTTGCAATCAGAAATACACGAAAAGATCGGATCACTCCTTCTGGTAGAATTTTCGGGTGCAGACCTAAGAAAAAAAAACACATCATTATAAAACCAATAAAGTACATACAAAATCGTCCACGTGCAGCAAAGACAGTATATCATTATAAGCGTATATTGCGCTCCAGTGACCGCGTACATAGAAATAGTTTTGACAATAGGACGATAATTTTATAAATTAATACGCCGAGGTATGGGGTAAGGTGGAGATCGTGGGAAGAGTCTCTTTAAAAAAAAATATATATCAAATAACTGCAGTGTACGTGCAGACAAGTTTATTTTGTATTCTACACTTAAAAATATACAAGTGCGTTTTATTAATATTTTTGAAAATGTGACCTATAACCTAACCCCCGCGACTTTTGCAGCGACAGACGCCCCGCGATATGGTGCAGTCAGTCGTCCGGTGGACCGTTTTCCTCGCCGCCGCCGTGTCGGTGACGACGTGCGCGGGAACCGGCGAGCGGCGGTCGGCCGCGGTGGACAAACGGCAGGCGCCCTCGGAAGGCGATTACGCCGACCGGTCGTCGGACGGTTCGTACGCGTTCCGGTACGCCGACAGGAACCAGTTCCACACGGCCGCGGCCAATAAGGACAACGTCGTCTCCGGAAGGTATCTCGCACAACGATTTCATAAAAGTGCCGACTGGCAATTACGCGCCGCTTTGCGAATTTTAAAAAGTACAAAAAAAAATTTTCAACTCCTAGTACGTAAACACGAGTATATATACATACTTTAGAAAACTTTTCTCGACGTGAAACGATTTTATTCCGATGAATTTATCGAATAACGCGCGCGCGCGTGTGTGTGTATAAAACGCTATTAATACAAAATTATATGACGGGAAATGTATCGTTGAAAGAAAAGAAATAGATAAAATATACGTAAATTAATAAATCAATAGAAAATCGAAAGAAAAAAAAATTACAATACACTGTCGAAATCCTGGGGTGTTTGAGCAACGAAAGTATATAATAATATCGGTGGGGCCGTCGTGCAAGACCGACAGCGGTCCGACCCGGCTCTCGACGGGTCCCGTACCGCGGACGCTGCACGGGCCGAGAACGCGGCAACGTCTCTTTATTCGGTGACCGTTAAGTAGACAGCTCCGGCCCGTTACTCCATTACTCCCGGGGTCCTCGATCGCCGCGTCCTCGTCCTCGGTCTCCTATTGTGATCTGCTAAGGAACCGACCGACACACGAACGCGTTTTATGTAAAAACCCGTCAAACTCCTATACATACAGTGACAACGAAATCCGCCTTTCTACAGGTTCGGCTCCAGGAGTCCGGAAACGGGTCGCGTCGTGCAGACGTCGTACTCGGCCGGGCCGCGCGGTTTCCGCGCCCGCGGACCGGACATCGCCAGACAGACGGACCTGTCGCAAGTCCGCACGCCTTACTCACCGCCCGTGCCCGTCGACTCGTCCAAATACGACCCGTCCTATGACCGGTACTACGACCCAAACGAGGATCCCAGCTACAAGTTCACCGTCCGGACGCCCACGCAATCCAAAACCGAAACCGCCGATTCCAGGGGCCACGTCGAAGGCGCGTACTCGTACTTGGACGACGTCGGTAAGCGCGATTTTTATCAACGACTCTGTATAATATATTTTGCCGAAATTAATCTTGTTTTTTTCTTTTTAAAATAATCTTTCGTAAAAAATATAATTATTTCAAACAAATTTTCTGTATAAAATATAAAATAACCATCACCGTACACGATATACGCGAATATATAACGGACTGCACAGCGCACAGTGCGGGGCCAAAATACGAAACGGCTTTCTTCTAATCCGATGAAATAATTTTTTCGACGGTTTTCCGGATCGCTGAAACTAAGGTTGCAGAAACAAAACGGAGGAAAAGGCGCGTAGTTAAAAATTATAGGACTCGAACAAAATTTTATTTTTGGGAGTTTTGAGCTGCCTGTTTGCCAGATGGGAATATTCTCGATATACGCGTGTAAACAAAACACTTGATGTTTTCACTTGAAATTTTCCCGAAAACAAGTAATGCCTGACGGTGTGAATCGCGATTTAGCTTAGCGAGTAACACGATATTGCAAAGTCGGCTTTCGGCGCTAAATTTTTTTTTTATCGAATTGCAAACGGGAAGTTATTCAGAACCCTCGACAACACTATACTTGACATTTGGAATTCTAACAAAAAATTTTCTGATTTTCGGGATTTTGGTGGCCCACCGCGTGCGACGCGTAATTGTATATTTAAAAAAATTTTTTTTTTTAATTTTGAGCACTTGTGGATTATTTTATTTTAATAAAATGAATAAACTCTATTCCACAAAAAATATTTTTTTTTTATTAAAATAAAAAAAAAAAACGTAATTGTATAATTTGTATATATTATCCGGTAAATGTGTTTGCACGTGCAGGGAAGAGACACGACGTGCAGTACGAGGCGGGCGCCGGTACAGGATTCCACGTAAAGTCCGGGCACCCGGACTCGGACGTGTTCGGCGGCGTTTTCTACAGCGGTCCGCCGGGGAAACCTGGTGGTCGGCCGCGCGGCCACTCGTCCGTCGTGCTGGGCAAAGACGGTTCGTACGGCTTTACCGCGTCCGGACCGGACCAGCGGCGGTCGGAAGTGAGCGATTCCAGCGGCCGCGTGCAGGGCTCGTACACGTATCTGGACGACAAGGGCGTGCAGAGAACGGTGCAGTACGTGGCCGGCCCCGAAATCGGTTACCGTGTGGTGAACAACGCGGCCGCGGGCGGTTCGGCCGCGTCCGCGGTGTCGGCGGTGCAGCCGCTGTTGCTGCCCGCGGTGTCGCCGCCATCGTCCCTGCAGTTGATCTCGCCGTCCTCGTCGCCGCCGCCGCCGCCGCCGCTGTTGCCGTCCGCGATCGAACAGGACCTGTTCGGGCCCGCGGCCAGTACGCCCGCGCCGCTGTCGGACCACCGACGGCCGGACTCCGTCGGAATAAGCTCCGCCGTCGAGAACAACGGAAATAATGGCGACGACGGTAACGGTGGTGGCGGCGGCGGCGGCGGCGGCGGCGACGCTTCCGACGAGTTCCTGTCGCCGGACAGTACGCTGCCGCTGAACTCGGCGTTCCCGGAAGACGATCCGTCGCTGCCGCCCAAGAAATGGCCGACCGTGTACAAGGACCAAAACGAACAGTCGTTCTTCCAGTCGTTCGAGAAGTTCGACATACGGAACAAGAAACATCAACACGGCCCGAACAATAGACCGCCGCCGTCGCCGCCGCCGCCGCCGTCGCTGCAGCCGCCGTTCGGTGTGCCGGACTCGCCGTCGTCGTACGGACTGCAGCAACCGGTCGCCAACGACAGGCCGCAGTATTCGTCGTCCGGCGGCGGCAGGCCGGCCAGACCGTCGGACACGCTCTACGGCCAACCGTCCCGGCCGATCGTGGTGGACCAGAAATACGGTCAGTACGGCGGCACGGACTATCAGAAGCCCAAAGACCGTAACAACGCGTTGCACGAGTTCGGCGGCGCGGGACACGCGGACAACGCTTACAACAGGTTTCCGCCCGGCACCATCGTCAAGGCGCACGTGCAAAACCTGGACATACTGCCGTTCGGGCACAGGGTACCGTCGCCGTCGTACGTCCTCGAAAAACAGTTCGGCAACAGTGACGGTTATGACAATTCGATAAGAAAATAAAACGGCGTGTCCGCGCCTGCGTTTAAAATCGCTATTTATTAAAATATTATTATTATTATTATTAATTCGGTGCTCGGGATTTCAGACGCGAGAAAAAAAAATGCGCTTAAAAAATGCGCAATTAATTATGCAACGTTATACGTTGCCAAAACACGCCATTGAATGTACACAAATAAAAAATTAACTATATAGTGAAGAAGAAAAAAAGTAGTGAAAATTTCGTTTCCTATCAAAAATTAAAATTACTTTTTTTATATATATTACAATGTGAAAAAAATATATTTATACATATACCTATGATGGATTTTCGACAACCGCACACGCGGCTCAGGAGACGTGCCGATAATATAATTTTTTTATTACCTACCGTATTACAATAGTTTATAATTATATTGATCGTTTAATTTTTTTTAAAAAATTAAGTATTTTCCGTGTATTTTTATTACTTAATAAATATGCAATAAAAATCTTTTGTAAACGCGTTTATGAGTAAATATATTATACAGAAGAAGAACGCGAAATGTGTGCGTTTAAAAATTTTTAATTTCAAATCGAGACGTCGCATGAAAAAAACCGTTATATCGATTCGGAATTCTTCCCCGGTTACTTTCCGGACAAATATATCACGCAATAGTCCCGAGCCCTTATTAGTCATTACTAGAGCGCGGATTTATATGCATTAAAAACCGACCAAATATGCACTAAAAATGCTTAAGTATGCATAAATGCATGCACTAAAATGTTCAAATATGCACAAAAATAAAAAAATACGCACTCAAAAATTATATATATAAAAAAATGTGTTTCTTCATTAACTATAATTTAAAAAAAAAAAAAAGAATATTTTACTCAAAAACCAAGGACACCATTTATTTTTCATGGATAATTTTAATCTATAGCAAAAAAAAAAAAAATGGAGCCAATTAATACCAAGAATTAAACAAAAAATTAATTTACAAACCTTAATTTGAATTGCATTGGATTTTAATCATTTTAGCGATATTTTATACTTTGTCTCAAATGAGAATATACCGGTTTACGCATCGCGACTGACAGCTATAATAATAATATTCTCAATAGTTTTTCAACATCATCTACAGCCGCAAATTCCAATAATATTTTATTGGCTATTATAATAATACGTACACCGTATATATTGTTATAATGTATAGACATTTTTCGATTTTGTAATTGCAGCGTATGGTGAAGTATCACTAACATAATACATAGACTATACATTATTCTAACCACTTATTCGATCGAATTCCGTATAACTACTCGTTTTTTAACTCTCCAGTCTCCAGCACAAATTGTTGAAGCGAAATCGGTTAGAATTTAGTCGGATTTTTGTATTCTACGGTAACGTTTAATATGCAATAATACGCGTATCTCGAATACGGTGAAAAATATTACATAAAGTACATGATCACGTATAGGTATATGATTTTTATTATTTTAGATTATGAGAAAAGAGCAGTTTTTTTCACGTGTATGAAGTTTGGATTTCGAAAAAGAATGTAATAATATAAACGGAATTCGGCTCAGAATCGTTTTTCCAATTCGATCATTTATCGTCGTTTTCAACGTCCGAAAACGACGACCAACTGACATTTTTTTATATATATATATATAGACCTACATATATATATAGAGAGACCTACATATTGCTGGTGAAATTTTAATAAACCACACTCAACCAGCAGGTTGTGGAATGGAATTTACAGATTAATTTAATTGACATGTTTTACATATACAACGTTTTTTTCTAAGTTTCTATTAAGTTTTCTTTTTTTAATTTTATGAATTTATCAAAATATATTTTGTACGAAATCACGCAACATTATTTCAATTGGCAATAGTGTGAATTCAATATTCTTATATACTGTGCACACATAATGTCATTAACATTTGATGATACAAAAGTCGTAAATTAAAATACTACAACATATTATAATTATCGAGTCATTTTTTATTATTATTCTTATATTTCTAATTTATATTTAATATAGATAGCTATTTTTTTTTTTTTTAATAACAATTTTTTTTTTTTATAGAAGGGAATCTTTAATTAATGTTTTTACAGCATCAATATCCAGGGCCCTAATTATATAATTATTACTGCAGTAAATTCTTGAAAAGATTTATAATACGTGTATATATTTTTCTCCCATTATTTATATTAATTGGCATTGATGTAATAATGTCATTGACAAAAACGTGTTAAAATATATATAATTTTTACACGAATATATTATGTTTATACGAATTATTAGATTAAGCACTGCGCGTGTGCGGAACAAATAAGGTCACTTGCTGCAGTATATAATTACCGGTACAAGATTATTATTAAGTACAATATAAATATTATTACATAGATCATTATAAATGTATAACGTATTAATATATAATGTATAGTAGTAGCCTGCTGTACAGGAGCTGGTATTATATAACATATTTGTATTTTTTACGATTACAAGTGAATAATATAAGCCATTGTAACAGATTATTATTATTTGTAACTCGATTTATCCGAAGACTCGGCCGCGTGTCGCCATTTCATCCTTCTGTTTTGAAACCATACTTTTACCTACAAGAACAATACATTTCACGTATAAATAATAATAATAATATAAATTCAATGCGAAAAAATTCAAATGTGTGTTGAGAATTATATTATACAAACTTACCTGCAAGTCGGTGAGTCCAAGAGTAGAAGCCAATTCCTTCCTGTTTTGCTTGGTTATGTATTTCTCCATTTGGAAATAGTATTCTAGCCAATTCTTTTGAGTAAGCGTAAACACTGCTCTACCGGTACACGTTCTGTTTTTCTTTGCCGATCGGTCTTCTGGAAATTATTTCCAAAACAATACGCGTCGTATTATTATAACGTACCTGTTTTAAATATTATAAGTTTTTTTAGATTCCGAGCGAATCCAAAAAATGAGTACTGTATTTAAATTGTAATATATAAATAAATAAAAAGGGTTTTTATTTTGTCCGTGAACACTTTTTCGTGATGAAGGAACAGTCGCGGACGATCTGTTGACGAGAGCGTTACGTTCCGATAATAAATTGCGGTATACAATTTTATTTGACACTTTTTTTATTTACCCTGCAATACTACAGTTTCGTTAAGGTTAAGGATCAAAAAATTAAGGAAATTTGCCCTCAAATTAAAAAAAAAACTGGTAAAATTGTCGACATATCCGTTTTAAATGTGCTATTATTACTACTATTTTTTTTGTATTTAACGTCTGAAAATTAATTATACGCTTTTAGATGTTATAACAGTATATTTAAAACATAGTTTTTCTTTTTTTCTTTTTAAGTGCATAAAGTTTGAATTTCGAAAACTACAAAGAATAATATTGAACAGTGTTTCGCTCAGAATCGTTTTTCAAATGTACCTAATGATCCACGGCATCCGTGGCTCGTTACTTTCTTTCTAGCCTGGCAACGCTTTTTCATATTGAAAGAGTGGTCTTGACAAACTTTACGTTCCAATAGCAAATTTTATTTATAGTCGCGATAATTTTTTTGACTCTTTTTCCCCTCCGGTATAGTATTTTCTTTAACCTTAATTTAAAATAACCCGAAAATTGCAAAAAAAAAACCGATACGATTGCAGTCGACATAGGTCGTTTTGGACATGGACTATTTTTGTATTTTTTTAACAACTCAAAATGTAATACAAGCTTAGAAATGTACATAATAAACTACTAGCGTCGCTCAGAATTGTTTTTCGAATACAAATGATTTATTATTGTTTTCAAATAATAATACATCTCTAAAATCTCTGTCTAGGTGACCCACTTTATAAGCTCCCCGTATGTTTTTTTTTATTTTTTTTTATTATTAACCTTAAATTTTGCAATAAATAGTCAAATAGATTATTAATAATCCAGAAAAAAAATCGATTTAAGTAAAATTAAAATTATATAATTTACCAGAAATTTTACTTTTATTTATACTCGAATTACCAAACGTTGAATTTTTCTACTCATCTTTTTTTAAGTTCTTTTTAAGACAAATATATCTCTAAACTGTTATTAAATTAAACAATTCGTGATTCTAAGCCACATTTATAAAAAGTTGTCGAGCTACGGGTGCTGTGTTTATACGTTCATGTGAGTCACTTGGACAAAGGTATTAGCTACATTGATCATTATATAATATATACAATTTGAAAGCAATAATAAAATCGTTGTATTCTCGAAAAACAATTTTAAGCGACGCTATAGTAGTTTCTTATATAATTAATATTATTGTTAAAATATTATACGTTTTTAAGCTTGTACTGCATTTTGAGCTCTTTAAAAAACGATAACATCTCGACAAATTTACCGGTTAAAGAAAACTACTGGAAAAATTTTTTAAAAATCAACTACGCATACAATTTGCTACCGAAACGTGACGCACGTCAAGACCATTCGAGCATTACTTTTACACCTACACAAAAGTGCAGTTGACGAACAAAATTTAAAAAAAAAAAAACACACATAGCTGTAAAAGTACACTCGGAATCTGAAATTATTGACTTATTATAATATCAGACATGAACTATGTATTATAATACATATTCATCGACTCATCATCGTAGCATCGCACCAGTACGCGTGTGCATCAGACGAAATCTTGTCAAATTGTACGACGTATGTATGCGTACAAATCGTTGTCGGGTATATTATAATAAATATGTTTAAAGTGTATTTTACTTCACTTACACTTCTATGTATATATTTATATCTTATATAGTATAATAATTCAAAATATACATATTTACCCGTTTCAGTGTCGTTTTTCAGTATTCTATCGATACCGAAATTCAAAACCTCGGCCGTGACCGCGTGACGTGATTCCGACTGTCGGTCGTCCATGTTTCGTACTGAATATACTTATAATTACACGAAAATCTGGGTTGTTATTTTTATTTTTTTTACTTTTTTTTTTTCTGAGCAATCACGAGGAGGGGAAGATAATTATTTTTAACGGCTTTACGTAGTATTGTTCACAGACGTTTTAAAACTGTTATATTTACGATTGTTGTGGTGTACGAACGGGTTGGTAACACAATGTTTACGCGATATAAACGCGTAAAATACGAAATGTCAGTATTAATATTAGATTTGTGTGGCTTAAACGCAAAACCATTTGGTCGCAGCTGTTAATAACAATAAAATACAATAAATTATTTTAATAACGACCATCGGTTTAGGAATGCGTTTAATTCGTATAGGTATGTGTATACATATTATAATGACTATATAATGTGATATACACATATGTATATATAGTTTTTACAAACTTCATTAAAGTATGTATTATTATTATATTGGCCGTGGATATACGAGGCTCCTCCATTTCTAACAAACGGTTAATTTCTTAAATTCTCGATTTCAAACTAATTTGCAAAAATACAAAATATAACTAGGTACGCTATTATACACAATGCAATAGCTGCAGGTATAACTATTAACATGTATATAGCGAATACTTTATGCGAGTATACAAGATTTTAAACGAGTGGACAAATTATATACATGTACAGTGGAAAACTCGAATATATTTCATCTAAATAATCTTAATTTGTATAAACATACACTGGCGTGTTAACAATAATTAGACCATTAAGTCATACGTGTATATATTATAGGACTATACGTCGTCATATTATATTATATACGAGTGTCGAATACACACGCAGCATTATAATATTTGTACGGAAACGTAGTCTTGATGTCGGCTCGACTTGACACAAATGCTTGCCATTTGGTGCGGAAACGCGTTTAAAACGATTATTTACAGCAAGTCTATGTAATATATACCGCATAAAATACTTTTTGGTTTCATTTCTCCACGGTGAGAACTCGAGAGAACATTATAGCGTAATTATTATAAGTCGTATAATATAACATATATAGCAAGTACACAAAAGTCCGCGATGAATATATTATTATCGACGGCGTTCGTTTTATCGACACTGATTTGTTATTTAAACGGACTTCACAACGAAAATACCTATTTAGACAGAGGATTCGTGGATTTAGAAACATTACCGCTAAAAAAACTGTTGGAAATGAAAAAAGAACTCGGAAAAAAAGGTAAATTATGATTGTATATAGATATACGAAAAAATAAATTGATATTAAAATCTAAAATATCAAATGTATATATGATCAATTGTGTTTACAATAATTTATTATCAATAACGTTTTCAAAATCTCTTACTCGATATGTAGCGGTACCTATACAGGTATATTAATATATAATACCTAAACCATTTATATTATTCGTTACAGTTTGGTGTATATAACATTTAAGACGGTATACCTACCATAGCTAATCTTTACATATAAATTATCACATAGGGCTTTCAAGTTTGAATTCCGTATAGGTAATTTTTTTTTTCGTATGCGACTAGAGGAAAATAATTTATTCAATATACGTGGATCCCCATTCCTCCCTTAATATATATATATATATATATATATATATAGTGAAGGTTGGTCGTTTTTTTTTTTATTATTTATATTGTTTATTACATGAAATGGACTATTAGTAGTAACTACACACTAGTTAACGACTTAAATATTAGCCTTATATAAACGGGTCATTAACTGTTATATGTACCGAACCTTTGTACACCACGTCTCTAATCTCTATGATGCATCAGTAATCGCTCAATTGCATTTTATTGTAAATTTAAAAACTGTATTCATTATTCACGCGTAATCATTCGTTACTTATATAGGTACTTACAAAGTTAAATACCTATCGTTTGTCTATATATATATATCAAAGACAATGGCGTAGCCAGGGGGCTGATGGGGGCTGATGAATAAATAATCAGTTTTTTAGTAGATACCGTTTATACATATAAATTATTAACATATTAATTAATTAATTATCAGCCTCAGCCTTCCCCAAATAAAAATCCTGGCTACGCCACTGATCAAAGATAGGAATTATTGGACATCTGCAACTATACATCTATATACTTAGTTAATAAGTCAATATCGATTCATTATAGCAATTACAACTTGACTAATATTAATTTGATATATTAGATTATACGCTCTTGTGATATCTGAAGTCAAATCAAAACTTTTGTGTTACAATAGGTTATTGGCGAGTCCATATAATGAACTATGATAATCCGCTTTTGACTATTTTTTTTTTTTTTTAACCTCCCGTTCGTATCGACCAAACGCGTTTAACAACAGCTTGCGCCTTGCAAATACGTATTTAATTTTATCCCGTAAGCGTAACTAGGCAATTTTATTAGGACAGACCAAATGATAAATATAAAAAAAAAAAAATTCTAATTACAACTCTATACACGGTAACTTATTTATTTCTTTTAATGTAATGTAAATTTTTTTTAAATTAATAAAAAAATAAATATAAATAACAATAAGCAAGTTTATATTAAAAATTTAAACAGAACATTGTATAGGCATTTTAGATGGGGAAATTAAGTTTTTTCTTTATTTTAATTTAAAATTATATTAAGTCAGTAATATGCGTTGATTATACATATTATGTATAATCAATGGTATACATATGTCATATATTATCCAGTCACAGTAGACATTAAGCCATTAAGGTCAGGCCGCATGGCCATGAGCCATAGCTTCGCCTATGATTTTAAAGCCATTGACTTTGCCCGTCCTTGCAGATTATTCGTTACGCAGTGGGACGTCCGCAGCAGCGTCGGCGGCCGCGGCCGCGGGAAACGACGGGGCGAGCGCGCCGAACGCCATGGCTTTGCGGCGAGCCGACTCGCTGCAGCAGCGGCAATCGTCGGCGGCTGCTGCTGCAGGGAGTTCGATGCAGACGGCATTTCAAATGTCGCTGACGGTCCTGTCGTTCCTGGCGTTCGGCGGCTACGTGATCAGTCTGGTAGCGCAGAACATGCGCAGACCGCAACAAAACGACGGCATGACGGCGCCGCAACCGCTCAAGACCGTGGTGGTCAACCAGAACAGACGACCGCTGAGACCGATAACCACGGTCAGCTTCGGACGACGGAAACGGAGCCGGAGGGAGCTGGCATAGACCGCTCTGCCCGTTTATACACTGCAGCATTCCGAAGAGACGGATGAGGAGAGCAAGAAATTTACTGTATATTTTTGTATAGTCTGTTCAAAATGAGATCGATGAGATTTTTATATACAAACGAATAATGTGCATAATTAACGTGTACCGCGTTGTTCGATAGATATAAATAATATTTAATTTAAATGCCGATGCCTATGTACATGCGTGTTAAGGATATAACTTAGAAAATCTATATTATATCCGCACACGTATTTCATTATATATATTTTTAAACATAAATTATTGATCTTTAAGAACTTAAATAAAATGTGTGTAGTAATAATACAATAAAATCGAATAACTTCATGCGTACTTCAAATTTTATTGCGAGTACAGGGTGGTTTGTTTATAGCTGTTCCGCCACAGTCCATTTTCGTTTTTCCTTATAATATATATATATTATAATAAGGTAAAAGTAACTCGTATAATCTAGGCCAGAGATTGCCAAACTTTTTATAGGTATGACCCACTATTCAAACGATTATCAAATCATTATAAACATTTTTATCAACATATTGAAATTAGATAGGTACTAGATATAGATAAAGTGGGTAAAAGTAATACAATATATTTTATCCATTTAAATGTTTATTAATTTTATAAAAAAAAAAAAAATGTCTTAAACATTGAATTACATTAAAAACATGTATATTTTTTATAATGAACAGTGTTCGAAATAGTCATGTTACAACAATAAATAATAATCTATAACCGTCACAAAACTCCTACAAAACATAGTATGGCATAATTGGCTGACAGTTTTTATCTACACGTTTGCAATACAGAGATGTATTTTGAGGGGGAAATTTAAATGTTCTCCCCTTCCTTGAGCTAAATTCATATTCCTATATGGCCATAAGTAAAATTCTTATAATAATAAAATTTAAATTTAATTCACATTTCTAACAAATAAAATCTTCCCTTGCCCCACGTATCAAAAATCTTAAATACTCCATTATTATTTTTATACGTGTATAACACAGTAATACTTAATTATAAAACTATTTCTAATGGTAATTTAATAAGTGATAATGAATACATAAACAATATGAATAAAATTGCAAAATGATAATACTTATATTTAAAGATTTTGTATTTGTTACGCATTCTGTACAAATTTACAAATGTAAAGATATCATAATTAATAAGTTTTGAAATTATCTTAGAATAGAATATATTTGTATAGAGAGAAATCAATCTTATAAAATATAAGTAGTACAAATGACTAAAACTTTCGAAATAATATAATTATATAAAAACTACTATGTGATTAAATTTGTTTAAAAATATAAATAACCTATATAATAACAAAATATTAATATTATTTACAAAAATATCACGAGATATTTATAATTTAATTTGTATATATTACAAATACTTAAGGACGGTCCATTAACGCAACAAGTTATAATATTATTTAATCAATCATAAATACTACAAACAAGTATAACGATATTCATTTTTTTTTTTAAATATAAAACATTTACTATACTCCTGCTAGTGCAAATACAAAAGTTTAAAGTGATGAATAGGAACCCCGCATAATTATAAAATGTTTTAGTAACATATTATTATGATATACTCATAGTAATATACTTTTATATTTAGCATCAGCATTAGTTTTCTATCCGTACTCAAACACAATTTTAGCAAAACAAAAAACGGATCAATAATTTATAACTCAGAAATGAATTTAAAAGTTGTATTATATAATATTATCTATTATATTCTAATATTTTAATTTGCGTATCTTTATTAAAACTGTTCTTTCGTTTTCAAGTTACTTAAATTTTGTCTAGTACAAGTTAGCATTTGCTTAAATTATATTTCATAATTTGAATTAAAATTATTTTAAAACTTCTAACAAAATTATTATACTATTTAAAATTATTTTATACTTCATAATAATAATAATCATTTATTTTTTATTTTTTACTTAGATAATTACATCTCAGTCGCTGCTGTAACTTAAAGTTTATTTTGTAGAATGACAATTATTATTAATATGGAATGGTTTTTTTTCTCTCTCAAATAAGATGAATTTTTGATGTCAAGTATTTCATACTTGAATTTATCAATAACTTAAGTGTGAAATATCTCACTGGTTCTAACAGTATTTATATAAACACAAAATAATTAAACTTCAATATTCATGTCAGATCGTAGTCCACGATTTTTAAGTTTTTCTTCTGCTTTTAATATTGGTTCTTCAGTTCTTGTATGCCATACATACACCTAAATATATAAACAATAGTATTTAAAATTACATTATAAAATACGATGCAAACAATGAAACAAACTTACTTTAGTACAATTGTCTGCCAATGGTTCCAGTTGTTCTATACTAGTTAGCTGAGAAAGTATAGCACTTTCTTGGTAACCTCGACTAACGTTCCATGAAAAAACAGCATTTGGATGATTACGTAACAATTTTAAATTAATAGCGAAACCTGCCATGTCAACAGGAAATGGTCGTTCTGGTCTCCATGCACTGTTCCAACCAAATACTCTACCTTTACTATTTATTAATGGTTTTTCTACTAAAAGACCTCCGACAAGACCAACTGGCCATACACCAACACCTTTTACTGTTCGCACCTATAAAATATAAATAAATAAATACAATTATATATGTATATATATATATATATATATCTAAAACATAATGTTCACTTCATTAAACAAATCAACACTATATGTGTTATCATCATCAGCAAAATAAAGAATTCCATCATCTTCTTCACTCGCCCTGTTAGCTCTTAACCATTCTAATGCCTTATTTCTTTGTTTAACACCTCTAGGTTTCTTCCATTTAGGTTCCTAAAAATCAACAATTTTTTCATAACATACAAAAACATACAAGTAATTAAGAATTTTATACTTTTAATTTTTTCTTCCATTCATCTGGCGTTCCTACTGCTAAATGAGTATAATTTAAATGACTTTTTACTAGCAAATTAGCTACAAGTGACGTTTTCACTTCAGAATCTTCAACAATAATCCAATGAAAATTATTTACAAGACGAAAAGTGTTAGACAATCTATAATGTTTGGAAAATGTATTATTAAGAATTGCAGTTAATGATGAGCTCATATGTTATTTGTATACCTTGTTAATTCCGCTCTTTGAACAGGTCTTTTATAAGTAGGTGTAACTGCATATATAACTGGATTGTTTGGTTGCCATTTATCACATATACTTTCAAATCTTTCTTTTAAAATATCGTAACTGTCAGATTTAATTTTCAACTGAAAAAAAAATATATACATGGACATTTGGTTTATACAATTACTATTCACATTAAAAGTACAATAATATAATATTAATATTTTTAAATGTGACAAATACAAAACATATAAATAAACTATGAATATTATTATAGAACAATAACATTATTACCTATAACCACATAAATCTTAAACCAATGGTTGAAATAATATTCGACAAGTTATTTAAGCACTCGTCTAGTTATCCAAATATTCTTTAAATTTTTTTTTCCTATTTTAATTTAAATGTAATTTGTACCTACAAGGAAAATGGTAAAGTTTGAGTCTGATAAAGTGAATTAATATTTCGTTTCAACTCGGAGTTTATAATAAAACCTAAACCTAATAGTAAAAAAAATTCAATTTGACTCTAAAAACATGATTGATCCAGCTCTAACATTAAATTATTATTTATATATTAAAATATCACAAAATCTAAGTTGATCAATAATATTACGTCACTATTTTTTTTTCAAAAATAACAATAAATATTCATTTTAAATAATAAATGTGCAATATCAAAAAAAAACTTTAAAGAACACCAAGATATATACGTACAATAAAACAACTTTATACGTTTTAATTCTTAATATTAAAAAAAAAAACATGTAAAATCAAAAAATAATGGTATTCATACTTGTTGTTTAGTATGGTCCAATGCACTTTTTAAAGCTTGATATTGAGTTGCGTCTAAAACAAAATTGAAAGTTTCAAAAAACATAATAGTCTTAGCATGATAAACTTTTTTTAAAACTATTCACCTCTATTTCGAATTCCAATGAACCATAAAATTAGCAAAGTAAGAAAACCAAAACAAAATATTGTTCTTCTTTTATTAAACATGTCTAAGAGCATATGCTTAAAGCTGATCATTTTATATAACTCATAACACTTGAATTCGTCTAATAACAACAACTTAGTACCAAATTCATCATTTCATCAGGATAAATCAAATGGAAATCATTACAATCTATCTTGCACTGGCAAATTGCATGGCATGTCCAATAACATTTTAATTACAATATGAACTGAATGTCTTACGTACATAATTATACTTGTTATAAACTACGACTAATTAAACTAAAATTAAATTATAAGTAGCAAATGCCACAAATTTATTAAAAAATAAAAATATTTTTCAGTCTTTTACAATTCACATAGAGGAATATTATCATTTATCACATCGACAGTGATAAGATCCGCCAACTCGTCTTTATCTGTATTTCGTTTTTTTTACATATTTTTTTAATGCCTACGATTTAGTTCCAATTTCACTCATGACACACTAACTTATAACCACAGAATAGATTAACTTATAACTTTGATGATATACTATATATATATGTCTATGATTATAATTATTTAAGGTTATGGAATTCAAACCAAATATATTATTTAAAATAATCCCGCCAAAATCGTAAAGTTATAGCAAAAAATTACTTCCTTTCTACTTTCAGTCTTTATTATTATTTTTTTTTTTATGTTTAACATAATGTGTTGACCTCAAATAAGTATAAACAGCAGCGCTTTCGTGTATACGCGAGAAATTAGGACTGAATCGTAGACATGAAGTGGAAAAAGTTTAGTTGCCTGCCTGCCTGGATAGAAGTGTGGGAGTTGCTGGACACTATTCTTCTAAGGTCGTCTTCCAATAACCATTCTGTTTTATCATAATTAGTAATTACAATATAATATTATAATTTTAGAATTATAATCGGGTATTTTCAAACTTTTCAAAAATCAAGTGTTAGCAATTTTATTTTTTAATTTTTTTTTTAAATTGATTTTGGAGGTTTTTATGAAGAATAAAAAAAAATAGAAATGTGGGGAAAGTCGATTTCAAATAGACTTCGTGACGAATTCAAATCTGGTTTAAATACGCATATTTATTCAAATACATGTCTACTATATATATATAAACAGTGCCGTCGTTACCACCAATAATGCCCTAGGGCAATAATAGTTGACGCCCCCCCCAAAAAAAAAATTTACAACTAACGTAATATCTAATTACATAATTTTATATATTTTAATAGTAAATACACTCATCCTCGAAATCATCATAAAGATACAAGAGAAATTAATATCTAAAATAAAACAACAAATTTTTTTCTTTTTGTCATTCATTTTTATGACGCCCCCTGCATTCATAATACTTTGAACGCCCTAGGGCACTTGCCCTAGGAAACACTTCTTAAAAAATCTGATTTTTTTTTCTATCTGAAATTCTACTCTGTAGATATTTCATTTTGCTGCAAATCTCATAATTTTATTATCTTTATTTAATCAATACCTATCTATGCATATTAATATTGATTTTGTATAACGTGTCTTTTGGCAACCCACATGGTGGACAGTTCGCTTGAATAAAGCTGTTATATATAAGTACATATTAACCTATTGTCAAAATCAAATTAAGAAGTCTTATATGACTCAAGACCGTCTTGACTCATAATATTACTCATATTTGTTGAACGACAACAATTGGCTAAAGATTAAGATTTTGAAGATATCAAAGGACATTTAAAACATCTTATTCCCGGAAATCGTAGGTTTGAACTGTCATTTTTTCGTGTTAATTATCGTCCGTTTCATTATTATATTTATGTTAATACGCATTATTTAACAATTATTAATTATGTATGTTATTATTTGTGATAATAAAGGAAAGAATATGAAACGTTTTTAATTTCTGTTCATGCTGCGTATAGGTATATTATATCTCCTATAAGTTTTAAATACATAGCTATATTTTCTGATAAAAAAATAATAAATTTAATGGGGATTTAAAGATCTGTACGTTTTTGTTTAAATAAAAAAAGGAAAAGCCCGAAAACCTTGTTCTCCGCGAATAAATAATAAATAGAAATATTGTTTAATATTTGTATGCTATTTAATTACGTTTACGCAGCTATTAAACATTTTTTTTCATTATTTGTATGCGAAACAAGAAATTAGTCAAATATTTTGAAATGTTTCTCTTTTTTTTTTTTGTATGGCGTAGGGACACACGGAGTCTGCCCACGCCTGTGTGTCGTAGTATATATTTATTTTTTTTTGTAAAATATAAAAAAAAAATTCAAGAAAATACAGTCATTTGTCATTTATAGAAATTATAAATACACTCGTATAAAATTTTTGTTTTTTTTTACACGGCAGCTAAACAAAAAAAAAAGACGCGTATTCTGAAAATCAAAGTGCAAAGTCTGAATTACAAACATAACGTACACATACTGGAATTTTAATTGCTTAGACTGTAGACCATAGAGTAATATTACTCTATGCTGTAGACTGTAGAGTGTAGACATAATGACATTTCAATTTTCAATCCCCTCTAAAATATGGTCGTAATGAGTTATTGTGATAACATAGTTTCGTTCCTAAGTTCATACACGTACTCGTCCCGTAGCAAGCTGTTTTTCCACATTATCATTTATCAATCGTGACCGTAATATCATTTATATTTTATAGTCGCACACTCGCACAGTGAGAGTGTGAGACTTGAGTAGGTGTTTCTGTTTCACTGTCGTGCGTGAAGCATATTTTTTTTTCTTGTACTTTGTGTGCGTGTGTATCATTGTGCGCGGTAAGTAATTTCGTAGTTTTATACTTAAAAAAGATACTCAACACGTATGTAAATATTATGATATGTGTTGTTGTATTATTTTAATCGACATTGAGCCATTAGTGTACAGTATGTAATGGCCTTATTGAAATTAAAAACGATAAAGCACTTGGCGTACACTTCTAATATGGCACCGTTAATTACAACACATTTTCGTCATATTTATCAACAAGTCGAACGCTTAATTCGTGGGTTATTAAATAAAATAATTTATTTTAGATATACACACACACGCACATTACGAAATACCAACAGAATTAGGTAATCAAATTAATATCATCAATCATGGACAAAACATCTTATCACTCGAGTCAATAATGGGTATGTAGTAATTTTAACTTTTTAAGTTTAAACAAAAATAAATAGGCATTATAATAATTATTTTATATGAATTTTACGAGTATATTCGTTAAAATACGTGAAGTCAAAATATTTATTTATCTTCTTTGTATAAATCGAAACGAAAAAGTCGCGTAGTTACGTTATTAGTAAATAACCTTACGTTTAGCTTACGACAAAATTTTGCTATCGATTTAATTTCGCAATTTTTAATACTATTAATTTTTTTTAACCGATTATAATTTTCCAACGTTATATAGATATTTTCAGGTAATACTATAATAATATGCTGTTAGTGTGTAGTATTCACAATCAACACTGTTATGCGCGTTTAACTAGGCTATTATTTCGGTTTTGAAACTCTGAAAATTAATATTTATATTGAAATCTTGAAAAATAAACCAATACTTCTTAACACTTTTAATATTATAAAATTAAATGAAAATAAGTAACTTATATAATGTAATGTAGATATACAACATACAATTTCATCATATTATGAAAACTGATAAAAGTCCAGATTCACTGGGGATTTCCTTTTATTTTATTTTTGTTGGTCATGACTCATGATGTTTGAAGGAAAATGTGTACATGATAATAAATTGTAATAGCATATCAGATTTATCCTGTAATTTTAGTGTGTTCTGTTTTACAGTGATGCTCTCCACTAAATAGTCTTTATTCAGATGTATAGTTTTTTAAACGCTCGTGTGAATATTGTGCGACGGATATGTTATTATGTGTATACAAATTGAATAAAATTTAAAACATTGTATCCAGCTCCCTTAAGGTTTGTTATCTTTTTCTTGCATGTGTAATAAAGTAACGTGGTAAATTTGAATAATTGTAAGGTTCTAAACAATGTATAATTGAACTAGGTGTGCTTTTTAAATATTTCATCAACATAAGATATTTAATTAATGTATAAATTGTATGACTATCCGATAGAACATCAATCATGTATATATTGGACTTGCTGTAAATACCTCCATTCACAAACCCAATTGTTCATTAAATTCCCAGATAAAAGTGTTGTTATATGCCTGCGTCGGAACACAAACATGAACACTTCTAATTTAAATAATTTTATATTAGTCGCATTTCGTTTTGGAGAAAATAAAAAATAATACAAATTTTTATGTTGGTAACTATATAATTTTAATCATATTGTAAATACTTTGTTTATAAAATTGTAGTGAAGCCCGTATCGATAAATATTCGTAATCATCCAATAGGTAGTATAAAAAAAAAAAAAATGTTTTTACAAAAGATATATTTAATTTTATTAAAATATTTAAGTATAGTAAAACAAATTAGAATTTAATAATACAAAAAAAAACAAATTCTTACATAATATTGTGAAATAAAATGATAAAATATTATTTGGATCATACAATTCTGTAAAATGCATTATGAATTCTTTTTTTCTCTGTTTTTAGTGTTATAAATTAAATGTGTTTTGGAATTTTAGTGTTAAACATTGAATAAGTATCTATTCTTACAATTAATGCTATGTGCAAATGAATTGCTAGATATTCATTAATCATTAATAAATTGTGCAAATTGTATACAAATATATATATGGGGACCAATAATTGTCTATACATATCGTTTGTTTACGGGGATCAATTGTCCATTTACCAATAAGTAAATTAATACTACTTGCATATAAACTATTTTTATTAATTTGGTACTTTTTTTATACTTTTTGTTTTTTTTACTAAAATGTAGTAATAAATTGTAAAGATTAATATACAAATAATGAGAATGTTTCATAATTATTTTTATTGTGGGTTTCACCATTCAATAAAATATGATTAATTTGAGATAAAAAAAAATTTGGTTATCTTTGTGTGTATACATTTTTATAGAAAATATGAATATCCTTTTATTAACTCATACATCATTACAACATCATAATAAAAAGTTCAGTCTAACTGTCCCAAGTGATATAGCACTTATTACATAACAACCCAATCTTTTTTCTGCAAACCAAGTATAAGTTTTTGAATTTAATGACCATGCAATTTTTTTTCGTTTAGACCACATCACAATAATAAATATCTGTAATTTATTTTATTTTATTTTTATGAAAATATATACATATTTTGCAATTACAAAATCATAGGTATATTATAATTGTTTGGCAAAAATTTGTATTTTATTTTAAAAGCAAATAATTGTTCAAATTAAACTTGATTTAAAAATAATTATATGAATATTTACAAAGGTACATGTCAGTACATACATTTAGTATTAAGTATTCTGTGTTAATTAAATTAAATACTTATACAATATTAATTAATATAAATAATATTAATATGTATATACAAAATATTTTAATAGTTATTTAATCTCAAAGTGTTGGTAATTTATCATGTAAAACGCATGTAAATTTAGTAACTAACAATTTTATTAGTTATTTAATCTCGAAGCATTGGTAGTTTTTCATGTAAAACGCATGTAGATTTAGTATCGTAATTAACAATTGGTTCTTGACATTTGTTATCGCCTTGAAGTATACCACAAGCTCTGAATAAAATTTGTTTGGGATCCTTGAGTATATGTTTTTTGCAAAACTTACTTTTTGGTATCATTTTTCCTGTGCATTTTATACCCATTTCTACAAACGTACAATGTGGTGGATGTGATTTTCCCTTATTGCTTAGTACTGAAGTTGCTCTGATTTTTCTATCCATTGCCGTTTTAAACACTACGGCCTCCTGTCCTATATTCATTTTTTGATAGTGCTCTAACAGTTTAAGCTTTTGAAATTTTTCATATTCTTCATCATTGGTCCATTTTGTTTTATTTATTAGTCCAAACGCTTCAGCGTCATGCTTTTTATTCAATAAATATTCTCTGCGTTTTACTCGATAATTGAATAATAAATATCTATATTAAAAAAAAAAATTAACACATTTGCTGCTAGTAAGTAATAGTTATTTTGATTATCATATTCGTATCATACCTGTATTCTTGTGCGTAAAGCAGTTGTAGTGTGAGAAATTTGTTTCGTACTCTTCGTACAGCTTCTTTTTCTGACAGTTTTGGTATGTTGCAAAGAGGATCTGATTTAATCAAATCTATGTCTTCCAACAATGGGATTTGTTTGAATAAATCCACAGTAACAGTTTTAGTTGGCTCTTCATCGTCCAACGGTTTGGCATCGTCCAAGTTTTGTTTGTATCTTTCTTTGAGAAGTTTCTTCGAGTCTATTTCATTAAATGGATTCAGACTTTTGTATTTCGTAGCGTAATGACCGAATTCTTTTTTCAAATCGACTTGTTTCTTTCCTTCCATTTTTCAAAAGTTGTATAATAATCGAAATATTATTTCTACAGGCCCAGTTTAATGTTTACTTGTATTTAACCAACATGATCCAATGTTAATATATATCATAATCCTTTGTCAAAGCGGAAAAACACGTTGCTCGTCAGTTCTCCTTTTTCGTAGTAAACGACTGAACTCGAACCACGTATTCGTATTATTTTATTCGTCGTCCTTAGTCGTAACTCGTTAAACGTTATGAATTGTTCCGTGACGTAAATTAAAGAACTTCGCCACAGTCTCACAAATTGTAAAATGTTTTTAAGCTAAGACACATAACCTCAAATTCTGGTATCTGCGGTATAAGATTGGTTTGTCACTATGAGCGTGTACGCATGCGCGTACGCATATGATTTAACAGCTGTAGAATCAATTCTGTTTTTCCATTGTCTTTTCATGACGTTCGTTCGTTTTGGTCATTAAACAGTAGTGGAGTACTGTCGGAAAGGCACCAGTTTTGTTTGTTGTCGGTGATACGTAATCGAATAAATGGCAGTTTTTATTAGACGACTTCGGATTATGTATTTCTTGAATAACTATGAATGTCGCGCGTTATAATATATCTTTGTACATAAACATTCCCAAAACGATACACTTCCGGTTTTGTGGTGAGTGTCGGGAGAAGGGATAGGTGTATTGCTACTTTTTTCTTTTTAACGCTGATTAGGTGTTGTTAATTACCGAGAACATGTCGCACGTTCTGGCCGTGGTTTATTATTGGTTTTGTTTGTGAAAAATCAAATGTGTCTTCTTCTTTTTGTCTTTCTATTGTAATTAAAACTACCATACTGATCACAGTAATACATATTATTATTATGTAATTGTTACAGGGAATTGTAATTTGATTGTGGCATGATTAAATTGCTTGGAGGTGACGTCTATGGCCGAACAAGCTAGTTCCGCGTTTGGTAACGCGTCTTCTATTAGTACCAGGTTAGGAACGGATTATTTTCGCTACCGACAATAATGTTCGTACATTTGTAACTATGCTCTAAATGTAAATTATAATTACAGGAGGGGAAATATAGAAGGAAATACTAGGTCTAGAATTGGTTCTCGTAAAGACAGTAAAAAAAATACAAATATTCAAGAAGGTGATACTACGTTGAACACTGAAACACGGTTAGTGTTACAAACTGTTAATACGAAATATATTTAATGTCGATTAAAATTAATTTCTACAATTTTAAATCTTTTTCAGGATCGTGGATGAACCGAGTGCATCTGCTCAAAGTAGCCGTAAAAGTAAATCGAGTACCAGAAATACTCGAACCAGTAATTCTAATACGTTGATTGTAAGTATGACAACTTTTGGTTATTGTAAATTGATATGTTTTTGTTTAGGAATTTACAATAATGTATTTATAATTATTTTATGTCAATTCTTAATATAAAATGTTCCAAAATCGCTTGAATTCAGTCAAATCAAAAAAAAAAAAGTTTTCCCTGGGAACAATTGAAATAATTACTAATTTAAAATTATAATTCTGTATGGAATAAAAAAAAAAATTGTTAACTATAAGTTACGAACACACCTACAGTTATTCTACAACTTTGTGTCTTTTAATTTATACTCTGTTGTGTATTTTTGTAGCAAAAAGAACCAGTTACAAGTAGAAAGTCAACATCATCAAAATCGCCTAAATTAAGTAAGTAAATCAACTTCTGTATGTTTACCTTACGAGTATGAAGCACAGGTATTTAATTTAGTTTATTTCTTGATAAATAATTATTATTTAATATTAATGTTACATTACTGTTCTTTAGATTACTGACCATTAGCCTTTTATTAAGCATTGATTTGTTTATTAATATATATTTAATATTATTTTCAATTTGTCTTGTAGAAAAGCAAAAAGATTGTCCTGCTGATAATAGATATCCATTGCGTAGTAAATCAAAAGTGTCTGCACATACTGAAGGAAATACATCAAAGGGTCAGCTTTCTACCCAAGAAATTGAACCATCACCAAATAAACGTCCAAAATTAGAACTTATTACACTGGGTATGTATTGTTTTCTATAATATTGAATTATTATTTCATTTTATTATGTGTAAATGTCTTGTAGTTTTATTATATTTTAACTGTTCTTATTTAATCGTGTAATGTTAGGTGCATCTTCAAGTCAAAGTAAGAATAAGGAGGACAATACTGTACGCGCGTTTTTACCGTTGCGTAGGAAACGCGGAAGACCAACAACGGGGTCTTGTGCTAGTAGCAGGTATCAATAAAATTATCAAATAGTACTAGTCCACAGAAATTATTTATTTTAAAATAAATCGTGATTATATATATATGTAATGTGACTAAATAATATTTTGCATAGCCGCCGCGGTAATACCAAAGCGAGTGGTAGAGTGGTTGCAGAAGTGGCTATGGAAGGAGTGGTTGAAGGGGATGGAATGGCTGAAGGTAGTGACAACTTGAATCTGTTGCCTTCTACATCGAGTTCAATTAGTACTGGTGCTCCTGATATGGCAACATCATCATCTACAAATACTAACAATACTAATCCTTCTTCATCTGGCACACAAGCTACTGGAGGTGGTGTGAACTGTAATTTATTTAACTATAATTAACTGTGTACACCCTTAATACATATATTTAATGATACATTATGTTAAATTGATTTTAGGGCCCACTGCATGGAGTAGTGGAACTACTAGTCATGATAGTGAAGAAGAAGGTGAAGTAGGACGTTTACAAGCATTATTAGAATCTAGAGGATTGCCACCTCATTTATTTGGTGCTTTAGCACCTCGTATGCATCATTTATTTAATCGTTCTATGGGTGCTGCATCTACAAGTATGCATTTATTATAATTCTTAAGTTCATTAAATATTTCTTAATATTAAGAAATGATTATTTACATATTATAATATTATTTTATAGCATCTAAAGCCCAACAGTTATTGCAAGGAATGCAAGCTGCAGGAGATGAAGGCCAACAACTTCAAGCAGTTATTGAAATGTGCCAAATGTTAGTAATGGGTAATGAAGACACTTTAACTGGATTTCCTGTAAAACCTGTAGTTACTGCACTAATAGTTTTACTTTCTATGGAACACAATTTTGATATGGTAAGTCGTTGTTTTATTATTTATTTTAATTATGAAAATTTCTTAGTGAAAATAAAAAGAACAAAATTGTTTAATAGTACTTTATTAAAATTATCTTTTATTTAAAATAATGTTTTCTTTCGTTAATATTAATTTAAAATACAGAATGTCACATATTTTTAATTTTTAGATGAATCATGCTTGTCGTGCCTTAACATATATGATGGAAGCACTTCCACGTTCATCAGCTGCTGTTTTAGATGCTGTTCCAGCCATGTTGGATAAACTACAAGCAATTCAATGTATGGATGTGGCAGAACAATCCTTGTCTGCATTAGAAATGCTTTCAAGAAGACATGGACGTTCTATATTACAATCTGTAAGTTAAAACATTGAAATATAAATTTTATATGGTGAATATGTACATAATACATTTCATATAAAGGAAATATGACTATTTATTTTATTACTATATCCAATGAAAATTTGATTTATATTTAAACTTAAATGAAATATTAAATTATTCTTGCAATTTATTATAAACGGTTTTTTTTATAGTATTGAACATTCAATGAGATGGTGGTTTTTTTTATTTTATTTCTAGAGTGGCGTGGCTGCTTGTTTAACTTATATAGATTTCTTTAGTATCAATGCCCAACGAGCAGCTTTAGCTATCACTGCTAATTGTTGTCAAAATATGAATGCTGATGAATTTCACTATGTTTCCAAGTCATTACCTTTATTGTCGAGTCGTATAACTCAGCAGGTATATAATATTTGTTTTGTTTCATTATTTACTTTCCATTATTTAAAATATGTGTTACTTTGAAATTAGGATAAGAAAAGTGTAGAAAGTGTTTGTTTAGCATTTAGTCGGCTTGTTGATAATTTCCAGTCGGATCCTAATAAATTAAAAGAAATTGCTAGTGATGAACTGTTGACTAATCTTCAACAATTGGTAATGTATATAATTTCACAAGTATGGTACTATTAACTTAATGTTTAAATTTAATTATTTAGGTGGTAGCTTCGCCTCCTGTTATGAGTACAAGTACATTTATTATGGTATTAAGAATGATGTCAACTTTATGTACAAACTGTCCAGAATTATCTCAAACTTTATTAAAAAATAATATTGCTGAAACTCTTGGCTACCTACTTACCGGATCTCCTTCTCCTGAACTTACACAGGTAAAAAAAAATATTAATTGTAATTTTCAAATAATACATTAATAAATGTAATTTTGATTTTATTTAAGAAGATTATATAATGGATAATACATAATATTAATACATGTCAACATTTTTCATTTTTGACATAATATCTATACCAATACTTAAATATAAGTATTACTATGTATGATACATAGTTTTATAGTGTTCTAAAGAAAAATACGTTTTATTATTAACAGTTCCATTCATTATACAATAACTATTATGGTCCTTATTCACTTGTTCGTAGATTGAATTGCTTCCAAGAAGTTCTCAAGAACTATATGAAGTTACATGTCTTATTGGTGAACTTATGCCTAGATTGCCAGCTGATGGATTATTTTCAGTTGACAGTCTTCTGGATCGTCATGGACTTTATGGTGCTATTCCAGGATCAGGAACTTCTCAACAATTAGTACAGTGGCAATGGAGAGATGATAGATCTATGTGGCATTCATATACATCATTAGACTCTAGAATAATTGAGGTATAAAATAAATAGAATATTATATATTAACGATTTACAAATTTTCCAAATGGAGCACTGAAGACAAGGCAGACTAATAGATTAAATGTCATTTTACTACTGATTGGGGAAGGGACATTACTTCCCATTCTAAAAATAGAATGCTATTTTTATTTAAATCTTTATTAATTTTTTTGGATAAATTTAGTTTTCCAGAGTTCGAACACTAGATCCAAACTATTTTGTGTTTAGTTCGGTTCGAATGTTTCTAATTATGAGTGATTATCGAACTCGAAAATTTTACAAACACTAATATAAGTCCAATTATACTTAGTTGTATAATATATATAAATTATATTATTTTTCATATTCGTCTTTATTTTATAGGTTGCACATCAAGCTGGTGAAGATGAAGTTTTATTAAGTCATGCTCCTTACACAATTGATCTTCATTCTATGAGACAAATAAATGAAGACACTGGTACTACCCGTCCTATTCAGCGTAAAGTTATACCACTGCCGTCATCAGCTTTTAATAATAATCATCAGACAAGATCTACTTCTGACATAGAGACAGTAGTCGCATCATTTGGGTATTATTGATTTATTATTATTATTATGGTGCACTAACAATTTGGTGAAGTGCAAGTCTCTCATCAACCTTGCACATAGTCCTAGGTCATATTCCTTTCCCCAAATGCTCTATTTAACTGGCTGCCTTTAACATTTTTGTTCTTGTTGTTTTAGTGAAAATGAGTTGGCTGGAGCATTTGTACGTTTATTATTTAGTATATTATATGAAGTTTATAATAGTTCAGCTGGGCCATTAGTCAGGTATAAATGTCTACGTGCTTTATTGCGAATGGTCTACTACTCTCCAGCAGAATTACTTTTGGTAACTAACTTACATTATATAGTATAATTAGTTAAATTTTAAATCTAAATGTGTATTGAGTGTAGACTAATCTTTTTGTGTTCAGTTTCTTATATTTTATTGAAATTAACAATACCAAATTTTATATTCTGTTATCTTTAATAAAAAAAACAATTCATTTCTTATAGTCAAAGTGTATAAATGTATCACATTTAATTTTTAAATTATTAAATAATTAACAGTTTTCAAATTTATTCTTGAAAATGTTTTGTAAGTGTATTAGATATTAAAAATAAAAAGCAATTGTTTTTTTCAGTTAATTAACTAATAAATCATTTAATTTTTAGAAGGTAGTAACACAAAAACAAATGGTTGCTAGTCATATAGCTGGTATGATGGCGTCACAAGATTTACGTATTGTTGTTGGTGCGGTGCAGATGGCTGAAATTTTAATGCAAAAACTGCCACAAGTTTTTGAAACACATTTTATACGAGAAGGTGTTATGCATCAGGTGAAACAATTGGCTGAAGCTGATATACAAACACCTGTGAAGTCTTCTCCATCTACATCCAACACTGGAATTGAAGGAATTCCTGGACCATCAAGAAGTATTCAGAATGGTTATTTTCTCTTAATATTTATTATGTTTGTATATAGAATATTTTATATAAATAAAATAATAAATATACTTTCAGACAATTCATTAAATCAGTCTCTAATAACAGCCGAAAATGGAAATGAAGTTCAGTCAACAACTGGCTCTGAAATTGAAGCAGATCCGTTATCAGACGCAACTATTTTAGCTCAAGTAGCTCAACGCCGCTCTGCAAAGTAATAATTTGTATTTTTACTAATAAATATTTAATTTACATAGGTTTTTTAGTTTTATGTTGTAAATGTAGAATATTAATTTAAAATAAAGTTACACCCATTATATTTCTGTTTTTATAATACATATATTCATTATTGGTGTAATTCTTAATATTTTACAGTCGAATGTCTGAAGTATTTAAGCGAAATAAGAAGCACAACAAAAGACAATCAGCTAGTAGTGCTGCGCGTAAAAAAGGAAATCAAGATAATGAAATGAATGATGTACACACTATAGCTAGCAGTAGCAATAGTAGTAATAATCTTGCACCAAATTCTGCTCAAGCTATTACATTACATGAATTTTTTATATCTAAAGGTAAATATTCCCTCACTAAATCTGTTAATTATCTGAAATATTTAGGCACCTACATAAATAATAATAATCTCATACTTAGGTAAAACATTAAAAATGTATTTTATATGAAAATTAACTATATTTACTAAATAAATAAATTAAAATTAATATTTAGGAGGAAATACTGCTTCACGAGCTGTTGGTGTAAATTCATCATCAAGAACACGTTTTTCTGCTTCAAATTTTAAATCAACTTCAGGGTTTTTAGCGTCATTAAATCCAGCTAGACTTCTGAGAAGTACAGAAAGGGCATTTTCTAAAGTAATGTTTTTAACGATAACATAATAAATCAATTGTTTACTCATGACAATGTTTATTAAGGAATTAAACAAAAATGCTAATATGTGTGGTAATGGATCAACTTCAAATCAAGTATCGAATATAAGTGCAGTAAATAAAGAAAAAGCTAAATTATGGGTAAAAGAGAGAGCACAACAATTTCTGAGCACATATGATAAAAGTATTAAAGACGAAGAAATGAACAGTGAAAATGAACAATCTGAAAGTATTTTAGTACGTCTTACTAAAGCTATTAGTAAATTGCAAAACGAGGTAAAATTAAAAGAATATGACTTTAAATATTTATTAATTATTTATTAATTTATTTTTGTCATATAAAATAGGGAAACGAAGATATTAGTGCTCTTCTAGAATTAAAAGAAATTGTACTTACCTCGGATATATCACCTTTTGAAGTTAATCATAGTGGATTGATTAAGTCGCTTACTATATATTTAACAGAAATCACATTAGGATTGGATCACAGATGTGAACGATTACGAAAGTTCCTACATGTTTTTTCTGGATTTCCTGTAAGTTACATGGTTAAAAATATTAGAAAACTTATTTCTTACTTTCTTTTTTATACTTGTCAAGTTAATTTTATTAATCTTCACGTATAATATAGTTTTTGAAATTCCATTTTTAGCTTGATAGTTTTGAACCTTTTACAATGAAGAACCACAATAGCAATGATACTCGGCCGTTTTCAGCATTAATTGGAAAGTTAGGAAGTTGTGTTTCTCAATTGGAACAATTTCCAGTAAAAGTGCATGATTTATCGACTGGTGCTGGAAATAGTGCTTTAAAGTTTTTCAATACCCATCAGCTTAAAGTAAAATATGACATTATTTTGTATTAATAAATTATTATTTTAATTTTTTTTTTTTTTTAGTGTCTGTTACAAAGACACCCAGATTGTAATAATTTAAAACAGTGGAAAAGTGGAACTGTTAAAATTGATCCATTAGCTTTAGTACAAGCAATAGAAAGATATTTAGTAGTTAGGGGTTTTGCTCATATTAAAGAAAATAATCAGTCTAAATCAGATGATGACAATTCTGACGATGATATTGATGATACATTGGTAAGCTTTTTTGATTTTCCTTTTAGAAATGGTACACCTAAAATACTTCTTGCAATGAAGCTTTATTTGGTGTTAATGATTAAAAAAGTTAGAAAATGTATAAAATATAATTAAAATATATAAGTAAAATATAATTATTACAGTTATAAAGTTGCATAATTATTATTTTATTTCACAATCAATTATAGGCTGCAGTTGTCATTGGACAAGGATCAGCTAGGCATAAACTCCAATTTCTCATAGGAAATCATGTACTTCCTTACAATATGACTGTTTATCAAGCTGTCCGTCAATTTTCCACTAGTAGCGATATGGAGACTGATAATGAATCTGAACTGCCTTTAGGGTCTGCTGGAATATGGGTTCAAACGCATACTATTTATTACAGGTACAGTATAAAAGAAATTATTTCTTCACATATTTTTAATTGTTATTGAAACGTAATTTGCTCTTATAATGTATATTTTTAATATTAATATCCTTGGTATGCTTTGTATTTTCTTTTTCTTAATTAATAAATCATGAATATTAATAACTTCTCAACTATTAGAAGAAATGTTAATTTTTAAGGTTTTTTTTAAAATTTGAAATTAATTTTTCTTTTTAATAAAATAAAAGTAGAATGATACTCCTGTGTAATGTTTTATTCATTTTGTATTTTATCTATCAACAATGTAATCAGAATGATTTTTTTTTTTTTAAGGCCTTTACCAGAAGATACAGAAGTGCATTCACCTAAACCTACTACTAGCAGTTCTGGTAAAAAAGGAAAATCAGGGACTCATAAAACTGCATCTAAAAGAGTAAAAGATGAATTATGGCTAGGTAAGTAATAATTACTTCTCTTATTATTACTTCTTATTTTATCTAAATTTCATGTAAGCAAGCATTCATTTGTAATTTATTGAAAGCAAATTGTTTAGTTAATCAAATTGAATTTTTGTAGATGGGGTGGTGTCTCCTATAAAATCATCACTTGAGCCTTATCTTCAATTGTCATTGCCTGATTATGTTCAAATTCAAGATCCTTCGTTACCAGTACTTAGTCTTTTAAGAGTATTAAATGCCATTAATAGATATTGGACTTCACTTTATCCAACACAACTTCATAATAACTCAATTATACCTTTCAATGTAAGTAATAATATATTTATATTATATACATTTTGTATATATATTTTTTTTCAGGAATTTATTAATGTTAAAATATCTGCTAAAGCAAATAGACAACTTCAAGATCCTTTAGTAATAATGACTGGAAACTTACCTGGCTGGCTCCAACAGGTTGCATCTGCATGGTAAATGATATAAAATAAACTTAAAATATTTCATTATTTATTTATGTTCTTATATATATATTTTTTTTTTTTTTAGTGCATTTTTATTGCCATTTGAAACTCGACAATTATTATTTTATGCAACTGTATTTGACCGGGATCGTGCCTTGCAACGTTTACTTGACTCTAGTTCAGAACTCCAAGGTGCCGGAAGTAATACCAATGGTGACATGCATGAACGTGTGGCACCACGATTAGATAGACGTAAGCGCTCCGTTACTAGATCCAACATACTTTCTCAAGCTGAAGCTGTGATATCTGAAAACGCCACTTCACGGGCTTTACTAGAAATACAATATGAAGATGAAGTAAATATTGGTTTAGTCTACTTTATTATGTTCAACTCGATGTAATTCATTTACTTTTAGGTAGGAACAGGTTTAGGACCTACTTTAGAATTTTATGCGTTGGTGTCAAAAGAGTTACAAAAAGCTGATTTAGAATTATGGAACAATCCTTCAAAATCTGAATCTGATATCTATGTGTACTCTCCTGAAGGACTTTATCCTAACCCATTATCTCGAACTACCAAACTGGGACATCAACTTAAAATGAAATCAAAATTTAAATTCTTAGGAAAGTTTATGGCCAAGGCCATTATGGATTCAAGACTCGTAAGATATTATGAACTTAATATTATATTAAATATTATATATAAAAACAAAATATATATTCGTTATTAAATATCGGTACTTTTCAGCTCGATTTGCCATTAAGTATTACCATGTATCGTTGGTTATTGGGCCATGAAAATTATCTTTCTCTTGGTGATCTTTCATACATAGTTCCTGATATTTACAAAACTTTATCACAACTTCATCAGTTAGTACTAGAAAAAAGAGTAATACTTACTGATAATTCATTAAGTGATGAGCAAAAAACTGATCAGGTATTTTTAAATTAGATAATTTATTATTAAACTAAATTTAAAAAAAAAAATGTGAAATAATTTTATTTTCATTTCATTTTAGATTGCAAAAATTACTTTAGACGGTTGTCCTATAGAAGATCTGGGACTTAATTTCACATTGCCAGGACACTCCTCAGTTGAATTGCGTAAAAACGGTCAAAATATAGATGTCACAATAGATAACATGGAAAAATATATACAAGTAAATTTTTAAAACTTATTTTAAAGTTGGTCTCTAAAAACTGATGTATTAATCAATTAATTAATTTTAGCTGGTTTGCCATTGGTTTTTACGTGAAGGCGTTTCAAAACAGATGGAAAGTCTTAGGGAGGGATTTGAAAGCGTATTTTCTCTTAAACGACTTGGACAATTATTCTATCCTGAAGAACTGGAATCTATATTTTGTGGACATACTAACGCATCTAAAAACTGGGATGTACGTATGTTATCCGAAGCTTGCCGTTTAGATCATGGGTACACAGCTAATTCTAGAGCAATTGGCTTCCTTTTCAAAATATTATCAGAGTATGATTCTCAACAACAAAGAGACTTCTTGAGATTTGTGACTGGAGCACCACGTCTGCCTGTTGGAGGTAATTGACTTTATATATAACAATTTAAATGGAAATAATTAAAAATTTGCTCTACTATTACCACCTCTAGTTGATTCAATTTCCTACCATCTCCTGCCTGGTTTCCTCCAAAAATTTATTTCATGTTCACAACAAAACTGTATTAGTTCATATGCTCATTTTTAAATTGTTTGGAATGCTTAATAAGTTTTTGAATTTTTATTAATTTATTTAAATGAATTTGGCCACTTTCAGGTTTCAAGTCACTTACTCCAGCATTGACAATTGTTCGACGAATATTTGAAGATAACGATAATCCAGATGATTATTTACCATCTGTAATGACATGCGTAAACTACCTCAAATTGCCAGATTACTCCAACATAGATATAATGAGGAAAAAGTTACAAATGGCTGCTTCTGAAGGACAACACTCTTTCCATCTTTCATAATCGCCATGTAAATTTCTAAATGTAGTACCAATAATTTTTTTTAAAAAATATAAATCAACTATGATATATTCCAATTATTATAATTACATTGTACTTTTAATAACCGAATATCTGGTTAAAACTTAATAATAATTATAAAACAATTTTTAAAAGGCAATATCTATATAATATATATATATACATAAATATATATAAGTAAAGAAAATTTGTGTAAATATTGTGCATACTAAAAATGCAAAACAAGTTTGTTTTAGAGTTAATTTGTATTCTATGATAATTGAAGTTGCTTTTATTTAAAATATTAATTTAAAACTAAGATCTCTGACATGTTTCTTTGTTCTTGGGTGTGTGATATACTGATATACAATTATATTATAATTTCTTTAAGTGTGTGTAACATTTGAAATACATACCATATTAGGCTTTATAATTTAGAATGTATAAAAATTCTCAACAAGTTCTATTTTTTTTTTTTTTTTTTTTTTACAGAAAAACAAAATGTTTACATCATTTGTCCAATTCCAAATAAAAGTTAAATTATCTTACACCAATTGCAACATTTTCTTTTATTAGGTGATAATATATGAACTTATCATTAACACAATAAAATATTAGTTAATTCTTGAGTAGAGTTCCATAAGCAAAGTTGGTATGTGTTTACTACAATTCATATTGTGTGTTAATAAGTATGTTGAAGTATATGTATATTTATTGAAGTTCCATTTTTGAATTTGTTTGTTTCTGTTGCTGTAAAAGTGTTAAATGTGATGCAATCCATAGTATTACTATTATTACATATACACAGGAGAAAAAATTATAATTACCATTTGTAAAAATAATTAATTTTCTTCTGAGTTAATTGGATGGAAATTCATTGAAGCGCTATTTATACAGAATCTTCGTCCAGTTGGTGGCGGGCCGTCTTTAAAAACGTGTCCGAGATGCGCATCACACTTGCCACACTGCACTTCAGTTCTGACCATACCTGGGTTGGTTATCAATAACAGCAAATTTGCTCCAACTGTATCCATCACCGTCAAAAGCGACAGCATTTGTTTTGTATAGTCGAGGAATGAAAGAAACGCCGCCAACACCGTACATGATACATTTTTTTTATCAATCTATACTTAAGCTTAGAAATAGCCAGGAAACTACTGTATATATAGGTGTTTCAAAATGTTAAAAACATGAAAATATGCACTAAAAACAATTAAAATATGCATAAAAAATTGAAAAATATACATTTGAAGTATTTTTTATTGAATTATTAATATGCAAAATACATTAAAATTTAAAACAAAAATGTTACATAAATTTAAACATATTTTTTTAGCAGACTGTACAAACAAATAAGTTTTAACTATTTATTGGCTACCAGCCGTTGCCCTTCCGAACTATGTTTACCGGAAATAACAATACAGTAGAATCTCGGTAATCCGACAGATATCAGACCAGAGTATTGCCGGATTAAAGGGGGTTCACATAAAAACGCATTTTTACTTATACTGAAAAATTAAAAACCTTATTGTATTTTATAAATAATACATATATACCTATTTAAATTATTTAAATGAATAAAAATAAAATATCTAATAGGTTTATTCGGATTTAATCAGTTAGTACTTAGTTTTATCATTAACGACAATAATTTTATAATTATTTTAACTAAAAAATTAAAATATAGCCGGATTACTAAGAGTCTACTGTATAATAAAATAGATTTATAATTTTATCGATATATTATATACGTTGAGTTAATAGACTTGAGCATTTCGATTTACATTGTTTAAATGGGAACGCATCTATGGCGATACGGGCCATCTTATTTACTAAAAATAAATTTATTAGAACACGAAAATTATGACGAGCAATGAGTTGTAGTAGATAGAAAGCAAAATCATACGATTATGTCATTATTATTTTTTGTTCGAGTGGTTTTAGCATAATTTCATTAATCGGTGGTAATTTGTATAATTGTTATTTAAAATTTAAAGAATTTGTCAAAATATGCAAAAAAAAAAAAAGTACAAAAACGAAAGAATAAATACTTTACTGAAAAATCTATAAAATATGCATATTCAAATTTCAAATTTGATATCATGTTATCGAGAGATTATATTTCGCACACTGCTATTTTTTACAATAAATAACAAAAGTATGCAAATGCTATAAATCCCGAACCCTGGTTATAAATAAAAGACCAGAAGTAAATTTCAAAAATGATTTATGGTTTCACTGTCAGAATGACATATTAATAAAAGTATTTATACGCTCCACAATATTCTGGTTACACTGTTGTGCAAAACTAAAATACACGTGGATAGATTAAAAAAACATCGACCCAATATAGAGTAGTTCTGTTCCAGTTTTCTAAAATAGCAATAGATTTACTAGAGTAATAAATACTTGCATTAACCAATACCAAGCTTAAGTAAAATCATTTGTCTAACGAGTAATTGATATTATTATGAAGATTCAATCAAAAAAAGCAGTCATAACTAAGTAAAACAAAAGTGTTAACTACGCAGCGTTTCCAATCCTCCGACAAATACACAAAAAAAACTACCGAAACCAAAAATGTTACTGAAACTTTCTAACATACCGTTTGAAGTGTCTGTTGTTAATTTCACTTTGTTCTGATCAATAACATCGTTAAATGCTGGCCAACCACAGCCCGAATCGAATTTCGTTTCCGATGTAAACAACTTTTCATTGCAAACTACACAACTGTACAAACCAGCTTCGGTGGTCTTGTTATATTTCCCAGTAAAGGCTCTAAAATAAAAATAATTATACATTTTAATGTAAATAAAAAATTTATTTTGATAACGTACCTTTCCGTTCCCTTCTCTTGAGTGACATGATACTGAATGGGCGACAAACGTTTTTTTAAATCGGCCTTATAATCGACAGTGTTTTCTTGGCTCATGGCTTTCCCAATTATTGAATCAATTTTTTTATTTCTAATTCGCAAAATTCTGGTCAGACGCAATACTCCGACAATACACGCATTCATGTGTGCGGTGTATCTGGGTCACAAAATACTTTTGATGAATGATTCAATGATTTATAAATAAATACACTATACGTGCGCGAATATGTTGCTGTTCAAGATAATATTTACAATCCGCATTTGGTCCGTGTCCAGTGACCGTCAAACCGTATTTACCCATAACAATATTATCACAGTACGTACATATATAATTGACCGTGCCGTTCCGGTCTATTTCTACAGTTCCTATGGGTTCAACCACAGATAAGATAAAATCTGTGGTTCAACCTTCAACGTTACATTACCATTAACCACTTACCGCACTCGTGTTTAAAACGTTTATCACAGTAAACGACGATAAGTGACCGATAGCAGCACGACCCGTGGGCCGTGACGAAGTATTGGTAATCCTAGAAAAGCGACTTTTCAGAAGTCCTATTTAAAAATGGTCGGACAAAAAATCCGAAGGACACGTTTTCCGACGGTTGGACGAAAAATCCGAAATAATTTTTTACTTCATTTATATCATTTTAATATTGTATATTTAATTAATACGGACAAGTATTATAATATTATAGATTATAGACTAAACGTTTACGTGTACAAATTATACACTGCAGTACTTACCGAATCCCAATACCCGACATATATTTATGTTTAAAAATAAGACAAAGAGCTTGACATACGAGTATATATAATTTTGTTTCGTTATATTTAAAACGGAATTTATTGTGAATAATAATTTTTTTCGGTAAACATTTATACTTGATTTTATGTCATCGAAAAATAATATATTATAGTCATATGGTAACTTCGTTAGATCATTTAGATCGTGTAGATAGGTAGGTACCTCTTACCTATTCTGTGGTAAATATCTGTAGTCATAGGCTATATGATCTATATATTAGGCCTATGATCTATAGTCAACGATGGCGACCCACTGCCCGAAATACTGCTTCACGGCTTTCCGGGCAGTGGGTGTATTGCCGATTTAAAAGAAAAAAAGGCGTGCCTACGGTGGCAGCCTAGCCGCCTAGGGTGCCTGGGCTGCCCCTGAAATTTTTTTAAAGCGCCGGTCAACCGGCAAATAAATAAATTAAAGTTTTTATTTTTAAAAAATGTCTTAAGGTGATTGAAAGCGGGCATTTTCTGACTTCGTCTTACACACGCGAAACATAGCAAAATCGACGTTTCCTGCTTTCAACGTACCGATCGACCTAGTGGTGCGATAAGAAATTTGAATTCGTCGTAAATTTTACTGTAGAATGACTTTCCCACTTTTTAAATTTTTTAATTTTAATATCTTCTCAAAAATTGGTAATTACAATTTTTTTTATTTTAAATTTGTTCAATTATTTTTTAATGATTTACGAAAAAAAAAAAATTAGAAATGTGGAAAAGTCGATCTATTTTCAATTTAAATTTCATTGGTGGGAGGGGACGGGACTTATACTCCCTTAAAAAATACGACCTTGGGTTTAAAGGGACTTTTTTAGTTTAAGGTAGCGCCGGTCATTATAACTAGGCTGGCGCTGCGCGGATGAAGTCTAGTCACGCCTATGTCTAATACTAAGATAATTAATAAAGCTGAAGAGACTGAAGAGTTTTGTTTTTGTTTAAACGCGCTGATCTCTGGAAATACCAATCGGTTTTGTATTGTAATTGCAATTGTAACTGCAATGTATAGCCCAATTCTCGAGGAGTTATAGGCTATTTGACATCACGCTACGGCCCTTAGGAGCCGATCAAACAAAAAAAAAGAATTAGAAAGAACGCTAAGCGAAAACAAAATAATAGCGCGGTCGGGCGATGCGACGCGGTGGGTCGGAAGCCGACAATGCCCGCAATGAATAATGATGAAATAATTAAGTAATAAACTTAAGTTTTAAGAAGTTGGTGAAATCAGTATTCGTCAGTCATAGATCGACACGTCACCTTAGCTGAACTTAAGAGGTGGGAATTAAAAATAGGAAATGGAAATGTTTACGTTAAAAGTTGAATAGAAGCATTATTGGACAGGTAGTTGTGATAAATGAATTAACCCAAATATTTATTTTCTTTTAAAAATTGTTTGTATTTTATGTTTGTATAATAATTATATTAGTCTACCAATCGTCGTGTATTTTTTGAGACACGAGCTATAACTTATAATAAAATTGAAATACGGTGTCTAAAGGTTTGTCGATGAAAAGTGGAGTGGAACAAATAAGTGTTTGTAATATTGTATAGTAATATAAATTGTAATTGTATTGATTTATTTTTAATTAAATAAAAGAAATTTTTGAACGTTGGATGTCGGCATATATAGCGAGCAAAATGTTCACATTTTTCATCTGTCCCAAACACAAATCCGTGAACACACGATTAAATTGATTACAGGTTTGATCCGAACGTTGCATATTTTATCGTACACTTGCACGATGAGGTGAGTTTTTTTCTGCGAGTTTTTCTCGCCGTATTGATGCGAGCTCAAACAATAATTCCTAGCGGACTCAGCAACACGTCGAGTTTGAACATAAAATAAAATTTTTTTTTTTAACTTTTGAACATCATTACACTGAATATTGAACAAAATTTGTATTATATAAGAGGCGTCATCTTTTACGGGCAACGAAGTGCACGGGGACAACTAGTGTTAATATAAACCTAGCCACCTAGGCCTATTATTTAGATTTAAACCACCACCATTGATTACACAGAAACAATTTTTTAATCTGTTTAATTCGACCTCTTATAGTAGTCAAAAAAGTCACTTTAAATGTTTTCAATATGTGACTTTGATGAATATGATTTTCATACAATTCACGATGGCGAACCTATGTCACGCGTGTCACAAGGTGACACGCGCACATTATTTCAGTGACACGCCAATTTAAATATAATTCATCATTTTTAGTGTTTTTAACTTAAGTGTTCAAAACTATGTGTTTATATTAATATGTAATAGTGAATAATGTAAAGTTTGAATGTAACAACAAATAAAATTCTGTTTATATATGTTTAATTAATTATTATTTAAGCAACGAAAAAAGGTCAGCAAAGTTTCTGACACGCGAGGCGAATAAAATCAAACCAAAAATTTTAATTTGACACGCGGTTGTCAAAAGGTTCGCCATCCCTGGACTATACGTATAAAAACGTATTCCTTTCGGTTCGTCCCAATTTTCGGCAACATTCAATCAATAAGTTATTTTGCATTTAATCACTTACAAAAAAAAAATAAAAAAAATAATTCCGCTTTGACTTTTATATATAATAATAATATTCGAATGTGATGTTTCGCTATAAGAACCGAAGTTAAAATTGTGTATATAAAAAAACCACTTTTATTACAGTTCAAAGCTTAATGCGTTTCCTTCTAACGAGCATATTGTTTCATATTATCTAAAAGGTCGCCGCCAGGGAGTCTTATAAAGAATTATTTTCTTTCGTTTATTTCCATTCCTTTTTTATTATTATTAAAAATTATTCCCAATCTATAGGTACGCAATTATTTTTCCTTATCCGTCGAATAACTCATGTTACCTGGCGGATAAGTTAGATTGAAAAACCGGACTTAAACAACAAATTCTAATAATAATATAATAGTATAGTACTACGTGTAGAGCAATAAACGAAGAATAACGACGACTCGTTCCATAAAAATACGTTTATAAAAATAAATAAATAATACGTTTCGAAAACGTTATTTTTTCCCACGTTATCACGCGTCATAACATTCGCTTTGTTGGCATACGGCGGCGCCAACTTCAGCGCAACCACAACGGGAACGGATGAGTCTAGGGCATCCGCGGTCGTTTCGCGCGTCTGCGACCACGACTATTAACAAAATATTTAATTAACGAATTATTGTGGTAATTACAAAGGCGTAACACCGCGGTGGGCTATGGTTAATTTTCCATTTTTATTTTGCAGTGTAGTCGCCCGGTACGACGCGTTTTGGTAACATCAGTTTCGGATACGATTGATCTTCTTCCTCCATGACAGAAACCTCATGGCTCATTGGCTCGGCCGTAGTCCGGATTTCTAGAAAAGCGCTCGCAGTTGGTTAATACAGGTAAACTGCCGCGTTATTATTGTTGTGCTGTTTCGCCCGTGAGCGTCAGGTCCGGAGTCGTTTGCCGGCGGATCAATTTTGGCGGTCGTGTAAACGTTGAAAACCGCGAGTGTCGTCAAAATATCTTTTGAACGTAATTGCGTTACTCGTGTCGTGTATACCGTTGCACGCAGTAGTGCGATCGATTTCGCGTTTCGTTTTGTTTTTCGAAGCGCGTTGCTCGTCTGTACGTACACCCCACCCCCGACCCGTCGTATTTGGAAACCGAAAACAAGATGTATACGGTGAGTGCACGACATGTCGGATTTCGGCGTTTTACCGGTTTTTATGCGGCAAAAGAAATGGCGGATCGACGCGCGGTCCGTTAACGATTTTGTCGTTGTCCGCGCGTCGTATTTCATCAAACGTCGGATTTTGTAGTTCCGTTGAAATGACAGTGGGGATTTGAACGTAACACATTGACCTGTTGTTAATAATAATAATTGTTGTTGTTGTTGACGAGATTGAAGGATGGATGAACGAACGTTAACCATATGGTTCACATCGTATTTTGTAATGGAATATTTGTGCGGATAATTTGCACAGAATTGTGTCAAGATACGTTGTTTCGATAAATATTTACTTTTCGATTACATATAAAAATGGTAATCCGAGTAGAAAAATTACGGAATAAAGAGTGTTAATTAAAAAGGAATTTGTGTATGGTAATAATAAAAAAAAAAATTCGAATGGGGAGTTTTTTTGTTTAAAAGATAAAACAAAGAATAATTTTTTCACATACGTAAAATAATAATTTTAAGTGGTTTGCTGTTTGTGTGTGTGTGTGTGTGTGTGTGTGTGTACAATTTAAAACTGTTATCTTTAATCGATAGCATACACAACGACATACGTATGTAATTAAATATAATATTCCAATAGATTATTGTATGTACAAGTTGTTTTGGTAATACATTTTTTTTCTATGAAACATTATGTTATTAGGTTGGTATATTGTGAAATGAAAACGTTAATAACATTAATACGATAGATAAATTATTAATTTACAGGGTACTAGTGCTGACCAGGATACTAGGTTTAGTGACAAAGAAAAAAAGCTGTTGAAACAGATGAAATTCAGTGAATCATTAAATGCTAAGGTATTTGATTATAAAAATCGTCGATACAATAAAATGTTTTTTTTTCTTTATGATCTTATAATTTAATATATATATATATATATTATATTTATTTATAATTATATTTATTAATATAATTTATATATATATATATATATATATATATAATATCTGAAATTATAGTAATGTTTATAATATATAAAATTAATTTGTTTATTGTATAAAAGGTTGATATGAATAAAGTAAAACTTGATACTATCAAACCTTGGATTGGTACGAGAATAACAGAATTACTAGGAATGGAAGATGATGTTGTAGAAGAATTTGTAAATAATCAGTTGGAAGCAGATACTGTATGTACAAATATTTCATAACGTAGTTAATGTACGTTTTTTCTCAGTGTTAAAATTTCCTTAGTGTCCTGATCCAAGGAAAATGCAAATAAATCTTACTGGTTTCTTAAATGGGAAAAATGCTCGAGTGTTTATGACAGATTTGTGGGAATTGCTTTTGTCTGCACAAGAATCGCCATCTGGTATTCCTCCTAAATTTATAGAGCAAAAGAAAGAAGAATTGAAAAAGAAAATGGTAGGACATTTTATTATTATAAATTAATGTTTTTAAATATTAAATGATTGTTGTGACGTTCAATAGATAACATTTTCATTAATTTACGTAAACATTGTAAAATTAACTTTGATTTTGATAAATTAATAATTAATTTTTAAATTACAGGAAGATCAAGAGCGTGTTGGAGATATGATTAAGAAGTTTGAAAAAGACAAAGAAGACAGAGAAAAAGAAAGAAAAAAAGAACGAGAAAGGTAATGTTTATATATGTATATATATTCTTCTTTTTTTTTTAGTCCAACTTTTAAAATATAGCCATGTACCATTTACGTAATTGATTGAAAATATTTCAATTTTAATTATAACATTTTATTATAATAGAAGGAAAAGTCGTAGTAGATCACGTACTCGAGATCGACGTAGCAGATCGAGAGATCGTCATCGTGATAAGCGTGATAAAGAAAGAGAAAAGGATAAATATAGTGAAAAAGATGATTCTGATAAAGTTCGAGATAAACATACGAAAAGAGAGTAAGTGTTTAGTTCATTGTAGATAATTATAGTTTTTTGGTTAATTAATTGACTAAACGTCTATAAATTGAAGGAGGACAAAAATGTTAAATTGTATGTTTCTATATGATTTATTTTTAGTTCTCGGTCAAAATCCAAAGGAAAACTTGTTAGTAATGGACATAGTTCGCCGAATAGAAAAGAAGAAAGTCGTAGTTGTTCACCAACAAATGATATAACAGTAAATGAAGATAAAATAAACAATTCAAAAAATTCGTAAGTAGTACTTTTGTTATAATATATACCTATAAATCAGCACATCACTTATACTATAAAGAAATTATCATTAAAGCATATATCACAGAATGTTGGTTATGTAATTGATATCGTAATTTAGATTTGTGCATTTACTAAAGAAATGTTTACTTCTGTGTAAAACTGTATTGTTGGTATTCTTCCTCCTAATTTAACTATAAAATTTGTTTAATCCGAAAAAGAAAATAGAATAGCCATTTATAACATAGAATCATTCAAATATACAAATATTATAAATGGATTTTCTCAACCAAAATTTATAATGTTTGAATAGTTCATAGTTTAATAATAATCCAGTAAGAACAAACATTCGAATATCTTTACAAGATCTAAGACCTTAATAATTAATAAATTGTGCCCCTTAGTTTTTATTGCAGTTAACTATATTGAAACATGTATTTTTTATATATAATCAGAGTTTCGCCAGCTAAAGATAAAGTTGTTGAAACAAATAATAAACCTAAACGTAAAGACCGGTCATCATCTAGAGATTCTACTAAACGCAAAGAGAAAAAACGACACCATTCTTCGTCATCAAGTTGTAGTTCATCATCATCAAACTCCTCTACAAGTCTTGGTATTTAATTACTATTTTAATTTAACTTACTAGTAAACTTCATTAAATTATTTTTAAAATATTTCCTGTAGATCGTAAAAAAGATAATTTTGAAATTCAAAAAAAAGAAAACAGTATCCAAAAAAAAAGGCAATATCGAACAAATAAAGACGATTCTTCAGCTAGTGAATCAGACAAAGATAAATCTTCTGATAGAAGGGTAATATTTTCAGTTTCATATATTTTACAATAGTTTTTAATATGTTACTAATTTACATACATTGTTATTTATTTATAACATGTGCATTTTATACTATTTATTTGTAGCAAAGTAACATTTTTTTTTTTTTTTTTGAAGGATCGTCGTGACCGTTCTGCTTCTCGATCAAGACGTCCTTCTAGACGTGGGTTCAGTAGAAATCGCTATCGTGAAAAAAGTCGTGATCGGTATTATAGAGATAGAGAAAGGGAGAGAGCGAGAGAAAGAGAACGTAATCGCCGTGATCGTGAGCGGGAGCGGGAACGTGAACGAAGAGAAAGAGATCGAGCAATCCGTGAAAGGGAACGGGAACGTGATAGACGTAGGCAAAGAGAAAGGGATGATAAATCATCACCTCGTAAACGGTAATTTATAATATTAATAATGTTACATTTGAAGACAAGAAATACTAAATAGAAAGAAATTTATTTTTATTTTTTTTTATTCATAGGAAAACAAGAAGTCTAGAAAGAAAATCCAGATCAGGTAGCAGACGCTCAAAATCTCGTTCAAAATCTAAAGTAAATTAAATAATTAAAAAAAACATTATATCCGTATTTAATGTAATTATTTATAAGTTTATATAAAGGGTTTCTAAATTATAATTATGGATAAAACGTGTGTGATAGCAAAGGTGATACTGATGTCGTTGAAATTGGTAAAAAATATTTAAATCCAAGTATTACACTAAAAGTACTTCATGGTACGATATCACTATATTGCCTATTAGATAGACAACAAATTCTGATATTTGTATGAACTATTTTATTTATTCCCATCTAAGCAATAATATAACAAGTCGTATTTGTTGTTTTGTATATTAAATACTGTACGTCTTTAGATATTATATATACATATATTTTGAACATATAATAATTATAATTTAGTTAAGTACTCTAATAACCTTTAATCTTGCTCACATATTTTATATCTTTTTAAATTGCAATATTTTATTTTATATAGAGAAGACGGAGTGGTAAATCACGTAGCAGAGAGCGTGTCACTAAAGATTCTAGTACAATTTCACCAGTAAAAAAAGATAACTCCAAATCAAAGGTAATCAAAAAAAAAAATATAATTATTTATTTTATTATATTTATTTTTATAACAGGTTTCTCAAGAAAGTTTATCTAGAACTCCTTCACCTTTTAAGAAAGTTGAAGATAAGGCAGATAGGAAATCTATAAAAGAAAGACTGTAATTACTTGAATTTTATTATTATTTAACATTTTTGGTCAATATAATTTACTATATACTTTTAGGGGTGTTAGAGATGAGCAACCTTCTAAAACTTCTCAGCCACATAGGTCAAGAGGTCGATCACCTTCTTCAGAAAAGAAAATTAATGCTGATAAGAAGTAATTTGATTCTTATTAGTTATTTCTATTTATTGTTTTCAATTTTAAAAATTAATTTCATTTTAGAAGTGTATCAAGTTCTAAACACAAGTCATCATCTCCTGCTATAAAAAGGAAGGAAGAAGTAAGTGTTGTTATTAACTATTTGCTTTGTGTTCATGTTAATTTTTCTTTTTGTTGTTTATGCGTATTAAACATATGTATGCATATTTTAACATTTAATTTTACTTATTTAGGAAAAGTTAGAAAAAATTAAAAAGCCAACTAAAAAACGTGAAACTTCAGCTACCGATACGGAAAAATCTAAACCGAAAAAAAAAGAAGAATCAAGTTCATCTGATGAATCTTTGAAAAAGACTAAAAAGAAAATTAAAAAAGACTCTAGCTCAGATGATGAAAAAGTTAAAACTAAAAAAAGAAAACTGAAGGATTCTACTTCTTCTGAAGATGAAGAATCTAAAAAGAAAAAGAAACGTAGAAAGAAATCATCAAGTTCAAGTTCTGATGTATGTATAATTAATGAATTTATTATTAACTGGTAACACATCAATTTTGTATATATACAGGAAAGTGATGGAGATGACAAAAAAAAGAAGAAAGACAAGAAACACAAAAAGCACAAGAAACATAAGAAACATAAGAAGCATAAGAAGCGCAAGGCTGAAGAAAGTGTAAATATATTTTTAACATAAATGGAAGAATATTGTTATAAATTTGTATAATATTTTAGGGTTCCGATATCAAATCTGGTGATGAATCTGAACAACGTTTGAGGGAAAAAGCACTACGGTCTATGAAGAAGAAAAATGAGACAAAACATGATGGCACCCCTAATAGTAATAGCAGTGATTAATAGAGGTTAGTTTACACGACAAAAAAAAAAAAAAAAATTGGCATAGTTCAGATTTTCATAATTATTTATAAGATATAACTATTATATTGTATTTTTTATAATGCAGAGAGCATTTTTAAAGTAATAAATTGGTAATATTATAAAAACAGATTGAATTCTTATATTGGTGATATTTTTGTATCCTAATTTTTTTTTTTTTATCATTATTACAATGATTTTGTCATATTATATTTTGTTCTGGTGAAGTTTAACCTCGGATGGTAAAATACCCACCATTCATTGTCATCAATAACTCTGAAATGGGTGATACATTTGCCATTACTTATATGTTGTGTGCGCTCATAGTGAAAACAGTTCGCTGTATTATTTCATATGAAATTGTGTGCTTGGTGATTGTTAAAATCAAGAGTATGATTGGTTTCATGCTTCAAAAATGCACGTCACGATGCTTGTATCAGACATACATATTGCTGCCATATAAGATAGCCAGTAAAGATGCCTCTTGAGTTTAGTCTTAACTGGGACAAAATATAGTTAAATTAAATTAATAATATTTATTTAATGAATTCTATTCTTGAAATTTTGATATCTACTGATACTTTTAAAACAATTTATTAAATATATATATATATATTTCTTGTATATTCTTTGGAATAAATAATTAATTGGACATCCTCTTAACCTATGTATTTATGTTTATTATTATTATTTGCATTAGTCATTGATAAAATAATATATGTATGGGTAAGAAATTCTTTCTTTTGTCACGTTAACCGTTGTAATTCTAGCAACGAGAATTTGACAGGTTAGCCTACTATCCAGTCATCAGGCTGTTGGCAGAGTTATACTTGCATCATTTTCGTAAGGCAACAACTGTTTGGTCATTTTTGAAGCCCCCTTCAATTTGTTTTCTTTCTATCAACATTTTTAATCGTCATCTACTATACTTCTGTCAACACTCATTTGGCATTTCTGCTATCAACACACCTCTACAATCAACATTACTTCTATCAACACACCTTCAATCAACATTACTTCTATCAACACATCTTCAATCAACATTACTTCTATCAACACCTGCAATCAATATAAATATACTCAAAATGTTCAAAGCCGTTGAAGATTAGCACATAATCATGGTGGAAGGAGAGGAACTAGGATGGATACATTGGGACAATGGACACACATTTCTCTTTGTAAAATTCAAAATAAAATTATGAGAACGATATCTGTATGAATAATATTAGCACTAAGGTATGCATCTTAAAAATATTTCATTTTAGTCATTAATTAACAATAATTAATATTAGTTTGTTATAATTTTTTCCAGGTTTTATACAATATCTGAATTAGCTGTTTGAATAACTTGACTAGAGATAGTGCCAGTTGAAAATCTACTGTTGATCTAAGTTTTTGGCTTATAATAAATTCAAATAATTATACATATATAAAATAATCCAATATTGTCTGAATATTTTACTTTAAGTAAGACTATTTAAATAAAAAATTTTGTTTCAGGTAGTTTATTGGGTCCACAAGAATTTGGAGCACTAATTCCAGTTTTCAGGAAGAAGCTATGAAATTTTTCTTTTTTTTTTGTGTAATACATTTTAAAATATATTCGACATAATTACTACACACTAAATGACAAAATAATGGTTTGACAGTACAATTATTATTAGCTATTTTCATGAAATAAAACAAATTTTACCTTTATTTTACTAATATCTTTGATATACCTATTTAAGTTGTTGGTTTTGAAAAACACCGGTATAAAAATAGTTGGGCACACACTAAGAAAGTACCACAATTGAATGTTCAAAAGATGAAATGAACAAATTGCATTTCAAATTTTTAATTGATATGGACATTTTATTATATTTAAAAAAAAACAACATTAAAATTGAATAATTACATAGGTATAAATATACAAAAATAATTTAATTTATCAAATAAATTGTAATTCAATCTTTAATATGTAAATTTTCTTCGGCAGAAAGTGAAATATCATTTTCAGATATATTTATGTCCTCATTGATAGAATAAAGTAATTTTTTTGCTAATATACTTATATCTTCATCGTTGTTATTGCAATGTGTAGTTACTAATTTAATAAATGTTTGATTTTTATACAAAGCAAGTTGTTTTTTACTGATTCCACCTAAAAAATTAAATGAATACATTTTTTTTTTTTTTTTTTGACATGCTCAATAAATATACAAAAATCTATGAAATATTTGTGTAACTAGGTATTTTACTTTAATATCAAACCAGTACTTGCCTTTTTTTATTATATGTCCTATTACATCTAAGCTTTTCATGACTATTGGATTAAATGTGGTATGATTTAAAACTTCAATAGTAGTTTTTATTAATTTGTCTTTATCATTTTCATTCATCGATTCAAGATTTGTAACATATAAAATATTTCTGAAACATTAAATATATATTCATAAGTTCATTTGCAAAATAAATAAGATAATTTTTAAAACTCACTTAAACAAACAAAGTATAGACACTTCCATAAGTGAATTTCTGTCCTTAACTGATTTTTCTAAAGTATTTAAAAACCATGACATATGTTTAATTATAATTTTTGCCGGGTTGGTGGTAGTGTTTTTCGATTCGTATCCTAAAGTTGTGTATTTCAAATTTAAATGATATTTCAATTGAAACTAAGAAAAAAAAATATATACAATATACATACTATATCGACTAAAATTTCCCAAGGACCTTACAGCTGACAATTTAATATATAAATTTCTAGAATGTATTTTTAAAAGTAGCCATTCTACTAAATATAAAACTTCAAGTTGTCTACTATTGTCCATAGAACCATCTAAATAAAAATATATAGCTCACATTTTAAACACTAATATACTACCCTTTTTTTATTAAAGATAAATTGTGCATTTAATGTAAATATTATATTAATATTAATACATAATCCAACATGTTTTTAAAGTCAATATAAAATGTATAAGCATAATAAATTTAACTTATAAATATTATGTTTCCTTCTATTGAAAATATGATAAAGTGGCGGAAGTGGGAAAAAATTATGTTTTAAGAGTCCGAATAGTATAAAATATATGTTTAGTACGAGTATTAGACAATATTTCACAACATGCACAATATGACATCTGAAAAATATTCCCTTCAATTTTAACAATAGATTTCAACCTATATTATGTGGAAAAAATGAGGTGAAGACACCCATTATGACAAAAAAAGTTAACGGAAACTATTTCGTAAATAAATTTTGTAATGTTCATCCGAATAACCTCTAGATCTATTACTGTCGATTATAAAAAAGCTAACAACTAATAATTTTGGAAAATATAAGCAAAATATATTATAATTAATAATTCATACCATCATTGGAAAGTAAAATTATAATATCACAAATTTTTTTGACCATAAGCTTTGCATCTTCCTCTTGATTTTCTTCATATTTATCTAATATTTGTGCTAATACTTTATATTTTTCATTTAATATCCAACTATAAACATCTAAAAATGGAGTTTTTCACTTTATATAATCGCACTTTTATTTTAAAATAAATGAATAATATATTAATAATGAAGTATTATGCATATTTACTACACGTTTTAGACACTTGTTTGATGAATTTCACACAGATAGAGGTAATGTTGATTTGCGTACTATATTTTTCCATTAAACGATCAATGACAGAACATTTTTCAAAATCTGTTATTTTACTATTAGTTGTAGATTTTCTAGCAATATTGATCATTACCGATATTAAATTTATGTACGATCTATGATTAATATTATCGTATTCCATAATTTGAATCCCAAATGAATTCAAATCTCCAATTATATTTTCTGGAAACTACAAAAATAATGATGATAATAATTTATTTTATTTTATTTATTTAAAACCTCATAATTATAGTCATCCAAGTGAGTTAAATTTAATAACAGCCCAATGAGGACAGGCTGAAGATTTTCATCAGTATTTGTTTTTAAAACTTCCATTGTGATTTTAATACATTCTTCTTTTAATGCATACTTGGTGTTTTCTTCTACAAATAATTTAAAAAATATACCTGTACTATATGTATAATATTTATATATCTAAACTATCAATTTACAATGCTATATATGTAGTTTTTGTATAAACTTATAATTCTGTAACTATTTTTATTTACCATGATAGTAACAAAGATTTCCTATAGCACGACATACTTGAATCAAACATTTTTTAATCGATTTTTCTTTAATCGTTTGATTTTTAAGTGTTTTCAATATATTTACAGTAGACACTATAATTTTTTCTCCAAAAGAATGTCTAGCTACATCATCAGAACATAAAGTAGCAATTAGATTACATCCAGCAGCTAGTACTTGATCATTGTAAGTACTAGGCGACAATGGTAAATATTTCATTATTTTTTCATAATCGTCTTCAGATAAACCTATGAAAAAAAAAATGTCTTAGCATATTAACATCATTATATATGTGTAATTAATATTTTCACAAACTAAACGTCATATGGCGCCTTGCAACATTCTCGTGTTTATAAAAACTACACTAAATATACATAATTTGTGAAGAACTCAATCATTAAACTGCGAAATCTTAAACTCTGTATAAGCATTCGGCAAATGTATTAATAAATTAACTGCAATACTCACATTTTGGATCAAGTTTAGATAATTCATCTAATAAATCAATAATACTGTTTTCCTCGATTTCATTTACTTGTCCGCGACTTACATTTTTAATATAAGATTCCAAAAGAGCGATTTTTTCCATATCGGAATTCTAAAAACAACAATTATTTAATATTTAGTATAACATATTGTTTTGTGTAATATTACTAAATACCTATTAATATTTTGTACTTCGTATTTTTTCACTGTTCTGTATCGTTAAAGATATGTATCTATACTTAAACAGGTATCTAACTATTATAATTTATCTGGACAATTTACTTCATACAATTATTTTTTGAAGTTATATAAAAACACATTGAACATTAAATTATTTTTAAAAAAGTATAAGTAAATCGTTTGCGCATTAGATACTAAATTCAAATATTAAAAAAGAAATATGACAATATTATAGTTACTCTAATATAACTAAGCCATCTTGATAAATATTACTTGACGAATAATAAATTGAGTGAATTCATTAATTAAATGAAAATTAAGCAATTATATACCTACACTAATAATATGCCACGGCTCTAGATTTATTAAGCTACATTCGATTATAATCAACAAATCAGTAAATTATTATGTTTGTAAAATGTTCAGTTACATTATTACAAAAGTCTATTCGAATAGCGGTTGACTCTAAGGATTTACACTACAGCAAAGGGTAAAAAATTAAACAGATTATAATTAATTAATTATACAGGCATAAAATATTAACAATTTATAACACCTAACAATGTGGTTGTTGTAGTGTGATAAGTTATCAGTAGAAAAAAAAAGTTTTTTATTTATTACTACAGTATAGATACAGATAAGAGGTATCCGCCGACACGTAGGAAATGAATAATGAATTTTGAATTGGATATTTCATTTGGGATTTCGTTATAATAAAATGTTTAGAATTGAATCTTATATTACTTCTATTATACTAAGTTACGTTGAAAAATACGTAAAGAACTTAAGGCGTCAAGATGCTCAAGTATATAATATAATATATTTACAATAATTTCTTTTGGTATAATATCTACACGTACGTTTGAAAGTTACTAATTCGGTTGCGTTTTGCAATATTTAACACAACTCTAGGTGTCTTTATGGGATGGAGAAGGTTTATTCCAAAACCTGGAATTAGACTTGGATGTTTTGGAAAAAGAGTTAAATTTACCATTTATTGTAGTTAGTGGTCATATAAATCAGTTATTAATTCGGGTCCCATGGACAAAACTAGGATCTGAAGCAGTTAAAATCACTATTGATACAATAGGTAAGAATCAGTGGTTTCCATATGCATTTAATGTAGAATATGTTTTATAATTTATACAGTTTAATTTTATAGAACATTAAATATACCTATGTTATTAGATATTATTATTAAATATTACATATTATATATATATATATATATATATATATATATATATATCATTTTATTTTATATAAATACTGGTTGGACCCAAATTATAATAATTACATAAAAATAAAATAAATAACAAGTAATTGAAATACTAAGATAATAGTTTAGTTGAATAAGAAAATATACTAATAAGAATACAGAGCACTAATAACTTATATATAAAAATGTACACAAAAAAACAGTTGCCGATTTAGGTAAGAAGCATTGGGTCCTTATAAATTAGGGTCGTTAAACTAGTTAGAGAATTATTACGTGCATAATTAATGACAAAAATAGAAACAGAAAAAGGAACAATACATCAAGTGGATAGTTTATAAAAATTAACCTTGGCAAGTAAGGTTGGAGAGTTGACAGAGCCGTTTATTAAGGCCTGTAGGAAAAGCAGATTTGCTTGAACCGTAAATTCAAGATAAATTAAATTTCTACATTAACTATAAAATGCACTAAATAAATTTAATGCCTCTCTAGGATTTTTCTTTTTCCTTTTTTTCTGGCAATCAAAGTACTTTTAATATTTTAAAAGAAGTGGTGCAATTAAAAATATTAAATAGTCATTCACTTTTAAATTGTTCTAAATTTATATTATTATATTTCTATATGATTTTTAGAATGTGTTTTAAAATTGAAAACTCCTCATCAAAGGAGAGCCAAAAAGAATGAGAAGAAGTAAGTATTATCTATATTTCAAATACATATTATTATTATTTAATGTTAGAACTCATAATTTTAATCAGTACTTAAATATATAAAATCTAGAATCACATCTAGCCTTTTAAGTGAATTTTAATAAATAATATTAACATTATTAAATGGATTACATATTAAGTAAATAAAGAATATAGTTGTGATTACTGATTTTTTCTTTAATGTAATAATTTACATTCAAAATATATTTTATAGACCATTTTTAATTAGATGGTTTAAATTAGTGTCCAATCATGAAAAAATCACCAGTGAGCACCAACTCACTCAAAAATTCATTACTTAGTGATTTTATTTCTTCTATTTATGCTAATATTTTATTAAGTCAAGATTAAAAAATAAATAGTGTATTTTTTCAATATCTACAATGTTCATTTGATAACAAATTATATTCAAATACAATTATAGTTCCAGGACAAGTACTGATTATGATGAATTACCGCCTCCATCATATGTCCAGAGTTTAATCAATAAAATTATTGGAAACCTGTCAATAACATGTAATAATGTTATATTAAAATATATTGAAGATGATATTGTACTTTCTATGAATATAAAATCAATTACACTAGATTCGTGCAATGAAAATTGGATTCCTGATATTATTGGTCAGTATAATAATTTGGTGTATAGGTCTAGATTTATAATTTTTTTTCAGCTATTGTTTAAATGTGTTAAATTTGTTAATATTTGTGCTTACCAATACCAATTATTAAATTTTTTATGGTATTATTTTGTTATTTAGTTTTAAATAGAATAAAATGTTTCAAAAATAATATGATTTAAAAAAGGATTCAAACCTTTTTTTAATGTAATCAGACTAAGTAACAAATAATATTAAATGTGATATTATTCTAATCATATAGGTACCTAATTAGAACATAATTATTAAAATGAAAATTTAATCTAATTTTTTTCAGAATTGACTCCTACACAATTAATTTTAAGAAAAATTATAAACCTTTCTGATGTGACTATTTGCTTGGATAAAAGAAATGCCTCAGGGTGTATAGAAACATACTTAGAACCATTATTATACAAATGTTCTTTGTCAGTTCGATTATGTCGTATGTTTCGATCTCCTCATTCTGCTCGACCGTATACAACTCAAATGGATATGTTTTGTTCAAAAATTTCTTTCATTCTTACTGAACCTCAATTGCCAATGGTTTTGAGGTTATTAAGTATGATATTAGAACTTAATCCTACAGATTCTTCAGAAACAAATAATTGTATTGATGAAGAATATAACAGAAGTCCTAGTAGCTGTAGTTCAAGTAAATTGATCAATATATGAAAACTAATATTATTATTAGTTTTATTAAATAAAATAAACTGACCTTGAAATGTAAAACAATCAGTTATAAGTTTTATTTTAAATTTGAATATTTAGTTTCAGAATCAAATGCAGCAAATGATGGCTGGGTTGATTGGATGTGGAGTTGGGTACCAAGTGTTAATTTAACTAGTGAAGTTAATGAACTTACTCTAAATCCTGACACAGTTGTTAGTGGTCATACACTAAATACTGGAATTTATATTGAATCCCTTTTGTTTATTCTTAAAGTAAGTAATCAGTAACTCAAACACAAATTATTATTATTATTGTGTATATACTTTTACGTATACATATTTGTAGTTATTACTTATTATTATATAATATTAATTTTCAAAATATTATTCTTAATCGCTTAATTAGAACATATATAGATTTAAAAATAAAATTTAAATATTTATACATTTGTTAAAAATATTATAATGTTGCATGTTATTTAGATCAAATCAACCAAGAAATTAAATGATTATAGACCATTATTACAAATTACTTTCAGTGGTACTTTTCTTGAAATAGTATCTCACCCGTCAGATTGGATAAATGTGCAGTTTGGTATAAGTAAAGCTAGTATTGATTCTTTGGGAGATTGTACTTGTGGTGCTCAGGATTGTTACACGGTTAGTTTAAAACAGTTTTTTGTTTATTTCAAGTAATATTGTTATTATTTTCTAATTATTACATAATATATTATAATTAATATGTTTCAGAATACTTATTTTTCATCAGGCGGAATACAAAATTCATACTTATCAAAATCATTATTTCAAGAAATTCTCAATATCAATACTCTTAATGATATTATATTTTCATTTGATCACCATTTGGACAAATTTAGTGGTAAGATATAATTTGTATGTCAGAATTCATAAAACTTTTAGAACAATAGCATAGTATACATTATGGTACATTGATAGTTTAGGCTTTCAATTTTTTCATTTTATACTAGCTTTTACCCATTATAGTTTCATTCATTTTGGGTTTTTCAAATTATTTAAACTCCTCTTAAAAATACTTTTTATCACAATTTTTAATATTGTTTCAAAGATTTGATAAACTATAACGTACTTTTGCATTAATCACACAGATCAATATCATTCTTGAACAGCAATAATATATAAGTGAAATAAAATTATTTATCATGAAGTAATATTAAATATAAGTATATTAAATTGGTCTTATACTTATATTATAATTTAAAGTCTTCTGACATTAAATGTTATTCCCTCTCATTTGAACATGTACATATATGTCATGGCATTAGAATATTCATGAGCTGTCTTATATTAATAAGTATTAATGAATTATTAAAATATATAGGTATAAAAACTTATGTGTATTTTTACAGAATCAATTCTCTTAGAAAGAACCCCTGCATTTGCAATTGACTATCTATTTACTCAAATATGTAATTCATACCAACATAATGCTGATACTGAAAATTGTATGTTTGTGTAAGTATAAAATACAAATTTACTCATTTAAATAATTTTTTTAGTTTATTTTATTTTATTCCAACATAAAATTCTGTATTTACTCATAAAAGTATTAGATTTTGTATTAACACCAAGTTTATAGTGTATTTATATATTTGCAATTATTATAATCAACTTAAAACCAATGTAATATTACTAAAAATTTTAATTTAACATAAACAGAATAAAAATAATTAATGAAATTAGTTATATACATTATAAGTGTATATAAAATATTTATCTGCTTATAATATAAATAAATATTTGCATGTATTAAAGACCCGAAGAAAAATGTTTATTACGATTTGTTGCTGGGCCATGCATTTTGAATGTATCATCAGGATTAATTCATCGAGTTGAATTCATATATAAACTAATACAAAGTCATGACTTGTTTTTATTTACTCCTCCGACTCAATCATCTCGTTCAGGTAATATTTATTATAATAATTACGTTTATATATTATCATATTGAATTACATTTATTTTATTTAGATATGGAAGAAGACTATAATGCTTTAAATGCCTTAATTAATTCCTATGTCCAATTAATGGTGTATCAGTTTACATTATTTAACCCTGTAATTAAAGTATTTCCTGCTTGTCATATATCAACACCATCATCTCAGAGACATAAGGTAAAATAAAATAAAATGTAAAAGAAATCATTATAATATTTTCATTTAAATCTAACAGAAAAATCAAAAAAGTTGTTTAAAACAATTTGATCCTATATTTGAAAATCCGCCGATAGCCATTTTTGAACTAAAGGTTCTGGATGGTAGAATTGTGGAGCCTAAAAAAAAATCAAGATGGTTATTTATGCCACAAAATATAATAAAAAATATTACTGAAGAAAAAAAAGTACAACTAAAAACAAGGACTATTTTCAGGGTATGTAATGTATAATTTAAAATAAAATATAAAGCTAAAATATTTCAATTAAAATCATACATTTGTGTATCATTGGCCATTTAGCATGTTGATATTTTAATGTGTTTGTAAAATATTTTAAATTATGAATATTAATCATAATATAGATTATTAACCAATTTAGTCATTAGGGAATTTATCGTCATTAAACATTTGTTTTCCCTAAATAGTTTCTTATATACTATGTTATGTTCTAAAAAACTTAATGATAAAATACTTGAATTATTTTTCCTTCAAACCCCATTGTACTTACTGTTGTTATATCGCTTAATTTCTATCTTATCTATTTATTATTAAACAAATTGATTAACATTTTCATTTTTAGTTAAATATACTTGGGTGCAAATCCACAAAAATGTGTTTAGCAAAAATAAATATCCATTCCAGTTAAATGTTCTTTTACAGTAGCTATTAGTAGTAAAGGACAAAAAAACAATTTGACAACCAAAAGTAGATATTAAAAATACAATTCATGATTGTTCATCATTTAAATCTTTATCATTTTAATCTATTTTATAAATGAATGTTAATCAGTAATCCAGGCCCTGATTTTGGCTTGGGCCCGTGAGGCCCGGGCTTAGGGTAGAAAAATTTTAAGAGCAGCAAATTTATATTAAATTTAATTTTTCTTATTGATTTATTTTCAATATATTAAAGCAAATTATCAATAATTCAAATTTACCTTTTCTTTCATAGTGGGAGAGGATGGATTGGGGGGGAGCAAATTATATTGAGGCCTATGGCAGCACTTGTGCTAAATCCGGGCCTGCAGTAATCACCATCATTAATTTTAAAAACATTTCTTTTTATAATGTTTTAAACTTGTCCTCATGTACCTCGCTTAATGATTATAGCTATTAAAATTATGTGTCTAAATATGTGTCAGAATTCAGTATTCATTTTTGTATCCTATAGGTTTAAATAAATCTAATTATTAATATTAATAAATAATATACACTGTTGTTTTATTTTTTCTAGGCAAAAGATTTAATAGTAAATATTGCAATTTTAATTCAACATATAAATTATTAAAATCAGTAACATAGGATTTAATTCTACAATAGATTGTATTCCAAATTATAACTCGGATTGCATATTTGACATAGGTAAAAATCTTATAACTTTATTGATTTAAATTTAAATATAAACATGTGTATATACTTTTTAGATTGTATTAGTTTTTCAACATCAAAAGAAAATTGTTCACTTATGTATTACATAATTCATTCAGTAATTATGACAAATCATCGAAGACTTCCACATGTTAATAATTATATTTTTAAATCGTCATTATTAGAGGATGCTCCAGGTAATATCATTTCTTTATATTGTGTATATGTATGAACAGTATAAAAATTCTTATTAATTTGATACTAATTTTACTTTATGCTTTTATTAATCTCTAAGCCATTTAATCAAACACATTTACCACCAGTGTTCTTAAATGAATCCTTAGCATTAATCATTCAACTGTCTTCTTAATATATCATTTTATCTTAATATTGGATATTAGCCTGTCGGCCTTTCCCTTAAGAATTCCACGTTTCGTTATAATCTGTTCTTACACCATGTATATGTCCATTCAATTAAAACGCCTTATACAATTTTCGATCTTTAGTGTAATTGTTTGATTTCATAATTATTCTCAGTTCTTTTATTTTGGCATCTACTTGTGATCCAGATATTCTCCAGATTATTTCCCTTTGAATACTAATAAAAAGCTACTGAACAAGGTGGATTCTTTATCACATAACTTTATTGTTGACTTAAAAATAATTACAAATAATTTGGAGAATTTTTGAAGGCTCCAATTCAAACCCAGGACTGATGCACCATACATGCAGTGTGCAAGTTGGTTGTCCTGTTTAAAAGGTTTACTTAACAAGTTCCTTTAGATTAACATTGGCTATGCACAAATACTAATGCTCTGTTAAATAATAATATAATATATTATATACTAAATATTATTTAGTAGTCCTCAATATTATTAAATCAAAATAGATAAATATATAAAAACATATTTATTATCTGTTTATAATCATCAGGCACACTTGTACTGAAATTCAATTTGGAAGGAGTCAAAATATATTATAAATTTGAAAATCAAATATCTTGTATTAAAATAATATTTAACAATATTAATTCTAAAATGGTAACTCGCAATACATTAAATGAAAATATTTCTAGTGCCGTTTTATTTACAACCCCAGAATTTATTAAAAATTCTGTACCTTTCCTTCATGGTAAGTAATTTTATTTAATACTTAAGGTTTAAATAAATTCTTAAAATATTATTTAATTACTTATTTAAAATAATGAAAACTTATGTAATGTAGTGTCATGATTATATTAATTTTGAAGTCTTGATACATGCTTAAACCCTTCATTAAACTTTATACATACCTATACTAATACCTAATATACATATACCTAATACCGGTACAATATAATATTTAGGGTATTCCATTTTCCTATAGAGATCCATTAATCTAAAACATTCTATAAAATATGATTAATAAAAATCAGTAATGTGTCCTTATTTAAATATCATCATATGAAAATATTTATTTTATTCAAATGATTAAGTAATAATAGTTTTCTTTTAAAATTAATTTTAATTAAGCTCGCATTGAAATTAATAACTTTTGAAATGATATATGTTTGTTTATATAATGCATATAAAAACTTTAAAAGATTAATAATAATTTGCATTTAATGTTTTAATTCTCATAGAAAATATGATTAATAACCAATAAAACAAAATAAAATATACTAATTTGGTTCCAAAATATGTATACTTATGTATACATAAGATATTCTAAAATTAAATAATTACTTCATCACTACATTATTTATTATTACATATTTCAGTAATTCTTCAACTACCATCTGAGATAGATGCAAATGAAATGCCTTTAATATATTTCGAAGTTGGTCAGTTAGATATAAATTTTGACCCAATGTTATTTGATTGGTTAATTTATGTACCCCAAATTAATAAACAGAAAGAAGTAAAAAAGAAAACTTCAGCATCTGATTTAGCATTTTTTAGGTAATTTCTTTTAAATAATTTTAAACATTTTTTAACCAGATTAATACATACATATATATATATATTTTTTTTTTTTTTAGTGCACCAAGTAGAAAAATTTCTGAAACTAGCATTAGCAGTGATCCAAAAAAAAAGCAACCTAAACCATCTGTTCAGAGTAGTATTTCAGAAAATATTTCATTTCATTCAGCTAATTATATGCATTTAAAAAATGAAGTAATATATTTTTAAATATTTAGAAATGTATTTTTCCTAAAAAAATAAAAGTTTTAATGTTCAAATATAATTTTTGTTACTTTTAGCATAATGTTTAATTAAAAAAATATGACTATATAACTTTTTATTTTTAAATTTATAAGATTTATAATTTATTAATGATTTTTTTTTTTCATTCATAGTCTAAAGAAATGAAAATTGTACGATTATTTAACAAATGGAAGTCATCAATGGTTTTTGTTAATACATCAAGAATTGCTTTATATTTTCCTAGTAAATCATTATCAACATTAAAAAAGTTACCAAGTTCTAAAAATTTAGATTTAAGAGAGTTACTTGAAATGTCAACCAACAATGGAAATGGATTACTTATATTAAGGATATCGAATATTTCCTTAAATTGTGTTGTTTCAAAAAATCAAATTGAACAATATTTAAATACTACCCCTGTACGTTTTCCTAATACTTTGTGGTCATTTGGTAAGATTTTCAAACTTAAATTAATTTTATTTTGATAATTTTGTTTAGAATTGAGATAGAAAAATAATAAAAATAAACATTTTATTACTTATAGTGCTATAATTACCCTTTTCAATATGAACTGTGAAAATATTTCGTGGTGGTATTAATATTTCGAATTATATTTAGAATGGGTTTTTGAAGAGGATGTGAAACATTCGATTAAGTGCTGGTGAATCAAATGGAGAGAAGCGTCTGGTGTTCTGTGTGATAAGAGAATTTCAATGAGGCTGAAAGGTAAGTTCTATACGAGTGTAGTGAGACCAACTATATTGTATGATTCAGAGTGTTGGGTGGTGGACAAGAAACTAGAGTAGAGAATGCTTAGATGGATGAGTGGGGAGAATAATAGAGAGAATTTGAGAATAACAAGAGAAAATAGGATAAGAAATGAATATGTGAGATTAAGCATGACTTAGGTGGTTTGGTTATGTTATGAGGAGAGAAGGTTCAGAAGTGGTAAGAATGGTTATAGAAATGAATGTTGAATGAAGATGAGGAAGAGGAAGACCGAAGAAGGAATAGTTGAATGTGATTGAGTGTGATATGAGAACTGCTGGTGTGTACATGGAAGATGTGAGAGATCAGGTTAAGTGGAGGTTTAGGATAAATATGGCCGAACCCAAATAGCTGGGATAGAGGCAAGGGAGAAGAAGAAGAAAATTAATATCTCGATTTGTATCACAATTTTGATACAATGTTTTTCATACTATATTCTTTTTATATTCAATAAAATTATAAAATTTGTATTCATTTTTATTAAGAATTAAAATTTGGAATACATAATATATCTATAATAAACTTGACTCCATTTAGAATAACTTTTCAAATATAATAATGTGTCTTTGATTTTAAATTTATTGAACTGTGATTTTCACAAAGATGGATAAAATAAGATAAATTCCCATCACTAATTCTTTATATACTAACTATAATTTTAAATTATAAATATTAATTTTAAGAACAAAGTAATTTATATTTATATACAATATTCATATTGTATATGTGTTTCAAACTTGGAACTATTATGATTATCAAAACTGAATGATTAAGACTATTTTCTAGAAGTTATTCTAGATTTATTGTACTATAATTTTTATTATAACAAATAATTATTTTCTAGATGGTGTATATTTTCCGTGGCAACTGAATTTCCACAAATTAGAATGTTATACAATTCATAGTTCTTATGATATTGCATTTCAAAGATCATATACACATAAAGTACAACTTCTTTATCCATTTAGTGCTCAGTGTACATTAGCTATTACCACTCAATTTCATCATAATAATACTCAGTCATTAAAAAGCTTAGCTGCCTGTATACATTGTGATTCTGACCCAATTTCTATTTGCATATCAGAAAGACAAGTAAATATTATAAAAAATCAATATAATATGTATACATAAATTTATAGAATTAGGGTACAAAAAAAAGCTATTCAATTAATACAAATATTTTATGGATTATTTTCTTCTTTTATGTAATATAAGTATATGTATATAAATTTAAAAAAATTATTTTTAGGTTAGACTTGTTGCTAATTTATTGAAAAAACAAATTGAAGTATACAAAGTAATATTTTCAAATATTGCATATGGAACATTTTTTAACCGATCAGTTGCACATGAAATGTCATCTATTCCCGAAGATGAACCCAAGGAAACCAAAACTTGTGCATTTGGTAATTTTTTTATTTATTATGTTTATTATTTTTTTAAGAATTTAGATTGAAATTAAACAAATTAAACAAAATTTATAATTTCAGAAATGAAAATGAATGAAAAAATTATTAAGTTATCTGGTTGGTTTCAATGGACTTTGGCTCGCTTTTCATTGATTCTAAAAAATAATCCAGAACACAATTTGTCAGAAAATGTTAAGCTAGTATTAGATTTAGAGGATGTTATAAGTTCTTTAGACTTTGGACTCTCATACCAAAAGCTAAAATTAAAAATATCTTCAGCTTCTATACAACACTTTATTAAGTAAGTAATACTTATTATGTATTTCATTCTTACAATGATATATAATTTTAAAATTTTTTACATACATATGTTTTATAATTTCATACAGAAATATTAAAGAAGAACAATGGAAACATGGCCCAAATTTAGGACTTATACTTAAAGGTTATGATTCATTAAACAGTTCAGAGAAATCATCAAAAACTGATGGTTTTTTAAATTTTACATTAACTCGAGCTTTTAAAAGTTCTTTTCACGGACCTAAGTCAAATAAGGATAATATGCCTCTACATATGGTAATATACATATTCATTTATCTTATATATTATGATATACATATATATATACTGCCCTCAGAAGATAAAATGCAGTAAGTCCAAAACAAATGAAAAATGAGGTAATAATAAAAAAATTATTGTTAAATTCGGCAGATGTAGTCTGAAATATTGACCAAAAATAATAAGTAATATTCAAATAACTAAAACGCCGTAAAATCATTAGGCTCAGTAAAAACGCCGTAAGTATTGTTGAAGATACGGCTTTTGTCTTAGTCCGTAGTACAAATTATAATTGACGGCATTTTGGCTTAGTAATCCGGATGGGTTTTTCTTATCTCAGAGCAAGACGACTTTCGGAAAAATTTGTAATTAACTTATATAAAATAATATTCGATATCCGATTAGTTTTATCCAGTGCAGTTTACTTTGTATCGTTGCCACATTCAAATGTAATAATTTAAAAAGGAATGGCGAAAATGAATCTTTTTATTACGATCCAAATCTTCTGGTAGTGCCTGCCTCACCAAATAAGCAAAACGTTCACAAAACGAATTGTTGCGTATCACGAGAGTTTCGTACCTTTTGGGAAAAAAATCAAAATTATTTCCATTCGCTTGTATATGGTACAAAGGCATTAACGAACGCAATAAAGAAGATTTGGTAAGCACATTTTATGTGTTTCTTTTAAACAATCGAGATGCAAATACAGTGACGATTTGGCCTGACAATTGCAGTAGTGAAAATAAAAATTGGTGCTTATTTAGTTTTATTATTTACATTGTAAACTCAGAACTAATCTGTGCTAAAGAAATAATGTTTAATTATTTTGAGTCGGGTCATACTTTTATGTCAGCGGACAACATTCATCATCAAGTCGACCTGTCATTAAAACACCAAAAGAAAACGTATGACTTTGATGATTTCGCCCTTGCTATTGGTAATGCAATTAAATGTAAATTTGTTGTCAAGAAAATGGAATACTCGGACTTTTTTTTATGGAAATATTATAAAGCATAACAAAAGTTAACAAAATCAACAAATCTTATTTTACTAAAAGATGAAGTATTCATTCAAGTTAAACGTGGAAAATTTATATTGTACACTAAAGGCAATTTCGATGAAGAATACTCCTCAGAATTAGACTTTTTAAGAAAAAATGTTATGAAAATCAACGGAATGCCTTATCCAATCTCATTTACGAAACCACGAGGGATTCTAAAAGAAAATTGAGATAATATCCTACAGAATCTATCTCAAGTTCTCCCTGTCAACAGGAAAACTTTTTGGGAAAATATTCCAACATGTTAAAATTATGTACTTATAAAAAATAATATGCTTTTAAATATAATTATAATAGTGTATTAAATAATTATATATAATATAATTTATAAATAATTTTATCATATCAAAAATTGTTACGGCATTCTTGCTTATGAACAAAGTATCAAAAGCTTATACTAATACTAAGGATCAATGTAAAAAGTAAGATATGTTGTTAACAATTAATTTAATCATATTTATCATTATTTCATTGCATTTGTGAGGTAAAATTATGTAGGAAAACATATATCATACTTAAATAATTAAAATTTATAAGGTGTTAAGATTTTAAGAAAATGCAAAATATAAAAACGTGTTTTTCTCAAAAACGTTCTCTGGTGACTTACAGCATTTTAGCTTCTGAGGACACTAGGGCAGTATATATATATATATATATATATATATATATATATATATAAACAAATGTAATTATTAGTTACAAATCGATATTTTAGATTATAATTTATAAGTAACGAGCTATTGATTTTTAATATAATAATGTCTGTTTTAATATATTTTAATATACGTTAAAAATACAGATAATTTCATTTAGTACTCTTGTATTGAAAATTAAACCTAATGTTTTTGAAATAATTAACATAATTCTAAAAATAAACCTTTTAGAAACATTAATGATATCATTAGAGGTGGTATATATTAACCATATTTTGTAATGTGCATTAATACCCAATTAAACATTATGTATTTATTTAATAATACTGTCATATTGTTATTTTTTGTTAGGTCAGTGATGAAATGCTCAAGTTAAATCAACAATTAATGGATGAGTACATAATGGAAATTGTAATCAAAGTGCAACCAATTGATATTGTTATTTCTCCATTAAATCTTCATAAATTCTTAACAATAATTGATCCTCTTCTAGAAATATTTATAAATTCGAAACATGTGTTAAATCCTTCAGAAAATTCTTGTAACATGTTTGAACCTAGTAAAGAGTTATTAGGTTCAATATTACCATTATTCTATTTGGATATTGCATTATTAAGGATTTTTATACCAATTTCCATACAAGAAAATATAATAAAAAATCAAGACACTGCTATAATTCTAGTAATGTACACTTCAATATATTGTTGAATTATTTTATTTAATTAATGTGTTATATTAAAGGTAAATTCAATAAAAATAAACCAAAATCCAGAGAATCCTATTACTCGAACTCCGCTAAGAAAGGATCTGTATGTTGAAGCTGAAAAAAGAGGATTATTAACTATTCCCGGGTCAATTATTGAAGATCGTCAATACCAAATTGTTGTTAGTGGATTTTCAATAAAAACTGGTTTTTGGATTGATCTCAAACAAGTATTGGAATGTTACCAAACATCATCAACTTTAGATACTGATCATCAACCAAATGCTGCATTGTTATGGAATGAAGGGAAAAGACCAAGGGCTCTTGGAAATTCAACTCTGGATGAAATAAATACATCAACATTGTTTGATAAAGTATCTTTTCATTCTGTTTTTGCACCTGCAATTATATTTGAACCAGAAAATACATTGGTGTGTGGCAGTTGGATAGAAGTTAGTGTTCAAAAATTAAAGATGAAGTTCATATCAATATTATTATTCATTTTTTTTTCAAATTTTTTTTTTAGGTAAATACTTTAAATGAAATAACAATCACATTATCTGTTGAACAACTATATTTAATGAATATATTAACTTCTCAAAGCAATAAATATATATTAAGCCATTTAAAAACCAAATACACGCATGTTATACAAAGTGAAAAAATTCAATCAAAATACACAGCAGAGTCATTAACTCATGATAGTGGTATTCACTCTGCAGGAGATAATAGTAAATGTTTTGATCCAGAAAACAGTACAATGTCTTTAGTTGATAACAAAATAAATTCTCAATCAAATATAGCATTTTTCACAAAGAAGTAAGTAAAATAAATTCACAAGAAGTTAATTTTATTAATTTTATTTTAAATGTTTATGGGATAATTTTATATTATATTATTTGTAATTACAAATAATTTTAATTATTCTTTGTAAGTATAATTATTTTATTTTATTTCTTAGTGAAACAAATACATTCAATAAAATTCCAATTGACATAATCATCACAGGAAATCAAATCAATTTCAATTTTTTCAATTGCACCATAAAAAATGAAATCCGAGTAACTGAACCTCTGCTTTTTGCTGTTGTTCATCAACCTCATGTATTTTTCTCTCTGTCTTGTACTTCAGATTCTTGTCAAGTATAAATTTAATTTATAATTATATTTATTTGTTTATAAACTTAATTATATTATTGAATTGAATTTTTAGGTAATATTCTTTGACCTAACAATATCATTAACTCCAAAAAATAAAACATGTGAAATTGAAATACCTGATCCTAAAGTGTACTCGGTTCCATTGTTTGAAACAAAATCCAATACGATGGATGAAATTCCTTTAGCATTTTTCACATTAAAAATTTCTCGTCCGATTTCAATTGGTCAGTATAAAGTAAGTAAAAAGTATTATTTTAACATTTTTACTTAATATTTTATAAATTATAAATTATTTGTAATAATATTCGTAATATTTGTATTATATTTTTATTTATTCGTAATATTTTTAGATAGAACTTAATTTAGGAAGAGCTATTTCATTATTATTAAGTAAACAAAAGATGGATCACTGTTATAATTTATTAGATATTATAAAAGAAATGTTTCTCAAATTATCTACATGTAACGAAGAATCTACAAATTATAATCCTCTTACTGATTCAAAGTAAGTTATTAATGATAATTATAACATTATTTTAAAATAAAAGTGTAATGTGGCAAACGTCACCAGTAAATAACTTTAAATATTTTATAATGGTATAAATCAAAAATATGTAATTTCTATAATTTAAAATTTTTTAGATCTGATGAACTTGAAATTCAACACCCATCTTTTAAAATTGACTCTGTTGTATCTCAGTATGTAACTAATGATTTTAGTTTACATACATATAAAAATTCACCTATTAGTTCAGCTGCAAATAAGAGTGTAATTAATGAACTAATTGATGAAAATAGAATTGAAATTCCAGTATTGTTGGTTAACGAACATTTTTGGTATTCAAAACCAATAGTTATGAATTTAACAACTCAACAAATATTTGTCCAGTTATGTACTGAAAATAATGGTATAACGTAGAAAGCCATTTAGATTTTATTATACAAAATGAAATTATTTATATTTTGTTTTAGATAACTTTGTGTTCAGTATTGAAAGTACATTTTCTAAATTAAATTGTTTATGGAAAAAACCTTCTGAACGTATGAATGGTGAAATAACATTGAATAGTGTAACAATATCAATTGGACATAGTAACTCAAATTCTAGTATAAATGAATTAATATTACACCCATGGACAATGACTTTAGAAATTGTATTGTCATCGGATCCATGGGTTCCTGAATATTTTAGGCCAACAAAACAGTTAAAAATACTGACAGATTACGTAGAATTTCATATATCTCCAGATCATTACAAAAAATTAAAATTAATATGGAATGAATATAAATATTTGTTTGAATACAATAAAAATTCAACAAAAAATCCAAGTTTAAGTATGTTTATTATAAGAATTTGTTATTTAAAATTGTAATATTTTTAAAAGTATACAATTTCCATAATAGTATTTTTTTTTTCAGGTTTTGAATCTGATGAACAATTTTACCAAGATGATCTTAGAGCTGGCGCTTTTCAGTTTCTTGAAGTTAATAATTCTGATTTACCTTTACCCTATCAAATATTTTTTTCAGAGTATTTATCTAATAATCCACCAAAAATTACATGGCGGTATCCTCAACCTAGAACTTTGACAAAAATTGAAATACAACCAATTCCTATAGACGTATGTAAAGTTTTAAAATAATAATTATTATTATAAATATGAAATTCTAATTTAAAATCGTGTTAAGGTCGATATGGAAATTGAACTTCATTTACAATGGTATGACGAGATACAGAATTGCTTTAGAGAACATATTAGTTTCATATTTCCAAAATATGAACCCATGTTATTGCGACTCGAATCATGTCGAGCAGTTTCCAACACTTGGCGTATAACTATGGATAATTCATGCACATATTATTCTTCACTACAAATAAAGTATTATAAATACTAATTAATTAAGGGCTAATAGTTGTTTTCTGTAGTAATTAATATAACTATCATATATTCAGGAGTTTAATTGGGTGTCTAAGAGTCGATTCATATTTCTCACCAAGCTTAGTGCCACAATTACAATTCTCACTATCAGCATCATCAGTTAAAGTAATAATGTTTTCATTAGATTAATATAAATATATTATTGTAAAATACTTTTCATAGGTAAATATTTCATATAATATTAAAAAAAATATATACTTGGATCGATATGATTGCATTTCTGATGATCCACCAAAACATAAATTAGTTATTTTCATTTTCGATCAAGTGAATATTGGTTTTAAACTTCAAGAAGGTAATTATTAAATTATTATTTGTTGTTGATATTAACGTCTAATGTAATAAAACTTGTGTAAGACATAATTCATTGGATTAAAAAAAAGTGTATTTTATGATTACTATCTTATACAGAATACTGTTTTTAACATTGGTTCACTTTAATCAAATTTTTTAATTAACATAGTTGAAAATAGTAAACTATAAAATTAGTACAAAATTTGAAATGCTAAGTAATATTTTTAATTTAAAACTTGAGCATTGAATTAAATTAAAATTTGATTTATTTATATTAATGATGACTATTTAAAGCATGTTCACTATGAAGAGATATTTGATAGTTAGTTTAGTTAATATTCATATGTGAAGTGTATTTGGTTATAAATATTTTAAAACTTTCATGAATTAAACTATTATTATTGTGTTTTTTGGAATTATTCATGTTGATGATTATGGTTTGATGTTTCAAAACCACTGCATATTTCATCTTCAGAGCATGTAGTACAGCCGTGACTACATACTCTGAAGATGGAACCTGCAATGGTACCCTAACGTCAGACCACAATCAACAACATGGATAGTTCCGAAAAATATATTAATAGTATTTGGTTATTTTTTGATCAAACAAATGGATAAATACACATTTAAGTTGATAATACTCATCACTTACCTAAAATAATTGATAAACAGTACAAATTAAAGTATATTTGTTTTAATTAGGAGAAATGAACACATCAGCTCAAGCACATGTGAAAATTGAACTCTTAAATTATGGAACATTAACCCAAATTCCTATTATAAAAACATTTTGTTTGTTTACAAGTCATCATATAACAAAACCAAGTAACTATATTAGTAACCTAAAACCAATAGTTTTAATGTCTTAACAGAATTTTATTCAAACAGTACCAGATATTCAATACAACATTCAAACTGGAGCTATTGCATGTCAATTTGGACCAAGTATGATTAATTCATTGACAGCAGCAATACAATTATGGGAAAATAATTTTTATTTTATAACCACACCATACATTATTTGTAATGACACCAACTTCCAGATAATGTAAGTTTATAGTTCTTAAAAAGTTTTTTTTAATTCTTGATATTTAGTGATCTCTGGACACAAAACAGAGATAGAAATATCTTTAATTTGTTAAGTTATAGAACATATATTAATTATTCATTAATAGCCATGAACTCCAGAAATTAAACTGGTGTATAAAAGCAAGATTCCGTTTCAACCTGACTAGTTACCATATTAAGTTTCTATTGAAAGAATGTATTTATTATTTTAGATTTGGTCAAGCAAACACTAATGAAATTATCATCCTCAATAGTTTACAATCATATCAGTACACATGGCGAGTTCCCACTGAACATCCTCGCTTAAGGTTTAGTGTTGGAAACGCTAATATGGATAAGTAATAATTATATACACATTTATACTTAACTAAATTCAATTATGGTTCTACTAATGTTTTACAAATATTTAGTTTGTCTTGGAGTGATGAAATTAGTTTACATTCTGAAGCTTTGATGTCTTTAACAGTAAAAAACCATATAGGGGAGCTTAATGTTTTAATAGTGCACATTACAAATATGCCACACTCTACCATAAAAGTATGTCCAAGTTGTACAGTGTTAAATCCATATTTCTAACCTATATATTTCATTATGTAAGGTAATTGTGTCCAGCCAGTTGAGTATTTTAAATAAGACAAATTATTTGCTGGATGCTCGATTTACCAAAGTTAAACAAATTGAAGAGCAAAAGGATAGTCATCAAAATTTAGTTTTACAAACTTTATCTGTTGCTCCTGAAAATATTTCACCATCAATAATGTTGTATAATGGACTAAAAATGACTCTAAAACTGCGTTTTAACACTGCTAATTATGAAGGCCCTTGGTCTGGACCTATTCCTTTACATTCCGTTGAATTTGTTAATGGAATTCAAAATTCTTGGCTTGTCAAAAGTTAGTGTTTGTTAAAATTAAAACTCATTGCATTAATTAATTTACATTAATTTTAAATAATGTATTATTTTAGTACCAAAAAAAGATAATATAAAAAAATATCGAAGTATCTGGTGTCGTTTGATCGTAGAAAATATTAATAAAATTCCTCGTATGTTGGTATGTAAAAAAGAATACTTATTATTTTATCACTTATCATTAACAGTATTTTTTTACAAATTTAAACGTTTTTAGATTTTATTAATGCCAATGTATGTCGTTCGTTCATATTTGCCTTATGATACGTTATTAAACTTTGATTTAGCTGATAATAAACTAGAACATAACACCATTTTACTGGCTAAATCTGCTATCGCTTTAAATGACATACAACATATTGATTTACCTGGTACAATGAAAGATGTTTATAATTTAACTATGAAATTAAAGTTAGTTAATTTTTGTATTATATTGATATAGTTTTAAGTTCTTTATTATAATTAAAAAATATATATTAATATTCTAGCGAAGAGTCTTCAGCGTCTACACCACCAGTATCTATAACATATTATATGAATATTCCTGAACCAATTAATGACAATTATTTTAATATTGAAGACCTTCTTAATGGAAAATACGCATATATGGATTCTGATGTACAGTGGCCATTTATTGGGAAACACTTTTCAAATGTAAACTGGAAAAAATGTGATTTACCAGACACGCAAACTACTGTTAAAGTAAAATTAATAATACTAATTATTTATATATTCTTCTTCTTTTTGTGTTGGTCAGTGTTTTTTTTATAAAATTACAGTTCTTTCTTTTCCCAGTATTAAGTGATTCCTATTTCTGTTAATTCAATAAAATCTCACATTTGATAGGTATCAATGTACATTCAAGCAAATAAATGGTTTGATGTTTCTGCATTCACAGTTCGCGTCGTGTTATTCTTCATTTATACATAAATTACGTGTGTGTGTGTGTGTGTGTGTGTGTGTGTGTGTGTGTGTGTGTGTGTGTGTGTATGTGTAATTATAAAAGACCTAAAAAGTAATTCATTTATAATTTTATTTTTATGAATATAAAATAAAACATTTTTTCAATTCTTATAAAAAAAAACTAATCCTTAATAGAATCACTTAATTTTATGTGCGAAAGTGAAGTGAATATGATTACTAAATATAAATTTAAGCCAAACACGTTGTTTACAATTGTATATTTATATACAAATTACTATTTTACCAAAAAATAACTATTAACATTAAAAAATAGGTTCAGCATTATGGACATCTTGATCATAGTAATGGTTTGAGTCGTGTTATTATTGTACAACCATGGGCATTAATAGTCAATACATCTGGTCACATAATTACGTTATGCAATTCAACTGACATACTTTGTAACTTAGAAAATTTTTGTGTTGTTGCACCTCCTGTTATTGAAGTAAGTTTTTTCTCATACAAAAGTTACCACCATGTTTATAATATACACAATTTTATTTTATTCGTATGACAATATACACAAATACATGTATGTATTTACAAATATTTTACTTATTATATACAAAAAACGTATGGAATACAAAACATAAATGTGACTTGATCAATTCATTTTTACTATTTTTATTTTTAGAATACATTTTATATTGATGTGAATATTGGTTGTACTACTCATCGATCCCAACCATTGCAGTTTTCTAATAATCAGTCATTTTATATGCCTCAAGTCAGTGGATTGATTCCTGTAAAAGGCCATACATCTATTGTCATAAACTGTAAAAACTATGTAAGTTTTCTGTTAAATGTTTTTTTTTATTAAAAATATTAATACTTAAAAACATAAATTTAGATTACTTATTTAAATGTTTCCTCTATGGATCATAACGATATGAGAATTATTCATATTCAAAGTTTATATATTGCATCAAATCATAGTTCAATTGACTTAAAAGTATTAGCAGTATGTGCTGTACCATCTTCAAGTGTCTTAGATATTCCAGAAAAAATTGATGAAAACTTAGTTGATTTGCCTAAAAACTATAATGAATTGTAAGTTTTTGAACCTGTATTTATTACTAATAACTATCTTATCTTAATTCTAAAATAAACAATAATTGTACTTTTTTGATATGAAAAATTTATTATTCTGAATTTGACAACTGTACTGATCTATTTTATTTTTAAATATAATTAATTGAAGAGATTATGTACAATTAAATTTTTTAAACTATAAGAAAAATATTTATAAAATTATCTGTTTCTATATTTTCTTAACCTAAGTTAAAATACTTTAATTGCCATAATTATTATAATTCACCGTCTATAAAAACTTACCTAATGTATATTTTTTTTAAATTTATTTTTAGAGGTAAACCACTGACTTTATGGACATTAATTGGTAAAGAAACTATATCCAATGAAGAATTAGTTCAATATTTCATACTAATATCTAATGGTAACATTAGTTGTCCTATTAAATTAACCGAATTAATAAATGAGGAACGTCCGTTGCCTGTTCTATTTTCAAGTTGTAATTTAAATCCATTAATTTGTGTTACATTGCAAGAATCAGATAATCAATATTTTTTTACTGTATACAATCAGCCATATCCACAATTTATTCTTTACAATTATTGTCCAGTATCATTAACTATTTCTCTCACTAAATCTAAATCTAAATCTAAATTTAAAGAACCAATACCGTTTTCAACTGACTGGAATTGGTCATATAGGATAACTTCTGAGAAAAATGCATACCTATCTTTTCCATACTCTGTATCACGAAGTCAGTTGCCTAAGATATTAATTGGTCTTGATAAAAAACCGTTTAAAGGTAAGGTTTTTTTAAAAACTTACTAGTATTTTTAAATTAATATAAAATGTTGTATTATTAGGTTGGTTTGCTAGTGTAGAGTTGAGCGCTTGTGAAAGCAGATTAGTATCAGTACCTGGTCAAATTAATGATATAAAAGTTTTAATAACAAAAAGAGCATTTACATTAGATGTAATTTTTAAACCCGCTGCTCAGTTTGAATTTTCGGCTAATGAAGTGCGGTTAAGATTTGCTAAATGTGATCAATTTAAAGGTAAATGTCTAGATTATAAAATAATAGGCTCATTTTTGTATAAAATTTAAAAATGATTTTAGATAATTCATCATCAAATAATGAAATATTAAATAATGTGAGAAATGATAGCATTCATACTCCCACGAGTTCTTCGGAGAATATGGTTTCTACATCAGCCTACAGTAATTATTTCCTTTTATATGCGTATATATATATATATATATATATATATATACCGTTGAAATTATATTTTATCATGTATATTATAATTATTGTAGAGCTTTGGCCTTCAGTAAAATGTCATATACATACATTTATATTCACACTATTTATTGATGACATTGGGTTCAGTTCAAAAGCCGTAATTTCTATTACGTTGGATAATATAGTGGCAACCTTATGTGGAAATCAAGTAAATTGTACTTTGTGAATTATAATTCATTAATTAATTAATTTATAATTTGAACAGAAATAAAAATATATAAAATAGACATTAGCTATAAGTTATAATGTAGATATGTGATAATGAAATAATAAAATTTAAGTACATTTTAGGATGCTTCAAAAGAAGAAATGGATCTTGTTATTTCAATAAATAACGTCCAAATTGATAATAATGCATTTATTGATGGACATTATGATTTTCCTGTTGTACTAGTAAAGCAAAAGAAAAATTTTGAAGAAGTTTATAATGATACTAGTTTCTTGAAACCATTGTCGATTGTAATAAATGATTTGAGACGATTGGACTCTGCTATTATTTTAAAATTTACTTTAGATAAAAAATATCATTTAACACCAGGTATATATATATATATATACATACAAATTATACTTTTATTAAAATTATTATATGTCTTATTATTTTGTAGAAAAACAATAATTAACTTTTTTTCTTATTTATTTTAGTGATTCTGGATCTAGAAATAACATTATTTACTTTTGAAGCATTTATTGAAGATCGTTATTGTTTTTATATGCTAGAAATATTGAAAAAATTTAAATCAACAATATCTACTGTAAAAGAACATAATCTTATTCTGGATGAATTCATTCCACTTCATTACTTAGTATTGGCACATTCTCAAGAATTCCGTAACCCTCTAGTATTTAGAACATTTACTATAAAACCATTCAAAGTGATGATAAGTTTGCACACATCAACTACGTTTTATGTAGCCCTTGACCGGTCGCCTTTAGATTTTACAGAATTTTCAAAAACAAATTTAATAGCATCATCGTATCAACTTGGTCATAGTTTATCATTGCATTATTTTTTAAATGCAATATATGGTACAGGATGGGCATTGGGCTCATTAGAATTTTGGGGGTCTCCGGGTGGTTTAGCTAGATCTGTTGGAACTGGCTTGTATGATTTTGTTACTTTGCCAGCTCAAGGCATAACAGAAGGACCAAAAGAATTTTTGGTTGGTGTTCTGAGCGGATCAGCATCGTTAGTTAAACATGTTACGACTGGAGCATTATCGTCAGTAACAAAATTTGCATTTAGTTGGTCAAGGACATTCAATCGATTAACTCTCGAAGCTGAAGATTTAGAACAAATTGAAGAAATTAGACGTTTACGTCCACAAAATTTATCACAAGGAATTATACAGGGTCTTAGTGAATTTGGAATTAGTTTATTAGGAGCAATTGGTGGATTAGTAAATCATCCAATTCAATATGCAATTCAAGAAGGTGCAGAAAGAAGGAGAGGGTTTGTCAACACTGTAGCTATAGGTTTAGTTGAAGCTATTACTAAACCCATCAGTGGAGCAGCAGAACTAGTAGCAATGACTGGTGAAGGATTTTTAGCTGGTGTTGGATGGATTAAAACTCCGCAAGTAAATACTATTATTAGATAAGTTTTTCTTTAGTTTTCAATTTATATACATCAATAGATAATGTAAACATTACATCGTAAACTGGAAGATTGATTAGATTGGTTTTACACTATAAATCTGGCAGTAGTGAATGTAGGTGATTGGTTATTGAGTAGACTATTAAAAAAAAAATAATTCTTTATATGAGATATAGATAATATTTTTAGGGTAGGAGTTAAAGCCTTGATGTACATGTTTTCAAATGAACATGTTTGTTTACTTGCAAAAAAAAGTTTTATTACTCGAAAATGTCTTACAGAAGAAAAAGTAACTGATCATAATTATAAAGAGAACGTATAATGCTTAGTAATAATTGTTGTATAATACATGTAATACATATAAATAATTATTTTTGTTTAGTTACGTTCAAGTCTCAGCAATAGTGAAATAGGATTTGGTACGTCAGAACTCAGATATTCTTGGTTAATATTAAATAAACATTTAGGCCCAATGGAACAAGTTCTGTTGACTTGTGATGCATCAATGGATAATTTTGATTACGAACAAAAGTTTTCAGAATTTACATTGGTTTTAACAGATAGATTTTTATATTTAATCAAAAATCCAAATTCTATGTCGCCGAATGTGTTACGATTACCAATAACTCAAATTGTTACTCCTAGTCAAAGACACCATGATCCTTCGTTAATTACAATAACCATTCGTATGTCAGCACAGGTAATTAAAAAAAAAAAATGAGCATAATCTGTAATGAAAAAAAAAATTTGCAACTAATACTCCTTATTAATTCATAGAGTGATACTACATATGCCCGTGTGGCCGATTATGTACGTAAATCTCAAAGTTTTTTGAACATGGAATCAAAAACTGTATCAGATAATCCAGATCAAACACATAAATTGCTGGTCAGTCCACAAATAAGGAATCACATACTAAATTCAATTGAATTCCTTAAACGTCATGTTCAAAATAAAGGATACGCAGTGATATAGTTATGAGTATTATTATACATAAATATGGGGCTACAATTATTTTATGCAACATGCATTTTAACAACCTGTGATAATTATAACTGTATAATTTGAAAAATATTATTTTAATTATGTGTAACAACTTTGTATGTTAAAAATGTATTGAAATAATCAAACATTAATTTATTACCAAAAAAATTATTTATTACAATAAGTTTTTGTTTTATTATTAAATTTATATTTTATAATCTAATATTTCAATAATAAATCATAATTTTATAAAATATTTAAGTTGTGTAACCTTATACTTATTATAAAATATAATACATGGTTGCCTATAACCATATAGACCTATTTTATATCTGACTTGGTCCACTTCTGTTTTACGATTACTCTTCGTGATTTGCCTTCAATAAAGTATTTTAATACAACACCACATACCTCAGATATTTTTTAAATCCAATCAATCCATCTTATTTGGTATATACGTATTTATAACATTGTAAGCTGGGTGCGATCGTTCCCTGCATACACGTTTATTTTTATTAATTGAATGTCATATTTACATATTATATGTGTATTTTATTAACTATAAATCTGGCTATCCCTGTATCATCGTCCTCGGTAGGCCCACACAACCAGAAAAATGGCACATTCTAATATTTACAAATGATTAACAATCGTTTTACATATTCGTGGCTAGGTAATATATTAATATTTATTGGATGTATATATTTAGGGGGAAAAAAATGATTTTTCTAGTAAATTCCACAACACATAATTTCACATTTCTACGCAAGTGCTTTTCTTTTAAAACAGTAACTTTAAAAGTTCTGTCTAAATGTTGTACAATTGACTAATAGCTGTTGAAGGATTAATTAGTTTGTACATTTTACATCATTTGTTTAATCGTGATTATATTCAGAAATATAATTCAAAATATTATTGTTGTAAACGAGTGATTGTTTGGTGACTGTTATTGAATATAATTTTTACGCGTGGTTTTTCATGTTGTACGTTAATTATATTTCATTATTTTTTCCAAAACGAAATTCTAAATTCTCGCCTACAAATATAATGTATTGAAGTGTTTACCGTTTATCCTATTTGTCACGATTAAAATTTATTTTGTCACGTTACTCGTAATATTTTTAAACATTCAGTTGATTTACAATCTGTGGTTGTATCATAGAATATTACCCATTCAATACACATAGATCTATCCAGTTGGCCGCGCTCACACATCAGATAGCATCGATCTCAGCATAGACCTATAATATATATATATATATATATATAGGTCTATGGATCTCAGTGATCATCTGTGTATTTACAATTGATAAGATAAATATTTTTGTGTTACAAAACTGATAACCCTTGGCCCGCCCATCATTTAATTTCCAGTACTATTTCCGATTTCGTTCTTCATTCTTTTCGTTCAAAAAATAATTCATCCACTCAGCACTTACCACTGGCAGTATTCTAATAATTACATTCTAAAACGTTATTTCTTCCGAGTTATGTAATCGCTACAATGGGCTGTATTTACAGTAGCAAGAAAACTTTACCACCTTCTGTGTTCAAAGTAAGCTTTCCATATAATTACCATTTAAATTTGTCACCTAAATATGTCTAATGTCTATATACACACACACACACACACACACATATATAGATGAGTATATTTCAAATGTTGCCACAGGTTACAAATATAGATGACAGTGGAAATGAAAAATATCACGGTAAAATGGAAATAACTGCTAGCAATTTAATATTGCATAAAACTGGAGAATCTCCCATTGTATGGCCATTGAGTACAATTCGACGATACGGATATGAAGATTTCATGTTTTGCTTTGAAGCTGGCCGCTCGTCTCCTTACGGTCAAGGAATATTTGCATTTAGAAGTAACGATGCTAAAAATATTTTTGACGACGTAAAAGAAAAATTGCATGTGAGTAACATTTATTAACATTTAATATTCTTGATATCAGCGAGTAAATATATTTTCAACTTATTATAATATTAATTTTCCTACATACAAATATCTATTGAATAAATATAGTACTTATTTTTAAATATTCATTTACAACATAATTGGTAGCAATTTATATTCTTAATCACACTTTCAACAAAAAAAAAAAAAAAAATTTGTTATATTATCTTAATGTTTTAAAATTATATTTCCGTTTCATTTAAACCATTTTGTAATCCAAACATTGATCATTTAAGAAAATTCCGTTAAAAGTGGTAAATTTCAAATAACTATAACTTCGAAACTAAATTCGTCTGTCAAATTATAATTGTACCATTGTTCTAAGGATAAAAAAAAAAAAATTTTTAGATGTTGAAAATCTGCATAGGCAGTAGGCACTACATCACACTATCATGTTATAGTCAACTGCATTTTTACCTGTTGAATCTTATTATTATTTGTAGTAAAATAGGGTAAATGTTGAGGTACTGCAGGATGATCAATCTGCCATATTCTGAATCCAGCAGTTATTGCATAAAATAATTTACAGTTGTTTAGAAATAAATATATTGAAATCTATATTTTATAGAAAAATATGAAAACATGTATAATGATGCATAATCATGTATAATGTAAGACGAATTTGTATGTTTTAGACTGAGAATGGAACGAATGTAGCTAAAGATATATCTTCTGAAGTACGGAATTATTCTGGCCAATCATATACAAGTACGCATACAATTGAAAAAGTTTATGATGATGAAGTCAGTGTTAATGGACTAAGGTACACTAGCGAGTCAAATAATAACATTCAACCTCCAGATCTTATGCTAGACCCAGATACTGTATTTTTACCGCAAAGTTCTTATATAAATATAGTAAATGACAATGAAGAAGACGATGATTTATTCAATGATCCTTTCGAGTTACCTAAAGATATCCCTACTTATACCGAAGTCGAAATAGCCATGTGCACACCTAAAAGAAAGAGCGAATCGTTGCCTACTTCCCCTACTGAAATACCTGGTTACACAGCTATAGATTTTAATCGAACAATGCATTTAAGTCAGAAAATGCTTAAAAGTAGCGAAGACACAGGGGTACGAAAAACTAGACATGATTCTACAATGAGTAATCCTTAATATTGATAGAGTTTAAAATTTGGTTACCAATTCACTGTTTAGACTACCAAACAAAACTGGGGTCAGAACATTAATGATCTTCAATTGTTGATTAATTAAATGTGACCCATGTAGTTATCTTGATTCCAGTTGTAAATATTTGCTCAAAAAATAGTTATTTTATTTATATATATATATATATATATATATATATATATATATGTATATATAAGTATGTAGTCTTTTCCAATAAAAACTAGTTATTTGTGCTATGAAAACAGAAAAACTTGCTCAATACAAATAATTGTGCTAGTTTTTAATCGTAGTCTACATGTGTGTATTAGGTAATATATATATATATATATATATATATATCATAATAAATTTTGTATTGTATAAAATGATTCTAATAGTAATGTTAATGTTAATTTATTTATACAAGCCAAATATTTTTATGCGTTTTTCATCACATACTTTTATACTCTTATATATTGATAAGAAATCAATATATATATATATATATATTAAATGATTTATCAAATACTAAATAGTAAATACCAAAGAATGTATGTGATAAATAATTGATATAGAATTAGAAATAATCTAAGATACCATTTGTTCTTTGTAACAATGGTAAATTCTATTATTTTGTCACGACTGCTTGGCCAAACAATTTGTACAAATTTAATATTTTTTTGAAATATAATTTGTATTCAGACCTTGGAAATGAATCATAAGCTTAATGCAATATGAATTAAACAATTGAACTATTATTGTTATATTATATCTATATTTATAAAGAAAATATGAGACTGTGTTGAGCAGATAGTGATCTTAATTATTAGCTATTAAAATTATTTAAAACAGTCGTTTACTCAAAGAAATTCAAGTTAATGAGATTTCACACGAAGATAAAATATTAATTTTCCAAGGTCTACTTATATATATTTTTTTTGAAAATTTATGTACTCAGACTACTTTTAACTATCTCTAATATGCTAATTATCTTATTATATTTTATTCTATTAAAATTATAATTAATATGTAATTTTATAAAACTACCAAATAAATTTTATTTAAAATAGGTAATATAGTAGTTTAGTGTACTTAACGATTATCTATTAAAATTAAAATTTCAATCAAAAATTATTTTTATTACTCAATTAGATATTAGATTGTGGATACATATTGATAATTGGTCATTAAATTATTACAAATATTTTATAATTTTTTATTTATAAACCGTTATTACACATCAACTGCTTTTGTTCACTTTATTTTTATAAGCACATTATATATGTTTGATAGTTTCATTTTTTATTTATAATCAATATTGTAAATGTATTATTTTAACACACGTGAACAGTTTTATATTTTTAACCAACAAATTTAAATTCCAACTGTTGTTTGACCATTTTTTTTTTCAGGATTCTATTTTACATTTAATAATAAATTATAACACCAATAAAATTTAAGTTTTTAATTTATTCTCTTTAATATGAAGCTCTATCAGCTTCTGAGTACACGTGTACAAAAACTAATATTAATATATTTCTTGGAAATATAATAAGATTATCTATGAATAAAATACAGAACATGTTTTAGAATTTAAAATGTAAATTTGATATATAAACATACGTAGAAAAATGTAATAAAAACTCGCTGTTTTCTTAGATTTACTATCCTGCTGCTTTGTGTTAACACGCTTTTTGTTATATTTCGGTACGCCATCACCAATGTGTAAAAAAATAAAAATAATTTTGATTGTTATATATATTAAAAAAAACTATTTTTATACACAAGTAAATACTCATATAAGTTCATTAATAATTTACAATATAAATATATCTTATGCACATCAGTCTTATTTTTTTTTTTGCATTCGCAATACTATGGTACTAAGAGCTGCACTATACAGTATTAGTTGCCACAGCCACAGGCCACATTATTGGACCTTTAGATATGATTTTAGACATAGAATTTTTTATAGCGACAAAATGTCTTTTAAATTCTAAGCCACAACCTCTGGAAAGCCTGAAATCCATTAGCGTTTGATGATTCATTGGGATCACATTGCATTTAAATACTAACCGCAAATCAGTAGTGGTAATTGTGACCTGTAACCCAATAGAGGAGGATTTATTATTCCTATTTGTCATTTTACACTAGTCTGTTACAATAGCTTACCAAACCGGACGTATTGATTTTCCATGTATATCCTAAGTCGTCAAGAAATTGTGATAATTTAGCCAACGCTTCTTCGGGTAATAAACAAACAATAAATCTTGTCATTCTCTTCACTAATTTTTGAATAGAGTTCTGAAAATAGAGTCATAAAATTAGTACATGAAATTGACAATTTTTTTTCACTGATTATAAAATGATTCTATTACATTTGATGTTGAGGCAGATTGCGATGTAAGAAGTTGAGAAGATAACAATAAATCTTCGACTTGAGTTGGCTGAGAAAATGAATGTATTTCGGATTCGTTGGGTGGGATAGATACAGTAAACGGAATAGGTGCCGGAGCAGGTTGAGAATGACATATACGACCATCATCGAAGTCTTTGTCGGACCAAACAGAAATTCCCACTTTTTTATCATCTAAATAACCATAACGGTATCGAGTTATTATTATTTTTATTAATATTACTATTGATGGATATCTTTTTCTTTATTTTCGAAAAAAAATATTATTATAAATAATGATTCTAACACACAATTGAGGTACCCAGAGCTTACTGATGTTTGTAATTATTCACTCAGAAGTCACTTTGTACCTGAATGTGTATCAGATTTTGTTTCGAGTAATTAGTTTGACTGAATAAAAATATACCACATGTTTTGGACTTGTTGAACCAATGATGTGATCGAATTTTAAATATATCGTATCTTTTACACGGTGTTGGTATTAATATCTTTCTCACTAGAGACAATGCTAAAGTATCTAATTTACACCATGGCGAGTGATTTGCATAGTCAGTAGTCTTCCATAATCTATAATCTTCATCATCATCAGATGGCATTTCCCAAGGTAACTCTAAAAAAAAAAAAAATCCAAATACATAGGTAATATATTCAATAAAATAATCCTTATATATCTTTTTTAAAACGTATGGGAATACACCAAAAAACCATTGTAATATGTTATTTAACACAGCAATTATAATTTATGCATCCGACCGATTTTAGACAACTGATAATTTAACTGCTAGGAAGTAGTAACCTCATAATAAATTTTCCCCTTGGGTTCATAAAACATAATTCTAGTACTGGATGCAGTATCAAGTACCAATAACTTTGGTACAGAAGCTTTAGGACGTCTCTATAAAATATACCTACAGCTAGAGTACCAAAGAGATCAACACTGACACAACAATTTAATGGTATTCAAGTTAGAATATTCAAAATAATCACCTCCAGCAAGCATGGAAACCAATATAATACCACATGACCATATATCGGAAGGCTCTGCTTGATAAGGTGAACGTGAAAGAACCTCTGGAGCTAAATATGGTCGAGTCCCACAACTCTTCTCCAATTTACGTCGCTATTAATATATAATATATACTTTAAATAAAATAATAAATAAATATATATATATATTACCTACTTTTCCACCACATAGGAACATAGTGGCTAATCCAAAATCGCTAATTTTTAAATTTCCGTGTTCATCTAACAATAAATTTTCTGGTTTCAAATCTCTATGTGCTATACCATTACTATGTAAATATTCCTAAAAAAATAATTATACGAGTTGTTTAAGCATTTAAATAAAAATCAATGTAAAAAAGAAAAAACATACAACTCCAGCAAGCAATTCTTTAAAAAACTTTTTAGCATCAGACTGAGGCATTCCAATGTCAGGTTCTACATAAAAAAAAAATAATAATAATAAATTTGGATTACTTTTAAAAATCATATAATATTAAACTGACTTACCAATTCGATCAAATAATTCACCACCAGATGCGTATTCTAAGAATATATAATATCTGTCCTTGCTCATACGCTGACCGAAATATTTTATAATACTTGGATGCTTCATTCGACAGTGTATAGCTGCTTCTTTTTGTACCATATCCAAAGCATCGGGAAAGTTTTTTAGATCAATCATTTTCATAGCTACAGTACTATTTGTATTTTGGTTTATTAAAAGTTTTACTCTAAAAAAAAAAAAAATTGTAATTAAACCAATTTTAAATTTTGTTCCTTTATTCGATCTCAATTAACTTTATACTCCCACATATGACACAAAAGTACATTGTGTTGAACTAAACTTTAACAAGTAAGAACTTTAAAAGACTTATTTTATTAATACATTTATTATTTTTGTGATTGAACATTTATAAGAATATAAAACCAACTAAATTCCATTAATTTTACGTAAAAACGAATAATATAAAACAATTAATAAGCAGAAGGTCAATTACAATCTTTACTGTCATTTAAATTATTTCATAAAAACAAAATTCGATAACACGAAATGAAAAAAAAAACACAGTTGCCGCAAATATTATCCGTTTTTATAAATCAAACGTGTATAATTGATACGTACTCGCCAAATGTTCCTTCGCCTAACGTCTGAGCGATTGTCCATCCTTCAACAAATTCAGAATTCATTGAACACTTTAAAAACTAAATCGAAAAAAAATCTACTATTATTATATCAATTTACAGGTTCGCTAACACCTTTTTTTTTAATACTCGGTAGAACTTGGAAATTTCACTTTAAAAACAAAACCGGAATGATAATAATTACGAGAACAGAGAATTTTCGTTTTTCAACACACGGGCTCTTGAACGTAAAATAATGGAATACAAATTTTGTATAACCCAAATAAACGAATACGTTAATTTCATTCGCTTAAAAACACACGCCCACAAAACATTTTGGAAATATTAAAATTGCTCACAATTTTTCTTTTGTAATACAAATTCTTATACGTCAACCAATAGAAATATAATTTAGCTATGAGTATTGAGTATATCGAGCAGAGAATTCCAGACACGATTTATTTTCACATAACCATTAACCGCTACACGGAACAAACCAAACGACCCAATAATACCTCTTATATTAAAATGTAAATTCCGTTAACACCGTCTGTTTTTCAAAAGTGTAATTTTTAAGGTTACATTCGTACGAACTTTCAGTAAACTATCGATTATAATATCATACTATAGTACTATACGCACATAATGGTTGTTCAAGAGCACTGGAGCCAGCTGTAGCCTGTAGTGCTTGCCGATCCACGATCGTGAATGAATCGTGCGCTGATCCGAATTTGACGTGATAATAGAAAAAATAAGGATCTTTGTAAAGAAAAAAATTGATTTTTAACTATTTATACCTAACTTGTCTTTATCGGCATTCTGCTTCACGACCGCTCAATGTCTACGATTTAGTTTCAGTTTCACTCACGACGTGTAACGAGCGCAATGGTCTATCGAGATCTCTACGTGATGGTGTTAAACCGTTAAACTTATTTGAGGTTATCAAATTTAAACCCAGTGTTGAATGTTTATTCATTTTAAATTTATTATTTATGAAAAAAATGATATATTAATATATTATTATACAATATACTTTAATAGTTTCCTCGTTCTATTAACGATGGGAAAAGTATAATTTTCCATCGGTTATTATTTAAAAATGTGAGAATGAAACGGTTTTCGCGTCAAGAAAATAAAACAATACCTAATTAACCTCCAATACGTATAACTGCACAGGATACTAAACTGATAGCACTCATGATTTTACTGATTTCTCATGTATTCATTTTCATAGTAGCTGGCGGGAGTCGTCTGATTTTTTTTCCAAAACCTTGTGGCTTTTGCCGCCTATATATAGTGTGTGGGCGTGTGGCACTGGTGACTGGGACGTTGTAAAAATACTAAGTTATGATATATAAGAATTTGACAAATTAGGCTATTAGAGTGTATGTTTTAAATTTTTGTGTCAAGGATAAATATCCTTCGTATAGCGTAAACGGTCTATAGTATAAGTAAATAGTATTTGTAGTTTGTACACAGTCAAATCTCGTAGACGTATATTTTTGGATATATAAGTTATGAAATTTTATCTGATTTCGCGGTTTGGGTTTTATAAAAGATCTAAATCGAAAATTAAAGAATTATGTTGTTTTCTTTAATTTCTGTAGAACTCCCTATATTTACTCTAATCTTATTCTTAATCTATGATATTTACTCATTAATTCTTCGCCATCTTCCGAGTTCCACTCGCGACGAGTCGAATTAATAATCTAAAATAATATTTGGAGCGATTTTAGAGTTTTTACCTAATCCTCAAAGAATATGCGAATTAGCGTTTTTCATCGTGTATTCACCAGATCAAAAAAAATTCATGGACTGGGTGCCCTTGACATTTTTTTAGACCTACAGTGGTGGGCACGGATTCTTTTTTTCTAATTAAGTACAACAGTTTTTTTTTATTGAATGTGTTGATGAAATTTCAGAAGGTTCTTTAGAAGGAAACTTTGAATGAGCACCTGTATTTAAAAGTGAACTAAATTAGTTTTTGTAATCTTATCTTGGTATTATAAATAATTTATTGTTACAACTCGTTTCAATTTTTGAGCGCATTAAATGAAACAAGTTCCAATAGGTGTATATCTGAAATAATTATAACAATTTACACAGATTAAAAAAAAAAATTCTTTTAATAAATGTCAAATTGAAAAAAAAACGGGCAACATCAAGTATTTACAACATACAAAACTAATTAAACACAACATTTTAAATTTAATTGAGAAAAATACTAATATAATATAAATTATCACAAATATATTAGTGTAAATATATCTAATAAGTGAACAATACAATAATAATAATAATAATAAGACGTATAAAGTTGCACAAGAAATTATTATCTACCACAATTATTGAGCTGATTATTTTCATTATCGTCTCGTTTACAAAGTGAACTATCCACGTCTACTGCAACAATGTTTGGTAAAATAAAATGACCATCACTATTACTCCTAACAGGTTTAATTGTTCGCAGTTGTGTGGTTCCAGAATAACATACATTCACATCTTCACAGTCCAATGGATGCAAGCCATTGTTATTTAAATTATTTTCAGTAGCAAATAATTCATTGTTGTTTTTCGTGTTTTTTATACAATTCTTCTTACTAATATCTTCCTTATTTATTTCTTCTTTAATTGATTTCTTCAATATGTTTTTGGAATCTGACAATGACTTTTCCAGCATAGGTTTTATTTTATGTGGCACATCTAACTGGGGTTTACTGAATAATTTATTAATGTTTAATTGTTTATTGGCATTTTGTCGATTTCGGCACATGTTTATTTGTGAAATTAATCCTAATACATCAGAAGGTATCTCTATGTCTGAATGAGTATAAGCTAATTCGGATACAAAGTTTCCCAAAGTAGCCACAGTCAATTCTAAACTTTTTACTTCACTCTCTAGCCGATTAATCGCTAAAATATTAGACGATCTGTTCATCTCCAAACGACCATTATTTGTTATTGATATCTAAAAAAAAAATCACAAAATTATTTTTCAATATAATGACAGAACTACAGAAGTAAATAATAATTTTGACAACAAATAAATCCCATTAAATAACGTCCATTATTCCTTTTACCTAAAATAATATACAATATTAATTTAAAAAATAACCTCCAACTGTTCATGAAGAATTTTATTTTGTTGCAATAAGGCCTTATTCATTTCTTCTAAATGTTTAATTTTTTTTAATTCAGGACTGGGTGATGACAATTCTTCTTGCAAAACATGATACTCAACTCCATATTCCATTAATTGTTTAGATAAATCAGTTGTAAATACCTAATGACAATACAAATTTTCAGATAGGAAAAATACAAATGAATATAATTATATACATACCTGTTTAATAATTTTATCAATGATTTCTTTATTTACAACAGGGAAGTCATTTTTAATATAGCTCATAATTTGTTCCATTCCATCACAAGCAAGTAAATTGTCCTTATGATATGTCAACAAGGATAGTATTATACGAAATAGAACGTCAATATTTTCAAAAAATAGTATATCTATAAATAACATATGTAATATGTTAATAAACTAAACAATTATAAAATTTAAAAAAATAATTGTTTTACCGAATATACGAGCAACAAATCCTAATGGAAACTGAGAAGAAAATATCGTCAAGAACCAAGGAGCAGCATACAAAGTTGGAGGAATGTCACAATTGTCAAAATGTGCATACAAGTCTGGATGATGATCATGAAGAAGTCGAGATAATTGGTAGAGTTGAACTTGCAAAGCTCCCATATCAGGAAGATATTGTTTTCTTAATGAACGTCTAAACATTAAATGTTTTAGCATCATGTACGCTTGTTCTTCAGACATCTAAATATATATGTATAAAAAAAAGAAAAGTATTTTATCTAAATATGCTAGAAATATATTCAATAAAAGTATCACTCACATGTAATAGTAAAACCCCAGCAACAAAACATAACCCCTGGCAATATCCAACTTCAGGATCCAATAAAGAATATGCTTTAAGCAAATTGTACAAAGCCAATTGTCCAGGACCAAAAGGTGACATAAAATAAGTATGATTTGGGAATGTTCTTCCTATAATTTTCATATAAATAATAAATGTTTAATGAAATACCAATTAATTAAATTATGTAATGGGCATGGAGGATAATTTGTAGAGTAAAAATAATTACCAAGTTTATATATTATTTTTATTTCTATTACAAAGTATAAAAATATACTTAAAACATACCTAAATCAATGAGAATAGCATGTTGATATTTAGTCAACTGTTTTAATAACTGTTCATATGGTACATTAAAATTTGGAAATTTCTCCAAATCAATGGGAGATGGTGCTGTTGTATTACAAAACAATTCAGCAAAAAAAATCCAAACATCTCCTCTTTTACTTCTTGGAACGCCTATAATTTTAACATGTGTACATTTATATTTCACATTTAATTTCAAAGTTTTGATAAGAATATCAAATTTATTTAATTATTAATTAAATATTTATTACCTTGTCTAATAGCTTGCCGTAACATTTTTGCATCAAATTTATGATTTTCTTTATTGACTATTGTTTCCCAAACACCTAGGTATTCTCGGGCAGATGAACCAATATCGTCATACTCTAATTTTATTCTTTTAACAGTTGCTTCTTCTTGTCTCTCTATAAATCACTTAACATTTAATATCCAAATGAAATATTAAATTTTTATACCACCTTTTAATCTGGCATTTTCTTTTTCCATACGAATTAACAAAACCTGCTGATTGATTGCTTTTTTCCACAATGCTCTTAAATCAGCAGCATCTAATTTCTTTTTAATATTTTGAGTATCTGAAAAATTAAAATAAAATGAAAATTCAACTTGTATTATATTTATATTATTACTACCTTTCATTTGTTTGTTGGGAGTAACAACATTTTTAAAAATTGCTTGACGCCAACTTCCTGGATTTGGATCATTTTGTTCATCCGAATCATTATCTGAAGTTGAAGTAACAGATGATTTTGGAGATTGGCCAACTTTTAAAAACCTTCAATAATTAATCTCAGAATTAATGTATAAATTTATATTTTATTCCTATAACTAACATGTTCATCATTGACGCTGGACTGCTGTGAGACTTCATCTGAGCCAAACAAACTTCTGATTTATTTGCTTGTGATTTGCTATTGGATATTGATGGTTGTACCAATAACCGTGAACCTAAATCTGGTTTTGGAGAAAGTTCCTAAAATAAAATCATTAAAATAACTATTAGAATATTATACAATTTCCACGTAATTAATATAATTTTAATTACACATTTGACTTTAAAATATTTATAAGATAAATATTAACAACTATGGAACCTAACTTGCTACAAAAGTATTTTATTATTAATATTAGAAACGTCCTCATTTTATTTGATTTCTAGAAATAATTAAATTTTTGTTTTATAAAATTAATAGTGGGAAACATATTTCTTTGTACTAACTTGATCACATTAAACAATACCTATTTTGAATTTAAAAACCAATATTTATTTTACATTTTCTGTATGACAGTAAATTTTAGTTTAATTAATAATTAATTTTATAAAAATAATAAATTTAAAATGAATACTGTGAAGTACGGTCGATAATTATAAGTATTTATAATTTATTTACTTTGGAAAATGCAATATTATTTGGCACATGATTTTCTTTAGTAGCAGCCAATATTCCTACATCATCTTTCGAATTTCTTCTTTTCATTAACTGATCAAAAGAACTTGTTAGTGAACGTTTAGCTTTCATGAAAATTGTACTTCCACCAAGATACTGATTTAAAAATTCATGCCTAAAATGGAATGTCAGTCGGAAATAATATTAAAAACTATTACATAATCAAGTTCCATTTACGAACCTATTTTCAGCTGAATCGTGAACATGCCGCATCTGTTTGCTTTCACAATGTGTTCTTAATAACATTATAAGTAATTCATTTTGTTCTTTTAAACTTATTTTACTTAATGTCTCTAGACCATGTAACTTAGTAAGAACAATTTCTTGATCATCTTCTGGCAATGTTTCTAAGCGTTTGAATACTACAGTTTGAATTTTATGCTCATTAAGATCTAAAAAATTATATTAATGTTACTATTTTTAAATTAATACATATAAATTGTTTAAACATACTTTCAATATCAGAACATAACTTATGAAACCACACCATAGGACAATGTTCACAAGATACAATTACTTGCTTCTCTTTCTTTAAAGCTTCATTAGTGTTATTGATTGCCAAATTAATTGCTAAATAATTTAATACCTACATTATAATATTTATAAATTTAATTTTAAAATAGTAATAAAATTAAATTAAAAACCTGTTACTAGCTCATTTGCAACAGATTCCGATTCACATTTAAAAATATATCCAATATAACTTTCATTTGATGAAGAATCTCTACAAGTGAAACCAAAATGTAATTGATTTCTAGCACCCTAAATTTGATTAAATTTTTAATTTAAATAATATTTTAAAATTGTAATTATATACATCTTACTTGAACACAATTTATTATATCTTTCAATTGTTTATGCAAGAGTATTTGTTTACGATCTGGGCTTATTAATCGTAAATCACTTCGACCAATTTGAAAAACCATTGTTCTGTTAATTTCTTCAGCTACATTACTATTTTGTCCCTTATAATATTGAAAATAATTATATTTAGATATAAAGAAAATAATGATAATTCATTATTTTTATGAAATAAATTTATACATACATTATTTTCTAGCTTTTTAATTGGATAATTAATAGACCCAGATCTAGCCCTCACAAACCTATAGTACAAATTATTCAATAAATACATTAATTTTCAAATTAAATTAGTATTTACTCTGTATCTTTATTTAGTTTTTCAGATCCAATTGAATATCCTTGATTTTCAATACCGGGAGATAAAACTGTCATTGATCCACGTCTTGGATCTGAAAGATATGTTGTATTTTGATCTAAAGACTAAGACAAATAAAAATACTCAAATTACTTTTATACTAAATATATCAATTAATAAATAAAACACTAATAAAATTTATACTCCACAAATATTGAATTTACATTTATTTGGGATCCTCGTCTTGAAGTGTTAGTACTACTTGATTTTTTACTTTTTTCCAATTCATGAAGTCGAAATTTTTCTAATGCATCATCAATGAATGAACTTGGAACTTTTTTTTGTGACACTCTAATTTTACCGACATATAATACCTAAAATATCAATTGTTTTCTATAATTTTCTAAAAATCTAAAACTTTAAAAATTAAAATAAAATAACTATAACTATATTCACTATTATATCTAACCTTCAACAAAAACAAAACTAATTAACTATTGTACTTATGTGCCATAAAATATAGTTATAGTATACATAAAAATTGTAAACACGTTTATTATAATGATTACCTCAAAAAAATGAGACGAGTTAGGAGAAATATCAGCACACAATGAAGTTAATGTTTGTGCATTACTTAAAGTACGTCCAGTACTTTGTAATGATTTATGTGAATTTTCTTTCATTGTGGAAAATAATTCCATTACCTAAAACATAAAAATAATAATAACTAAAACTGAATATTTTCAGAACACTGTTGACTAAAACTAATGAATTATTGCTGAACAAAACAAAATATTTTCTAGGCATTCTAAATTTAGAAGTTGGATGATGTTCAAATTTTCTATACATTTAAATACAGTATAACATATACTAACACAAAATTATTAAGTATCTACCATATACAATAATTATAGGTCTATAATGTACTACAAATTTTATTTATTTATAATAATGAATATTAAATAAGAGTATTAATAATAATATACTTGATGTTCGTAAATTCAGTTACTTGAATTAAATAAAACATAGTCCTAAATCTGCTACGAATAACCTAATTTTATGTAAATTACCTGTAGTATGATATTAATAACTAATAGTATCTTTAGTTTAAAGGATATGAAAAATATATAGTGAACCATCTTTCAACCTTTGTGTAAGTAAGTGTAAAATTGTTGTTAATATATATATTTTGCAAATAAAATGTAAGATATATCTCAAAATCATAAAACACTTCTCAAATTACAATTAAAACAATTATTTATGTAATATCTGTGAAACTATATAAATGAAAATAACAAGATAAATATTTAAATTGGCATAATTAATAATTGGACTTAAAAAGATAATTTAAATTTGTATATATATATATATATATATATATATATATATATATAATTCAATCTTAATTCAGAATTAACACTAATATACCTATAATTATATAATATTATGTTACTGAATATTTCAAAATATATTAAAATAGTAATTTATATAACCAATTAGTTTCATAAATATTATGATAATATTCATATAAAATTACAAACTTTTAGTATCCAGTAGATATCAATGTTTTAATTTTTCCAAATATGTAAGTCATAAATATATTATAATTAAACTATTAAAAATGATCTATTTAAAATGAAACAAAAATAAAATACACCTTACATTTTAAATAAATTAAAATTACATTGAAATATTATATTTTATTACGCATAGTTAATAATTTTGTTATTTTTCTAACTTCTTAACATACTAAACCGTTATTGTACATTTTTCTAACCATAATAAAAATATTACTAAATGGTAACCAGTATCACTAAGTTTTAAGAACCTTTATAACTTTTCTAAGAAATTATTAAAATAATTAATTATACATATAGGACATAATTATTTTTATCAAAATGTTTTATGGATAATTTAAAAGAAGTATATAGTCATTAGAAGTTCACATGTCAAGGCTACTATAAAATACTAGAAACAAACAAGTGACATAAAAAGAAAATATGAATAAGTAGAAAAAAATTAATATGTTGGAAAATTGCAAGTATATTTTTAATTAATGTGAAAATCTTTATAAAACCAAACAACGAAAATTGATATTAGTTTTGTAAAAATATTTATTAATTTATTATTTAAATTGTGTATCAATAAGAAAAATATTTGTTATTTGTTTAATAATATTATTTTATTTTGTATTCTTATGAAATTTAAAAAATTATATGACTTAAATAAATTACAAATTTTTGTCTATACATAAGAACAAGGATTACAAAATATGGGTTAAAAAATTACATCTACAAATACATAAACACACAATATTTTTTTTTTAAACAACATGCATTATCATTTACTATATAACACTATAATACTAGTTCACCTTGTCCTTGGCCACAATGAATTAACGTAAATTCATGTACCTATAACCAACATCATAATAATACGAACTCTTATTATTTTCAATGTTATTATTAAAGTTTTAGTTTTAAAACTGGCCAGACAAATAATATTATGTATTTAATATTAACATTTAGGATTAAAAACCTTTAATAATCTAGGATAACTACTGTAAATTGTGAACTGTAAATAATGTAAAATCAACAAATAAACATGCAATTTGATTTAAATGTTTAAAGAAAATCATAATTAGTTAATTAATGTATATAAAAATACAAACTAGCAAATATTAAGGACATTAGATTTAATAAAATACAATAAAAGTAATATCTAAAATGTCGACAAAATATGATTGTTACTTATAAAAACACTATTTAAAAATAAAGACATAAAATTACAATTTAAAATTAATTATATAGAAACAAACAAAATATTCTTACCTCATCGGGTTGAGTCGTAATGTATACATGACAGTTTACATTGTTTTCATCCGCTGTATCTCTAACTGCATAGAAGAATGTGGCAACATCACCATTTAAAAACGCTAATCTGGTTATGCACTTTAACTCATGTTGAAAAATTAATTTGTTTGTACAATCCCAATTCTCATAAACCACAAGACTTACATCATCTATTCCGATTCTTACCTTTTAAAATATTATACACATTATTATTATATAACATAATTTCTAAAACGACAGTTTATAAATATTATTAATTAATAAGCAGTTTTAATGAAAATATTGAATTTTGAAATAAAATAATTTTATATAATAACTATCACTCAGTTATTACATAACCCTAGGCTGTGGTAAATAATTCTGAAAGCTATTATTTTTATTAGGTACATATTTACTAATCCTAGTTCCTAACCAACATATTTATGTTATAACCAACATATAGGTATACAATATTTAATAAACAAATGAAAATAATTTTAATTTATTAATACATTATACTGCAAAAAGGCATATAGTACCTATTAACAGTCGCTAAACTTCAATAATTGAAGGGTTGGCCGGAATAAAATGCTATGAAACAATTCGTACATTTTACAGTATCAATGAAAAACAAAAATAAAGTTATGTTTTCTCTTAAATATTATTTGGACTGCACGTAGCACGATCTTTACACTATCAACGATTAATATTAATAATACATTATTTTTATTTATTATCCTGTGTTTTTATAAAAATAATATGTATTAAATAAGATAATAACGCATATAAATAAGCCTTGTATTTTATTATTGTTTAAAAACAATAATAAAAACTTTGCAGCAGCAGGCTTATTGTGTGAACGCTCATGAACGTAGCACACATAGCCCGTTTTAATTGTCGATCGCCGATTTCCATGTTTACACTCGATGATTATGAATGATAAGAACATCTTAAGAATTTTCTGATTCTAAAAATATATTGAGATTGCTTTGTAGCAAGTTATTCCACAAATTAAAAAAACAAAAAATCCGAAAAAGTGTTTCATGGCACGTTATTCCGGCCAACCCTTCAATTGTAGAATTAATAAAGATTCATTTATAGAAATATGAGAGTTTTATTTAAGACATTTAATTTTGTTTTCTTTAAATATACATAGTTAATTTTATACATAATTGAAACTACCTTTTTTTTACTTATATAACTATGAAAACTACACTAAAATACTTTAGAATTTACGGTGAATTATGGTAAATTTCTGGAAACACAAATTTGCATATATATCTCAAATATAAATACTCAAACTACTGACTACAGACGACATTTGTATACCACTTGGGATATGAATTAGTTAATAATAATTAACACCATTTAGATATAGATAACTTTACAAATAAACTAATAGTAGTTAGTATTAGTGTTGTTAATCAATTAAATTTATTATTAAAAGAAATTCGTTCTTTTCCTGGTTCCTTGCCTAATTCACTTCAACCATAAAAAAAGTTTATATTACAGATACAACAATTCAGCTTATTTAGTAAACAATAAACTTTTAAATTTGTTTCGTAATAGATATAAATAAGTACTAAAAATTGATTATAAATAAATGTTGAAAAATATTTTAAAAGTAAAGAATCAATTCACGTTTCTAGTCATACAAAATATAACAGAATCCTTATTTCTTCATTTCTCAAGAAAAAAAATCATATAATTCCAAGAAATGTAACTTTTAGAACGTATTTCTTAACAACACTGGTTTATACCAATGACTTTACTAGGCACATAGTTTATTAAACGAAATATGATATTTACTTTTTCGCAATGATTGTTTTTCTTGATTTCGGCAATAATCCATGGGATCATTGGATTCGTTAGACGTTTATTGACTGTACAATAACTTAAATACTCTACTTTGTACAATTTCATTTTGTTTCTTTTTCGTTAATAATATCTTTTAATAATTACTTCAAATAAAATATTAAAAAGGAATTTGTGTACCTATACACAAAAAAATTCTTGAGAAATATTTAATTCTAAAAAAATCAAAACACCAATTATAGTAATGATTTATTTTAATTTTCACGACACACGTGATACACAACAATTAAATAATCGTATTACATTAAAAAAATATATATGTTATAGGTAATATAAATCAAAAAAATAAAATAAAATAATAGAAATTAAAAATTAATGAAAACGGGTTTACTCAGATCTCCGAAGTCGTAACAGAACTGAAGTGATAACAAATGTTATGTGTACACAAAAATTCAACTGACGAGATAGAGCATGTGACCCACAGACCTACCGTCTGATCCACGGTCTTCTAAGGCCGTGGTCTGATCAGTGGTATTATCACAGATGAGATCGGTGACATGGAAGGGGAAATACCTTTCAGCGTTTTACAAATATTCAAAGTCAAACCCGTGTGCCTCAAGGCTAATTTTAATGAGTTTTCAATATTCGTATTTCAGTTATGTTTTGAATTGTACTTATTTATTACTGCTATTACTTATTGCTACGCGTTGCATTTATTTTAGATGTTCACTTTCTCGAATTAAAATAAAAGCGCTACTTTTCGAAGAGGGGGTGGTTCTTTTTTTGTTAAATGTTTTTATTAACATTTACATAATCGTATCATATGGCCGTATATAGCCATACGGTATTATCGTATTAGTCGTACGGTTAATATTGACTACAAATGTTGAAAATTAAGTATTTAAGTTTTTACTATGCAAATCCACAGAACACAATAATAGATATAAAATTATGAAAAAAATTACTTACGACCGTGATTTCGTCATTTCAGAATCGTGCCATTATATATTTAGTCCGCGCAATGACGTATAATTAGGATTATTTCACATATAGAATTTTTTTATCGTATCGCAATCGGGAAATTAAATGTGTACGATTATATATACGTAGTCATGTGCGACAAATGTGTAGCGCTTTTTTTTTTTAGTTTCAACGAGTCAATACTTTTTACTACGCGTGCTGTATGTGCGTGAGAGAGAGTTTCTACGAATATCGGCTGATTCGGCGTGTTCTACTGATATAATTATAGTTTTTATTCGTCGTTTTGGTCTTCACATGAAACCGATAAAATTAATACCGTAATTGTACGAATTCTTTGGTCAGAAAAAAAAATACCGACAAATCAGTCGGAAGACTGAAGAAATTCGTTGTGGATTAAAAGAAGGGGCAAGAAGTATAATTATCGAGAATTATAAATAATGAAATTGAGAAGAATTAACGAAGAGAAAGATTTTAAAACCAATTGTACGAATACAAGGATTACGCGTACTAGTAGGCGCGGATCCAAGGGGGAGGCTAAGGGGCTTTAGCCCTCCCCCTCTTGGGCTGTAGTCATTGCTTAAAAATTTTACATATATATAACTACCTAAATAAGTATAATTTTAGGTAACTGTTCATCATATAACCTCCCACCTCTTCTGTGATTTCTGGATCCGCGCCTGCGTACTAGGATTACATTAAACGATTAATGCATTTTTTATATTTCCTTATTCTTATTTATTCCTTTTGCGCAATATGATCATTGACTGTGTGAATTACATAATCAATGTTATTACGATTAAGGGGATTGGAAGCAAGTATTTTCTCTCTGTCTTGCACACACGAATCATATAGTAGGTATATAATAATTTTCTAAAAGTAGGTAACATTACATGTAATATATATATAAGCATTAATATATTACTAATTACTACAATATATATTCTACAAATCATTGGATAAGTGGCTATTATTAGTTTTTTTTAAATATACGTGCATTCATATAACAAATGTGTTTAGGTTGGCATCACCAATTGAACTGTGTTGTTTTCATGATGAAATAAATCATTATTTTTATACAAATTAGTATTGTAAATTGTAATATAATATCAATATATTGAATATTCCGTAATCCGTAGTATTGTTTCTTTTTAATGGGTATAGTCAGTATAATATGTCTGTAATGCTGATTCTGTATACGCTATTAATTAATAATTATACTGAACTGTAGTAGTGTATTGTGTCTAGAGCTATTCATTTTTATGTATTTTTCAACTGAAATAAAAAAATATCAAACATTTTTTTAGCTATAAACATATATTAATATATTATGTTTACATTATATTGTATAGAACTATTTTTACAATGATGAGGTTTTTAATTTATTCTGTCAATTGTCTATGAATACTATTTCTATTTTCTACATGCCTTTTGATATACTCACTTTCCAATAGCAAATCGTACACAGTTATAGTGTAATTTTCAAATATAACAAAAAAAGTTACATTTTCACATTAATCGAGATAATTGAATTTTGGTGAAGTGGTTTCGATATTAAAGCTGATATAAATAATACCATATTTAATAATAAATAATACAATGTATATAATTTGAAAGCTGATGGCCCTGTAATTTATTTATACAAAATACAGTAGATATTTGTACATAGGTATACACGTATTTTTTATGAGTAATATAAATACCTTGGGTTCATATTGTATGTTTGTCCAAGAAGAATGTAGTAAGGTATAATAATATATAGGTACTATTATATTAGTTAGATTTTATTATTTATAAATTATTTAATATTAGGTTCATTCATTTATATTTATAATCGTATACACTTCAAAATTCATTGTTAAGATCCCGAGACTACTCTTATACATACTTCATAGACTAATTACTTATCAATTTGTTTGGTAATTGTTTCTGAAACGCTTTTGAGGTACAAGTTTAATATTTTGAGCTCTCAAGATTCGATTAATTGGAGAACACAGAACAAAATGGAAATATTATATACTTGCCTAATACCATGACTAAACACAATTAGCCACGTCTAATACCACCTATAGACGTTACTGGTTATATATATATTATAGTAGTATATAATCAATGATAATTCTTTTTTATCTTATAACTTAATAGACAATTAAAATTTAAACTTCTAATAGTATATCACAGAGAGAACAGGATATTTATTGTTTAAAATAATAAATTTGTACATGTACATAAAAAAATTGTTTAAATATACAATTAAGCCAACGTATTATGTAAAATAAAAAATATCAATAAGTTGTTGTATTAAATTTATTTATTACGGTTTCAACAAAAAGTCATCATCATTTTATTTTCGCTTAATTGTGTATTTACAAATATATATATATATTATTTACTGTTTATATGTTGTACCTATGTCCTACATATTTAGATGATTTTAGTAACATATACAGTGTGGTATAATGTACCTATATTTATATTATTTCTTAAAATAAGCTATTTCCTAATTATTAAGTTATTATATACAACTTAATAATGCTATTAATTAATAGTTTAATACTTTGATTTATGGTGTCAGATTGTACTATCACAAGTATAGAATTTTCAAATAACTATCTAGAAGAATAAAAGTTGTATACCTACATAGCATAATATATAAATCTGTGTAAAACATACATAATGGAGTATATAAATTAATTTAATTTTCAGATAAACATTTTGTCAATATTATCCATTGTTCCCATTAAACTTCTTTCACTATTTACTTTTTAATTACTATTCTGAACAAATTATAAGTTCAAATAATAAAAATATTTTTATTTTACACAAGTAGATATATATATATATATATCTACATATATGTTCATACACTATATTAAAATTTTGAAATGCCTTAAAACATTATAGCATTAATATAAAAAATTACAGTAACAAAATATGATACAGTATGTAGTTATTTTACAGATCATTGTGTAATATGACAACAATGAATAGATACAGTAATAAATTGTTTAAATAAAGAACAATGGAGAGTAGATATGCAAATTTATGAAATAAAGATAACAAAAAATACAAAAAAAAATATTAAAATACCAAATATTTTTATCATTAACCAACGATTGGAAGTCACTGATTGAAAGTAACGTAAAATTTGTGTGTGAGCTGCTTCAATACTTAATTCAGCATCTTGAACATTGGAATCGATTCTGTAAATAAAATTATAATAAATGATTGTGTTTAATTACTTAAACATGACAATAATTTTATATTATAATATATTAGTTATTTTATACCTTTCAACCATTTCTTCTTGTTCTTTTACCATGTGTGCAAGTTGCTGAAATATTCCACCCAATTCTACAATAGTTGATTCAATATTCTGCATGGTTTCTGCTCTACTATACAAAAACTGGTCCTGTAAAATAATATATATTACAATTTAATAAGAAAATGGTAGATTAAATCACTATATGTGCGTAAATAAATGTTGAAGTTTGCTAATCGTTCATACCGTATTGTCATAAACAGCCATTGCTTGTGTTTGCCGTGTGACTTGCTGCATTTGATTTTGATCTTCATTATTATCCATATTGATAGCACACTGATTACTTGACATTAAAACAGAATTGTGTCTAGGCACTAATGATGACGAATCAGATAATGCAGCCAAACTAGTTCCTTGAGAAAATTGATCTCTTCTTGATTTGGCATGTTTTAAGTTCTAAACAAAATATTTTAATTGTAATAAATATTTAAAAAATTAAGATACATGCTAACAATAATTATAAATGATAGAGATACATCACCTTGTATAAAATATTTTATTTATATAATAATATATAATTTGTAAACCTATTAACACTAATATTTGGAAAACACATTAATATAATTAAAAAGAAAAAGAAAGTAAAATCGTTTTTATTAATTTTCTTATTTCATTTATATTTTTAGGGTGGATACATACTTTTTAAGTGATATAAATTATAATTTTAATAAAATTTAAATAATTAGCTGATGTTTTGGACATGTTGCAGTGTACACCTTCAGAGTTGTTCTGTATCGGATATCTTTATGTACATAAATTACCACATGACTTGTGTAATACATTAAAATTTGAGAATCTTTGTATATACATAAAGATATCCAAAACAGGACAATTTTGAAAATGGACATTAAAACATACTCGAAAAGTCAATTAATTAAAACAAACATTGATATTACCAAAAACTCTCACAATAATAGATAAGCATTTTAATCTGATGACAACTTACTTTTGTTCTTATTTCAAGAACTTGTTTGAATTCATTTGATATATTTGCCAACTTTGATTGTAATGATATCACAACACTTGACTCGTGCGACAATAAATGCTTTCGTCCAACATTATTTTGAGTCGCTTTTTGTAGTTTTGCAACTTCTTGCAATTTTGCAATTTGTTGATTTAAACTGTTCAAATCTTCTTTAATTATATATGTCAACTCTTGAATTTCTTGCGGTCTATCATTAAATAATGATTTTCGTTTGGCAACTAAAAATTATGTTTGATTAAATACTAAGTTAATTTTTATTAATTTTATAATACTATATATATACATTAAATTTACTTTCTATGACACTTTTTTAAGTATACCTATATTTTTTGTGAATAATTTTAAGTTTTAAATTCTAATCAGTTATCATAAATTCAAAGATGTCAAACTAAAATAATTCAGAGTTACTGTATTTACATTTATATGTGTGTGTGTGAAATGATGTTTGTCATAGTAAAACAAATGAATAATTAGTTCTTGTTAAGATAATATTAATTAAGCTACAATAAATTTAATTGAAAAATGACTTTTATCGGGTATATGATGTACACAAAATTGTAATGTGTATGTAAAGTATAGACTATAATATTATGCGATTCATGAATTATAATTTATATGTACCTATACACATACACTATATTTTTAATTGTAGCTTAAAATTAAGAAATTATGGATATTGGTTTAAAAAATATTGTTAAATTTTTTTTCAAACATTCTATTTATAAAATTTAATTTATAAAAGAATAAAAACTTACGTAAAGTCAATTTCTCTAATTTCGCATAAGTATTACTAATATTTAAACCAACACTTTTGGCAATCATCATAAACTCTCCATAACTCTGAAGAGCTTTTACTTTTTTTATATCCTTAACTTGAACAGCTCTTGCTATTTGTCGACCTTGTAAGGATCGCACTGCGTTATTGAATTCAGCAGTACGATCTCGCGGCATTATTTTATGAATTTCTTTTTCTACCGGATAATTAGCAGATGATTCTTGAATCGGATAATCAGACGGATAAGGAGTTTTATCTGAATCAGAATTCCCCCGTCTTCGTCGAGCAGTCATTTAAGTAATATATCTGTAAAAATATTAAAAATTATTTATTGAAAAATAAATATTTCTATTCGTTATCATATAATAATTTTTTTTTAAATTTATTAGAAAGGAATTTCATTCAATATACATTTTTAAAGTACAATAATTAAATAAATTTGGAATTGAATATATATAAAAATAAAATTGAGACAATACCTATAATTACTGGTGTTAATTTACTTCTTGGAAATTTTGTTTGTTGGTATTCTTTGTTATTAAATTCTTAGGGATTAAAGTGAATAAAATAAATTTTCATTGACAACTTTATCAAAAACACACGTATTCCTTCAACCATTTATCTACCAAACATGTACCAACTTAGATCGTTCGCTATGATCCAGATGTACCAATATTATTATTATCACCATTGATAAATATTATCTACTTTAGATAATATTGGAGACCACTGATATAATATCTTAGTCCGTGCCCTGTGGTTCGTGGTATGTACTAAGAAGAATCTATACTTCAAACCATAGAAAAAGTCATGTATTTTTAGTCATGTATAGATAGATCCACCTTAGTAGTATAGTAGTATGCAAGGCTTTCGAAGACGAGGTCCGACGATTTGTCTCTGTTGATATTCTGTTTAATGACTATGATTTAGTTCGAAAATTTAACTCACAAAACACCAATCCCTGATGATCATACACCAAATATTTTGTCATTTAAATAATCTCTCCACAATCGTAAAACTATAGGCAAAAAATATTTCATTTATACTCATTCTGTGTTACTTCTTCTAAGTTCTATTTCATATAGTTTAATCTTTGGTTTTATTTGTATCATAATAACCAGTGTCCAGTTAACGTCAAATAAGTAGCAAGTATAACGGGGTAGTTCTGCGGAAGCAGATCCTCCACTAATCCACTGTTGTTCGTTCAAAATGAACAAAAAAAAAAGTATCAAGTACAAACGACATCGCCAACATGTATATCAGTATATGCCAGAAAATGGAGGAACTAAATCGTAAACGCGGAAAAATGTTTATTTCGCAGGAGTGGTTGGAGTCCTTACTTCTTATCTTATAGAGCCGTGGTAGAATCAGAGAACATAATACAGAGAATATCAACCGATAATATGTATTAAAGTATTGTAGTGAATAATAAATGAAAAATCTTTCTTTGAATTATTGTATTAATTTGATATTACAAAGTATAATTATGACTTAAATTTCATTACTTCAAGTCATGTACTTTACACTGAATTTGACAGACGACGGCAAATGATAGAACCTACATAATATATGAAAAATTAATTTTTTGTATTACAACATTTATGAGGATTTAATATAATGATAATATTTACAATATTTATACAGAAAAAAATGTATTCCTTTTCTTCGCAGAAATGTATCATCACTATAGTCTGAACTTGTAATTTCTTAGAACGCATAAAATATGTTAATATTCTCCAAAAAAACCTACAAATATTTTCCTTATATTCTTTTAAAATGTGAAAAATATGTAAAATTATCAGTGAACATCAATATATTTTAATATATAATTTTGTTATTTTTTTTTACATATTCTTCAAATAATTATTTAAGTGAAGTATACATTTGCATAATGGAATAATTGCACTACTACCTACAGTAACAATAGAAATATAAAATAACAACACAGGAAGGTATGTTAAAACATAAAATAATAATATTCCTTTGGTACTCGTATATTTTAATTATATTGATGTATACAGCTTTTCTGTGGTACAATCACTGTACGTTTTTTTTTATCAAAATAATACAAAAAAATATATATATAATATATATATATTTGTATATGGTTGGTAAATGATTGAGAAAATATTTTTTTCAGGTATCTTAATATTAAAATTAATAATAATAATTTAAAAATTAAAATGAATTAGAAATTTTTTCTCGCAACTTACAAAATATTTCAAAATATGCTAAATTATATTATCTATAAATATTCCCTAACCTAAGAAATATTCTCGAATGTGCAAAAAACACCGTTTTCTGTAAACTTTGTGTTGAATAAATCGTCCACATTTTTTACTCTCAAAAGACTGCATATACACAGTAACGATACGTAAGAACATAAATTCGGATTAATAATCATCACATTCATATTGCATATTATATAACATGTAAGACTGTAAGAGAATATTTAAAGTCCATGATTAGCCCTAATAAAGTCACAGTTGGTATTTACGTGTAATATAAAGAGTTGGTCAGTTTAGATATTTTGGTATACGTTTTGGAAAATTCTTCATATACATTTCCATTTTTCTATAAATAATAGTTTCCGAGTAAAACACGTGACGTGCTGACAGCTGATACTTAAATCACAGATTAGATGAATTCATCTAATCTGTGCTTAAATCGCGATGTATATTTCAAGTTCCAACCATGATCAGTTGTCTGAAAACATTATTTTACGAGGTTAGTTTTTCATTTTACACAATATTATCATCATGGCTAAATATCTAAATAGATATTTAGCCATGATTATCAAAACCCTAAATTCCTCAAAATTATATTTCGAAACACAGGTATCGAATTATGTAGAAACGGCGTGATTAATATTTTATTATTTTGACCAGTTCTTGAGTTTCACGTACAAACTAGTTCGTTAATCTACTATATGGTTTATGGTATATACCGTAGTTGTTGCCAAGACGGCAAATGGGGTGTCAAAACATACCGAGAGGCGGGAACATTCCACTACACTCCCTCACCGTGTGAACAGCAAACGGTTATCTTTCCCGCCACCCGTTCATGGACGGTTTCGATGGCAAATTGTTTATCGCGATTCGCGCATGCAACGAGGAGTGCGGACTGCGGGGCGCGAACAAAGACGATTGCGGTGTGGTGAGTGGAAAAATCGTCGGGCGTCAATTCAATTTTAAATCCGTACGTTTTTCTTGTCGTAATAATTGTAACGCGTTGTTGTACTTAACCGTGTCAACGCGTTGTAAACACACCTCTCGTACTATCTGTACCAACTGTCTGAATTCAAACTTCTAAAGCGTTGTGTATAAATTGAACGCGTCCGAACACAGCAATATGTCCGAGTCCGAAGGCAATTCGTTCAACGAAAACGAAGGCGAAGGCGAACAGGTCGTCGATTTGGTGGAATACATCAACCATCAGAACGCCGAAATAGAACAAGCCAATTTGTTACTCGAGGCGTCTGAAGGCGAAAACTGCACTTATTCGAAGGTTCGTATACCCGTATACGTCTGTTTGAGGACTGTTATAGAACCAACTGTGAACCGGTGTACATTATATGCGTACATCGACTATTACTTAAGGTAACTTTTTATGTTCTTTCCAACAGGGTTACATGAACCGACAAGCATTGTATGCTTGTAAAACTTGCACGGAAGAAGGCAAATTATCTGGTGCAATATGTTTGCCCTGCATGTATCAGTGTCATGATAATCATGACTTGGTCGAATTATGGACAAAGAGGTTAGTAAAGTTGTATACTTCGATTTTTGTTTATGTTTGTAATGTTTTATTAATAATTTCTCATATTGTTAGCTTAAAATAAATGTCAAAATGTAATAATATAAAGCCATTATATTATTAAACTGCTAATTACAAAATTACTAAAATCGAATGTGTTTTGTAGTTCCGAATTTATTATTTAGAAAAATTATGCAAAATCAAGTGCTAAATTAATTTGCAATTACAAATTTATAAATCTACTGCCTGGTAAAAGACTGATTCATTGAATAGTTTAAGACCAATTTCAAATACTTTTGCTTATACTTAGTTCCATTAAAAAAATATATACCTATAATCTATTTAATTTTAAATTCACTTTTAATAGTGATTATTTAAAAAATGTTATAGACACATATATTGTAAATGAATAATGATTCTTGGATCAAATTATAGTTTTCCATAAAATTAATAATATTCATATTAAAAATATAAGAAATTGTACAATGATTATTTAATATACGTAATATGTTTCGATTTTATTTTTATACAGAAATTATCGTTGTGATTGCGGAAGTGATAAATTTACATCTACATGTCAATTGGAACCTGTACGTAAATATTAAATTTATTACAAACCCTACAATTACCAAATATTTAGGGGTGCAATTTCAATAAAAAACCTAGGGTTGCTGAAAGATTAATACCGTTCTTTGTCAATAGCATAAACAATTTTTTTCATTATACTTTTATGGGTGTTAATTTCATAACTAGGGGTATCAAGCACCTTTGAGCACCCATTAAATTGTGCCAATACTACCACAGATTAGATGAATATTATATATTCATCTAATCTGTGATACTACTGCATTCAAAGGGGGTATATTGTTGGAGCATGTCGTATAGAGCACTAAAAGTTTAAGAAATATAAGTATACATTTCATTTATTTTAATTTTTATATTTTATTCAAAATCTTCAAAATAGATTTTGATTCTCTTTACAAAAATACAAAAGTACTGATCAGTCAGACATAATATTATTTATTTTAATGTACTACTTTTATGATTTTTCACTTTTGGAAAATTTTACAGTAGTGTATTTTATAATAATTCTGTTTATGAGTAGTGCTATTATTTTATTCAGTTTCATTGAAAATCATAAAATAATTAATTAATTTGTTCAAAAATATTTATTTTAACAATTATGTCACCTGCACTTTGGGACACAGTATATATAATATATATTTATAATTTTATGTATTTAAATTCTAGTCGAAATCAGAACCAAACACTCATAATATTTACAATCAAAACTTTAAGGGTTTATATTGTATATGTCAGCGTCCATACCCAGACTCTGATAACAGTGATGAAATGATACAGTGCATTGTTTGTGAAGATTGGTTTCATAGCAAGGTATTGAAATTTTTAGCGTTGAAGTTTTCGTAAATATTTATATTAAAATGTGTTTCAGCATTTGGGTACAAAAGATATGAATCCAGATGATTATTCTGAAATGATATGTTCCGATTGTACTTCAAAATTAAGTTTTTTACCAGCATACAAACATCTGTTAGGTAAGAAATTATTTTTAGAAAAACCTTTTTGATTTTAATCTGTCTTTCCAATATAAATAGAATACATATGCTTTTCTATTTTTGAATTCTAAAAAAAGGTTGTTATTTTAAGCCTATTTCACACGTAAACCAGTTAATCATTGAATATACAACTGTAGTGTTAATATTGAGTTATTTTGTATATATTTAATTTATACTATACTGTTAGATATTGATTAAAACTATCAATAATTTTCATTTAGAGTTACTTTTAAAGTATTTAATGTACGATAATTCTAAAATACTTTTTAAAAATTAAAATACTGTATAAAATGTAATAGACAATATTATGTATTTCAATTTAAAGTAAGCATATTTACTTTATTTAGTTTATTATTATTTTAGCAGAAATAGTATTATTATGCATTATTATGCAGAAAGTACATTTCCAGTTGTGCATGCATCAGACAAAAACCACATATAAATGAATATTATATCAAATAAATAAATATTACAAAAACGATTAATTTATCCATTTATTTCAGTACCAAAAATCATAATATATATCAAAATAAGCAACCATTTAAACAATTTCTTAATAACTGTATTTATTTACAAATATTAATACGTATTAATTAATTTTATTATTTTACAGTAACCGAAGATCAAATACAGAACATAGAAAAAGGTGATGAGTCTGGGGTATGTTTTTGCATTATTATTTATTAAAACAATTTTTTTTTTCAAAATAAAGTTGAGGTTTTCTTGCTAAATTTGTAGATTGGTGACATGTGATATTTGACATCTAAAACAAACAAAAAACATGTATATTACTTATTAGTTATCAGTTTATAATTAAAAATAATGGTGTTCACATTTATTAAGTATTATTTATAATTAGCTTATTTAAAAAGGTATTATATATTATTGTAGATAGAATTTATATTCATTTCAATATTTCTTAATACTTTTAAATAACTTAATAATAATTATATTATTATTTTATATAGTATAATAAACGCTATTCAATTATTCTCAGTTTTGTAACTCAAAAATATCAATTAATTTCTTCAAATTATATTATTATATAATATGTGTACATGTTTTATTTAGGATATAGATGTAGAAGGTACTGAAAATAAACCAGAAGGTAAATTAATTTTATTATTATAAAAAATTTTTCAATCATAAATTTTATAATATATTTTTAGATGATGTTGAAAAATTGAATAGTAATGTAAATGTATCTAAGGAAATGGTATGTCTGAACATTTTGAGTTATGGGCTTAATAATAATATAAGATTTTTATTTTTTAAATTAATTATATAATAATTAATTTAATTGCAGATATTTCATTGTTTTTCTTTTTCTTTTAGAAATCTGATACAACACTTAATGAAGCAAGTACATCAAAAAGTGAAATTTGTAAACTGATGAATGCAAAAGACTTGAAGAAAATAATTGGAAGTTCTTTTTGGGTCGAAGGTTGGCGGCAAGAACTTTGTACATGTTCTTCATGCAATGTAGGATAATATTAATTATATGTTATACCTTTTTGTGATAAATAATTTTTTTATAGAAATTGTATAAGGCAGAAGGTGTGTTCTTCATAACCGATCAACAAGATACATTACAAGCGTATGAAAATAAAAGTCGTGAGAGAATGACTGCCAAAGAAAAACTCACTGAAGATGGCCTTTCTCAAGCATTGTCATCTATGGATAGAGTTGCAGCAGTAGAATTGGCTCACCGTTAGTAACTTTTTTTTATGTTTACACTGTTACAATAATTTATATGATGTTCTTGTTTTAAATTTTAGAGTACAATCAGTTTAAAGAAGAGTTAGGAGAGTGGCTTAATAGCTTTACAGGAGATAAAGTAGTTAAAGTAGAAGATGTACAAGAATTTTTTTCTGGCGTGCATGCAAGAAAGCGTGCTAGAACTGATGATGGAATTCCTCCCAGTTTCTGTCGTTAGAATAAAGAAGTAGTATATTAATATATTTAAGAAGTCATCAATAAGTAATTAAGATAATTTTTTTTAATTCACACATTTACATTTGTATTTCTTACTCATTTATAATAATTATTTACTAATTATATGTAATCAATGGCTATGGTATTCTACTTGAAGTTTTCAAAATTGTATGGTACTTTTATTTTATGAGAACTTTGAAGAAAAATAATAATGTAAAACTACCAGTTACAGTCATATAATTATACTAATAATTCAGCTTTTTCTTTTCTAGTGTAAATCTTAAATTTTTGCTTTGTTGAGAGTATCATTATAGTATCATTTTATGATGCTCCAGAAATTTATTGAAATAATTAATTTTTGTTTTTTTAATATTTGCTATTTATAATTTGTATTACTTTGAAGGAAAAAATATAATAGTTTTGCGACCATAAAATATTTTGTATCTTTAGAGTATCATTTTCGAAATGTATTTATATCCAACAATTACTAATTAATAAAATAAGGAATAGAAAAAGACAAGAAATCTCTAAATATATGAATTTTATTTATATATAATTGATTTAAATAAGTCCAGTCAAATAAAATGAAATACTTTTATTTTTAATAGTGAAACAACTCAACATTTATAAGTAATATTATATAACTTACTTTGAATTTTACTTGTCTGTTTTTTAGTTCGTTCACAGATTAAATACATGTTTAATCTTCAACATCTTCATCAGTAGTAAATTCTGATATATCACTTTGTTTGTCTTCTTCTTTAGTGTCGTCTTCTTCATCAGATATTTCCCATTGAGGATGCTCAGTTAAAGGTTCTGGCGCTTCTTTTACATCCAACTGAAAATGATAAATAATTGTAAAATGTGCTCTACACATTATAATTAGGATAAACTTTATTATCATAATATGAAGAAAATAAAAAACATTAGATTTTAAGAGATATGAATTATTTTGTAATAAATAAATTATGTTGTCTATTGAATTAAAGGTTTTTCAAAGACTGATTTATTTTATACATTTTAAATGCTATATATAAAAATCATACTTACTTTGATGTCATGCATTTGATCAAATCCAAAATATGAATCTGACCTCAAACAAACTGCAAATACATAAACACCCGGCCATCTAGGAGCTGTAAATTTCAACTGAATTTCTTCTTCATCAACAAGTTCGGTCACATGATATGGTACAGTCAATAAAGTACGACTTTTTCGATCACTTAAATAAACCCACCAATATTCGTGTTTTTCCTATCAAAAACATATTATGGATGATCACATTAAATTTGTTTTATATATGTATATATATATATAACTACCTCAGGGAAATAAGGGCTGTGGACAAGATGTGATTGTTTAGTTCTACCTTCAAGTACTCGATCTTTTTTATTGGCACCAGATTGAAATTTGTCCCAGTCGTCATCATCGTCATCATTATTTGTGGAAACCTGAATGTTTTTTAAAAAAACCTTATTAACCAATTAAAAATAATTTAATTGAAACAAATGTCTTTTTTACTATAAGAATTGTAATATAATATTAACTTAATGTAGTGTACTTAATATGAAGTGAAAAATGTCAAGATTCATGTGTCTATTAATGTTAACATTATGTTGCTTAAATATTTTATATAAATAATAATAAACAAATTTAACAGAAACTTCATAGCTCCGAGTGCTCATAAAATATTTGTGGAGTATAATTATAATATTACTTTTTTTTTGTCATCTGCTGTGTCTTCAGCATCTGATTTATCTGATTCTTCAACAGAAGCATCACTAGAACTCTCATCAGAATCTGATTCTTCATCTGACGATGCATTATCATCTTTTATGAGTTCTTTCTCCTCATTTTTGTCATCTTCATTTTCTTTAGTTTCTGTCTCTCCCAACTATAATTAAATTAGTTAATGAAAGAAAATCTTATTTAGGTAGCAGTTATATATAATAAATTATATTTATAAATGAAAGAAACATTAAAAAATTAATTTAAATACATAAATTAATAAAAACTAATTTGATAAGGACGGTAGATATAAAGGGTTAAGTAATTATTTAGAATGGTACATTTTGTTATTTCGTCTACCTAACATATTACATAGCAAAATTATTGTACTCAGTTTCTAAATTATGGTGTTTGGGTTCATTTTAAAGTTTAAATTATTAACAAATTTAAAAAGAATATTTTTGAGTTTATCTCATAGCCTTTTTGTAAAATACTGTATGAAAAGAATGTGTAATTATTTGAAGAAATATATATTTTGAAATTTTATTAAAATGTTACGAGATAATATTAATTAATAAAACTCTAAATTCAACCACACACTACAATTAAAAAGCACTAGGTATAGTGATTTTTGTGATGTTGTCTATTAGATAACGAAAACAAAATATGGAGGTATGGCTTTATAATATGTTATTAAACTACCAGTGGCATTACATTCAATAAATTAATACATACCTTAGCTTTTTCTAATTTCTCCTTCTTTTTAATTTTTTTTTTAGCTGATGCTGATAAGGTAGTTTTTTGTTTTTTGATATTTCCACCTTTTTTACCTTTACCTGATTGACGCTTTTGCTGCCAAATACCTTTGGTAATTTTTTTTTCTTTTTCATTATCTTTCATACTTTTATTTTCATTATCTTCACTATTTTTTATTACATCCCCATTAGATAAAGGTTTATCAGATTTATCTGATTCCTTGGCAGCATTTTTTTCTAACTCTATATGTTTATCTGCGTACGATTCATCGCCAAATAATACTTTCATATCTTGTCTCTTCAAATGGACAGTTACAGTTACTATAGCTCCAGCCGTATAAACAGTAGTTGCTTCATCATCAATAACTAAACAAAATTATTTAACATAAATATTTCAAATAGATACATAAATAAAATGATTGCTTTTAAATTCAAACCTTCACAACGAACTTTAAAATCTATGTAGGGCATTCTACCCAATACTTTTACTAAATCTTCATACTGGCTATCTGACAAAAATTTTAAAGTACTTCGCCTGTCTTCATTTTTCAACTGAGCAAGATGTTGAATACTCCTAACACGTTTCTATAAAAAATATGATAGGACCAAATATTGTACATAATATGTAACTATGCGAGCAATATTTTTTATATCCATTATTTATTATAAAATATTTTGAATTCCTACTAACCTTTTTATTATCAAAATGTTTAAGATGATCTTCTGTAATATATGGTAATTGCATAAATGGACTTTTAAACTCCCATAATGCTTGGACTATCATGGGACAAAGCTTCATACAGTTTTCTATGGTTTCGATATTAAGCAAACGTGGTACTAATAAACAATTCAAAATATTTAAATACACACTACATTTAAGTACAATGTATATATTAGTTCTACAAACCTCTTTGAGCATATGCTAATAGAATTAATTGAGAAACAACACCAACCATTTCTTGAATTAAATATGGGCATTTTTTCACTATGTACATGCGATCTAAATCTAATGTATCTGGCTTCAGTACTAAACGAGATAGATGTGCATGTATCAAAGCCCTAGCTTTTATTGAATAATTGTAAGACAATGGTGGCTCTTTTTGTGTTTTTTCCGCAAAATTGTAAAGTTGTTTTATAAGCTATAATTACATTAATAAATATATTATGTTAAACGTCAATAACTTTATAAGGCAACAATAAAAAATAGAATGTAAAAAAGGAAAAATATGTTCTAAAATTTACATTATTTAAAAAAATAAAATAAACTTATAATAAAATGGTACTTGATTTATCTTGATTACTAATTCAATCACAAGTACACTGTTTGGATATGTACATAAAATAATAAAGTCATGACATTTTGGATTAGAACAGAATGATAAGTACATAAAACTACATTTCATAAAATATATTTTTTGGAGTGCAATGAAAATATGTTGAAAAAATTAATTATTGCGAAAGAAATTTATTTTCAGATTAACACTTGTAAAACAGTCTTTAAAAAATGTATTAATACTACAAAACACGAAAAAATTATTTTAAAGTATTTGTAGTGTAATAGGATATAGTCGGATGTAGTTGGAAGATAGTCGTGAATTTATGATAAACCATAAACACAAATAAATTAAAATATTTATTATATGAAACTTGTTATGCAATTTGTTTATATTTCTTACTTGAGGCATTTCATATTCATCTGAAGATCGCTCAACAATTTCACTATTATATTTCTTCTCAAATTCCAATGATGCGCTTAAAATCATTATTACTCGTTTTAATGGTATTGAATTTGATTTATGCAAAAAATAATAGTACATGCGAGATGTTTCTAATAAAACCTAATCAAGGAATATTAAAATATAGCAAAACATTTTGTTATAAAATAAGAAATGTGATATATGTTTTACTTTATCTCCAGAATATCTGATGGATTTATACCACCACATGCCAACTGTAGTAGGAAGAGCGATCATAAAAACCAATGCGTAAAGACCCAAAACCTATAAACAATACAACAATTTATTAAATAATTAATAAAAATTAATAACTGTAAATATGAAAAATTTTCACTATGCATATTACAAATTGAGTTCTTTTTATTTACATATGAAGAAACTACATTATAAAGAAACTGGACAAATATGTGACCTACCAAATAATTTTAAAGTTAACTGACAATTCTTAAGTTAATACTAGACACAACAAAATTGCAAATATTATAATTTCGTCTATGTTTACATATACCAACATTATAAACACAAGATGTTATTATTTTGCAGAAAGAAAAAATGTATTTGTACAATCACTGCAATATGTATGGTAATATAAATTAAAATGATCCTCTGGAGACATATTTCTTGACAATAAAAACTAAGTAGTTTGACTCAGTGGCGTACATACGGGGGTCCCGGGTTCAAACCCCCCCCCAGCACCAAAAAAAAAAAAAATTGTGATATTATTATAAGGCCCGTTGCGCGTTATAACATGTTTTAATTTTTACACTGTACAACGGTGCACAGGTATTGTGTGCACTATCGGCTCCTACTCATAAATTCCTTCATGCGCCGTTTAAAGGGATGGTTTTAGTGTTGGTTATTTTTTAAACCCCCCAGAGCAAATTTGAATGTATGCCACTGGTTTGACCTTAATAAGCCAAATAAAATAACAATATCACCAACGATTGGAACATATCATTATTATTAAATTCACTATCAACAGGTCGAAATAATTTAAAACGCATAGTACATTATTCTACCCATGTAAAAAATATGATAAAAATAAACATTTGGAAGGGCGAACAATATACATACAGCTGTATACAGTTAAAATATTAAAAATAGTTATTAATTACTTTGTATCAAGTATCACAAGATCATAAGCTAAGTTTATGACATTAATTAACGTAATTTTTAATTATTTAAAATTGAATGGTTAATACACTTTTTCATTATAACATTATTGTAATTCAGGGGACAACAGTACAATTTTATGAGAACATTTTTATAATCAACAAAAATAAAATATATTTCACCCAAACTGAATTTTCTTTCTCAACAATCCACGACGGCAAAGCAATTCCAAAACTCATTGCACCAGGTCCATCTGGATTACCATATTTTTCCCAATTTTTCCTAGATTCATCGTCAGTCAAAGCTTGATAAGCTGCAAAAAAACATTTCAATGATAAAAACTGCAATATAACACATAAAAAAAATAAAATTCTTATTAAACTACAAATAAATTAGGCTAATATAGACACAGTCCAGAGAAAAGTCAAGCAAAGAAACAGGAATGAAATATTGCGTACAGCAACATAAGTTAACATCTTTTAAAAGAGTACATTCTGATATATAATACGTATTATTTAAAATCCGTGAATCAATCCTTTTTTTCTAGTAGGTCTTGAACAATTTAGCATATAGAAAAAATATGATTAAAATAAAAAACTATTAGAAATTCCTGACCGTTTTTTAGGTCACGACACTTATTTTAATAATAATCTAAATGTATAATTTTTTTGACAAATACACCGAGTATCTAAAGAACAGGAGTATTCATGATTACTAAAAATTATAATTAAATTATTCTTATTTCGAAATAAATATTACCTTTAGTGAGCTTCATGAATTTTTTTTCATCTCCAGTTTCTTTGTCTGGATGGTAAATTAACGACAATCTTCGGTAAGCTTTTTTAATGACTTTTTCACTTGTACCCTGAAATTCAACTTTCGTTTAGCAACAGAATAAATTAAAATATCGTGCGTACTTACGATTGGAACGTTGAGAATGTCATACGGGTCAAAACTTGCGTTCTCGTAATCGAACTGAGAAACTTTGTAGGCGAGAACAGCTAATAACACCCATCCAGTAACGATGATTACTTTTCTAAAATATAATACAGAATGTTAACAATGTTGGTCGGTAACAACTCCTAACCGCGTACAAGTTAAATGTACGAATTAAAACAAAAATATAAATAATACTCACACGAATGTTCTTTTCATTAATTCCCACGGTTTCGTCGATTGTAGTATAAGCTTTTTTTTTCGACATCCCGGACAATAACATTCTGACGCTAAAGCTTTTGGATCTACAAATTATCAGAAAAAAAAAATTGGGAATTCGATTCGAGACAAAACGCTTATTACTCTACCTTCTTTTTGTTTCCTGGGCCACCAGTAATAAGTGCCCGGAATCAGTATTAGAGCTAGAAACGACAATAGGAAATAGAAAAACGTAGCTCCGCTCTCATCGTACTGAAACTTTTGGCCGGCCATTGTTTAGGGTTACCTACAGTTAAACAGAACATTTATTTCACTAGCATGATACGGTCAATTTACATATTCCGGAATAGAATATTTTTTTTTGATTTTAAAAATTATCGTACTACGGCCGGCCCGAGGAATAATACCGTGTGTAGTATAACGCAATATTTATTTCACCGTAACACGTCACGGAAACTTTTAACGTGATAAAAATATTAGGTACGTATCGCGTTACGTTGACCAATGGCCACGTCTCATTGTCTCGTCCTTATCTCGTATTGTTTTCGTTTATCGTTTAATTCTTTATCAATTGTTATTTCTTAATTAAGAAAAAAACAAATCCCTATCGCTCCTTCCATCTTTTTTTAAACTTGTCCCCTACACCAGGAAGAGGCATTCTGTGACTTCAATCACATTCTATTTAACTGTGTCCTTCTCTTCTCTCTGACAGACTTCGTCGTTTATCTCGTTTATCCTCTCTAGGTTACCCTTCACCAAATCTTTATATCTTTCTTAACTCCCACTCTCATAATATATATATATATATATATATAAAAAAAACTACTTCCGAATATACCCACCGAGGAATTGTAAATATAGTACACCACCGCATAATTTGCAGCGACGAGTAAAACGTATTATTATTACTCTGTGAAAAAAGGTGACAAAAATATTATTTTCATGGCGCAATAACTGTACGAACATTGATAATAGCGCCCGATGGTGGTAGTTTCCCAGTGTTCCTCCAGGAAACAACCGTTCGGCATTAATTAATTATACGCCGTTACCACCACACGGAGCTATAAATATTTTATTCCATCACACCAACGGACAGGTTGCCATCTAACGATAATGTGTTCCCGGACGTACCTAACTGTTGGCTACACTGTTCGACCCAAAGTCATTTAAATAGGTTTCCGTGGTCGACCGACCGTCATTTTTGTTTTCGTGCTCGTTCGCGGCCGTACCCTGTGGTGTGACTGCGACGTGCACTCACCGTTGTTGCCGTAATTCGAGAGAGAGAGAGAGAGAGAGAGAAGCCATTTTGTTGCGTCGCGAGCGATCACTGCGTTCGGGCTGTCCGTAGTATTTGCCTTTGGTCGATTTTCTCTCGTTTCGACCGTCGTCAAACGGACGCGTTTTTTCTCGCGCGCACAAATACAGCCGGACATGGCTTGCGCTACGTTGAAACGGTCGCTGGATTTCGAACCCCCGATGTGCAGACCGACGAAGAGACAAAGGTGTACGCCTATGAGCATATCGCCTTCCAGCTCGCCGCCGAACAGCTCCAGGTCCGAGTATGTCTCGCCGCATTTCGGCGGTGACGTCGTACCGAAAATCACGGCAGGTAAAAAAAAAAACCTTTCCGAATCGTTATGCGGAAACGTGTTCCGTTGTGTGCACCAGGCGCCGCGGGCGCGTCCTTATCGTAAGCGACATGGCATCTGCTATAAATAAGTATAAAGTACCCCGCGACTGCCTGCCATACGTGGTGTAAAAATGGTCGGTAAAATACCCGATGATCGACCACGTTCGATTTTCCATATTAAAAAACGTGTTCGCTACAGTTTTTCCATAAGGCTACAGCGAAATGTCAAACTTTTATTTTTTATATATTTCGCTTTTTGTAAATTTTTCAGTTCCAATTTATATGTAAACCGTCATATTTCGATTTTTATTCATTTAAAATGGATTTTCGACCGTTCAAGTTGAATTCATTGTCTGCCCAATGATTTTTCGTATTACATTTTACTATATTCTCGAATCTCGTTTCTACAAATGAGCTCTTCACATCCGTGATCGAGGAGTTGTCCCCACTCTGCCGAGTATTGGCAATTATATTTAAACGATTAAATTAGGCTGCGAGTTGGGTATTTCAGCGTTACAAAATTGGTATTATTTTCTATAATGAATTTAAATGCAGTCTACGTTTGTTTTTGCATACGGATTTTAATCCATTAATTTTGGTTGGGTGGGTTGAATATAATGTAAATGCTTAAACCTAAGTTTGGCTTTTAATACGAATCTATGATAAAAGGATATTAATTTAATGAATACTGTTTTATAACTTTTACTGTATTATGTAATTAAGTATTGGTTAATTTATATTTATTAATTATTAATGGTGAAAATCTTTAAATATTCAAAACATATTTTCACAATATGCATAACAAATAAATTGCAGCAACATTTGTTTTTTATCAGATTGAATTGTTTAATCCTTTTTTTTTTAAATTGTATTATAACATGTAGACAATTATTACTAAACTATAAATATACAAACAATTTTTGTGTACATACCTACTTGATAGTAATTTTTTTTTATAATATGGTGAACTTTATAAATAATTATATTCTTGATGATACTTTTATATTACTTACTCCGGTACAGTATTTACTTCAAATAAGTTTTTGAATATACTTATACTAAAAACATTCTCTTTTAGAAATGTTGTCTGCCAGTTTAACTGAAGAAGTTCAAAGGATGCGTCGTAAGCGTCAACTAAACATGGAATTATCAGAAAATAGAAATTTGGATGATAGTTCTTCTTCAGATAGTTCATCAGAGAATACATTTCCATCATCAGCCAAAGATAAACCGCTCTTCACTTTTCGCCAAGTAAAATATATTTAATAATTACAGGTATTTTTATATATTCAGTATATAAGTTTTGACTTTTGAGGGAACATTATTAATGGGCGGTGATAAAAAGTGAACAAGATACACTTGTTTGATGTAATTAGATGAATGTTTTAATGATAACATGTTGTTTATTAATTATGCTATTGATGGTGTTTACTAAGAGATTATTTCAAGATGTGTACGCATTGCCTCATTTTGTCATTATTTATACTGATATGTACATTGTAATTTCTTTCACTTGTTACTTAATATAAGCATAATCTCAAAAAATTGTTTTATTCCCTGTTATAAATTCCTAATGTTTTCTTATATTACCCAATAATTTTTTTTTCCTTTTAAATAGATTATTTAATATAAACATTTGATTGACAATTTCTTACATGATATAAATATTATTAAAGTATATCTCAAGTCTGCAACCAATTCGTCTGTAATACACATCTTAGTCTCGAATACATACAAATATATTATGTATATATTTTATAATATGTGATAATTATTAATTACATATTACATAATATTTTTTTCTGTCAATTGAAATACAATAATTTGTATTAAGACAAAAAAGTTGCAAATCCGAATGTGTGTCTGTTATTATATAATTTTAACTTTTGCATTGTGTTGATATAAATAATAACTTTTATTGTTTAACTTCTATTTAAATTTAATGTACGAAGGTTATTAAAATCATAAATATACTAATCTTAAGTCTTAAATATAGTAGACTTGCATTGATAAATTGAAATTGTTTAGGTGGGAATGATCTGTGAACGTATGTTAAATGAACGTGAAAGTCAATTACGTGAAGAATATGATAAGATTTTAAACATGAAATTATCTGAACAGTATGAAGCTTTTGTTAAGTTTTCCAACGATCAATTGCACAGACGTTTTGAAGCAGCCGAGGATCCAAGTTGTAAGTTATATATATTATGTTATTAAAAGATTATTTTTCTTAATAAAAATTTAAAACTGAGAATTTTTTAAAGATTATATTTTTAAAAAAACCAACATTAGTATATGTTTTTTACATTACATTTATGTAATATCATTAGACATACTTCTTGATTTTTATCTATTTTCTTCTATCTTTATAGTTTATATTATTAAAGGCATTCTAATTAATCTTTTAAAATGTAAATTCAATTTATATATGTTTTTTTCTCAAATACTAGTTTAATTTTATAATAAATATAAATTTGAATGTATTTAATGATTTTTTTTTTTTATTTTAGATTTGTCTTAACTCCTCTACAACAACCCGAGCGATGGTTTTGAATTTACAACAAAGTTTTAGACGCACTTAATAAACAAAATAATTATTCAGCCTTAAGTCAACAATCGACTGACTAACAATGTTTTTTTTATGTATTATACATTTTTGTAAACTCAATATTATTAAATTAATTTAAAATATATGAATTTCATGATAATAGAAAAAGAGTAATAATTAATTTAAGTAATCATTAAGCTAAGATTGTTTTGTTTTGTTCATTTTTATATTGCGTAACTGAAAAATGTATGATAATTGGCTCAAAATCTTGTAAAACTGGCATAAGATATTTTCTTATTCTAGTGTTTAAAAAAAAAAAATTGTGACATATGTTCAGTTAAAATATTATAAAATTGTAAATGATTTATTTATGTGAACAAAGTATTTTTTTCTCCAATTCAAATAAAATTTCTTATAGTGGCTTAACACTACTTATTAATAGAGCTTATCATTCAGGTTAATATGACTGAATTTGATGGCATATACTATATATATTTCGAAAGTTGACAAATTTTGTAAGAATGAACATTTTGGTTACGCCACTTCCAAAGTACTAATGTTTAAGTTAATTTAAAGCGAGTTGATTGAGCAAGAAAATTGAAACAGTTTACTATACATTGAAGCTTGTTCATTCAGAAGATCTCGCACTTATTTCTTATATGATATAATTATTAAACATATATATATATTATAAATAAAGATATAAATAGTTTTTTTTTTTAATTAAGTAAATATTATTTTTTCTAATAGTCCAACATGTAAATTATTTTGTCGGGAAAAAATACTTGTATTGTTTAGTTTATAATATAAATTGATAATAAAAAAATATTTAAATATCAAACTAATTAGTTTAATAATTAATTTTGAATTATTTAGAGGGTTGTGTCCAAAATTGTTCAGTTATAAAAAAAATATGAACTTGTTGCTTATATTTTTCAAGCATAACATGTGAATTTGAAGTAATTATTCGTTTTATAATACATATTGCTATATTTAATATACTGTTTTAAAAGTGTAAGTTGTGTTTGTTTTCTGATCTTTTCGGGGTTTTAAGATTTTGTGTTGTTTTTTAAAATATCAAAACTGAGCATTTGATCATCACCCCTGTTTTCATTGTGATGTACAAAAAGAAAAGAAAGCACGACATGTTAAGATCATTAAATATTGGTATTTGTGTAGCAATGTGTAGGTGATTGTGTATTGTTTACTGTGGCTTGAAATTTAAAAATAATATGTAATATGTGTTTTGTTCGCACATATTAACTTTTATGTAAATTAAGTGACTTTCAGAGTTTGAGCTTCTCAGTACCTTTATGAATACACAAATCGCTAATAATATTGGTCACGGAGATTTTGTAGGATAAATTTTTAATCATTGAGGAAATGCGTGGGCCTTTTACTTTTTATACTGTGGTACAAGTTGGTTTATGAGAGAAGGTAAAATGAATAAATTTTACACGAATATTTTGAACGATTTTATAAAAACGGGTAGGTGTTGATTTACATTTTACACAATACTCTGTTTCCATGTTGGGAGGTATAGTTGGCGATGGTATTAGAATAACCCCAACCTAAGTTAGGCCACTTGTGCGTGATAAAGCAAAAAAGTATTATTTATTATGTTTTGGAGTTACATGCTGTGTCTCCAGTTTTTAAAAGCATCGGTCGATTGTTCAGGAAAACGTAATTATATAAAATACATTCTAGATATTTATTTTTTTGGAAACTTGTTATAAACAAAAACGTGCTATAGGACTAACATGATGACATACTTTCCTTGATCTATGGACTATTGGAAGAATTTTTTTATCATCATTACTATTCACTTGTTATTTCACCACACGGATTAATAAAACAGTAATAATGATAACGAATTGTGTTATCATTGTATAGATTTTGTATTAAACTTCGAGGTTCTCTAATGCCTCGACTTTGTGTTAAGAAATTCGATTGAAAACAATCGGTTTCGCTTAATTGTTTTGTATCTTTTTTCTTTGTCGTTATTTTTAAAGGTAATTAAAATGGATGCATAGTCCATTATATTAACTAAATAAGTATCAAATATACGTATATTAATTATATTAAAATGCATTTCGCGTTTCAGTTATAACAATATGGCTTGGCGAGCCGTACAACGAATTTACAATCAAATGTTTCTAATGAAAAATCCAAAACCCCCTTACACTAACCATGTGGTACAGATTGGAGATCCAGTATTGCGAAACATAGCGTCGCCCGTTCCTCAGGACAACATAAACTCTAAAGAAGTACAAAATGTAAGAATATTTGGTAAGCATTTTTAAACTCTGACAGTGTTCTGATAATCCCATAATTAATTATTATTTGGAATTTATATTGAGTTTAATTACCTATACTTGTAATGAGATAAAAATTTTTTTTAGGTTATTCATATTTTAAAAAACCTGATGAAGAAATCAAATTTAATTGGTTTGGCCGCACCTCAAGTTGGTGTACCATTTCAAATATTCGTAATCCATTTTCCACATCCACACAAGTATTTTAGTAAAGAAGAAATTACTCTAAAAAATATGGAACATGTCAAAAACCAGGTTAGCATACAGAAAGTTCGTCTTGTAATATTACGGCCATTGATGATTCGGTAATTATAGGTTTGGATAAATCCTGAACTAAAAGTGTTGGATCACGCAAAGGTTACATTTGATGAATCCTGTGCGAGTTTTAAGGGTTACTCGGCCGATGTTCCTAGATATCAGCGAGTGCTTCTGACAGGTAACATTTTATAATAACGTGTGATAATTGTGGGTAATTTAATGTGTAATACATCGCGTTTAGGAGTTAATGAAAACGGAGAAAAACAAATTTTGGATGCCAAAGGATGGACTGCCCGAATAGTACAACACGAAATGGACCATTTAAACGGAGTGATGTACAGTGATCGAATGGTTCTTAGTAGTCTGTGCTGTACAGGATGGCATACTATTAACAAATTTCAAGGATTTGTAGAGCTTAGATATGAAGATTAGAAAAAAACGACCAAAATGTTTTGTATTTATTGACATTTTTAAACGATTATTTGTTTATCTACTCTATATGTAATAAAACTTGTACCTTCTTCTGCTCAATAAGTACATTAATTATATATATATGCACTTAACCTTTAGAAATGTCTACCACTTTAATTTTTAAATAAATAACCTTATAATAAGATTTAAATTATACTGAATAAACTGATCAATTGATACACATTATTAAATATTTTACTTATGTTTATTCTGGTGTAATTTATTCTATAAATGGCAATAAAATATATATAATTGTTATTATTTTAAATTGTAAAACTGTAAATGAGAGTAATATTTTAACTAAATTTATAAAAATACTTTGAACTAAATCTATGATTGAAATTGTAACGGTTATTGTTTTGTTTCTAAAATGTATTTATTATGTTGTATACTTAAAATGATTAATAAAAAATATATGTGTACTTAATGAACGTAAAATAGTCATGTAGGTAATAAAATCCAAAGATGATTATGAACTCCACTCAAAAAAAAAAAAACTAGGAATATTACAAGAAATAATTTAAATAAATTATGTATAAATATATTATATATTGATTAATTAATAATACAGAAAGGTAATTTGTTAGTCGACTAATACACAATAATAATCATTTGAAAGTCTTTTCTTCCAACCACGGTCTGAGTATTGGCAATGTCGATGGATAATGTGTCCCGAGTTTTCCATCAAACGATCCATCTTCAGTTCTAAACGGATAAGTACCCATCATAATAGGAAGTTGTAGTTTGACATCTTTTTCCATGTTGTTTGGGGATATAATGAACTATAACAAAGGATATATTTCAATTATTGTATTAATGAACTGTCAGAAAATAGCAAAGTGTTTTAATATTCAACAAATACACATTTTAAACAGTAGATATTGACAGATTTTTTTTTTAATCAAATTTATCAATTATGTAAAGTCAAAGAATATAATGTATTTTGTTTATTATACACACTGACAAACTGTTATAATTAATTACTAATTTAAGACAAATCAAGAATTAAATTTGATATTTAAAAAAAAATGTATATTATATGTATATTTAATTGTATTGCATGATTTTATTAAAATCTATAAATGTATATGATTTTAATACAAATTTGAGTCTGAATAGTCACATTAATGGTGTATTTTTTTTTTTTTTTTGAAGTTTCCTAACAAGAATGATGAATTTATAGACTTTTATTAGGTTGTGATTAATGATAAAGAAAAAAATTTGTTTTACTTTTTTATTTTCGTTATAAGAGAATAAATATAAAAATTCAACGACCTCGAATAATTTACACTCACATAAATATCATATTGGATGTTTATTAAATGACACCCACGGAGGTTGGTAGGCGGCAATGGAGGCACGTATAGCTGTTCGTTGTGCCATTGGTCCATTTCGTTAGGTCTGATTTTGTCTCTTTTTAACGAAGCCAATTCTCTGGTCTCTGATTGGATTATTTTACTCTTGGCAAAATATTGAATGGTCTATATAACAATAATAAAAATTCACAATAAAAATAGGCTAGTCGTTATTGTTCATAGCGGAACGATTAGAAATCTGGACGTTGTTTTCCTCTCAAAATATCAAATATCAAAATTACAAATTTATCGAAAAAAAAAAACTCAAATTACCCTACCTAAGTTAAGATGCTGCACAAAAATACCCTGCTGTGAAAGGACACAAAATATAATGTAAATATGTTAAGTTATAATTAATAATAACGTTTGACTTTTTAACGGGTTATAATTCCTCAGCCTTACAAAACGTGTAGGTACCCAGATTCTTTCCTCATTATGTAGATACGATATAAAATATATATTTATCATAGAATATTAGTTTAAACGAATTTAAGTATATCTACCTACTACACATATTAACACGTTTAAAATTTACGATTTTTTTTTATAACGTCTACGAGAATTTATACGAATACTATTTATTTATTTTTTCAATACCTACCTACACAAAATCACAAAATTTTATTATTTTGCAAGAGCGGGTGGACTCGCTGTACTCGTTATTTCCTACCTCCCCTGGACAACGTCTCGAATAGTGTTTTGCACTATATTTTAGGTAGGTCGTAGGTATGTATATTGCGATCGGGTCTTACTTCTGTAAGCGTGGCTCTGGTCGACTTAATGGTAACTCCGCTGTTGTTGGTGACCGTGGCCGTGATCTCGATCGTCTCGCCAGGTACGTAGGCGCCTTTGTCCAAACACACCTGACACTCGACCACACCTGATCCCAGACACATGGCTTTCGAAAGCTTGTGGTCAATGTCGCACCGGAATGGTTCCTGCGTAACGACAAAAAAGAAAAGGCAGAAATAAAAATGGCTATGGAACGTATACAATAATAATAATAATACGCGTGTCACGTTATTATATAAATGTTTTACTACAGATAAAATGGACGGCTCCGTGTTGAGATCGATCGGGTTCATGACGATGAAGACTTGTTGGTTTTTATGAGTGAGCGAGTTGGGCTCCCGGAGAGCCGCCTTGCAATAGTACTGGACCCAGCCGGACTTGCCGAGGAAAGTGGACGGCAAACCCGGAGGCAAGCCGAGCTTGAACGGAAAACTATGGATTCCCGGAGACAACATTACCGGTGGTTGACCTGAAAATATCATAAGAATCACATAAGATATCATCCCGTATCGTGTGACCATCAGACCTTATTATTATATTGTCCTGGCGTAGATATTGCGTTCGGAAGAGTGATTATCTAATATCTATAATATTAATGTATTATGTATAAATATTCCGGGACGGGCGATATTATTTTATACTAATCTAGCAGTAAAATTCCCCTTATTTTCATATAAAAGTCCTCCCATCTCCCAAAAAAAGTTTTTATGGAAAACGACAAAACGTCTATATGTACAGACAAAAATTCAAAACGATACAGAATTAGAATTTTGAATTTGCCAGTCTGCGCACATAATAATTCTGTGGAATAGGTAAAATTTTGACAAAATGATATTATATTTACAAATGTAAATTTGTATTCACCATTTATAGCGAGTAGCGGGGGTAGGTACCTACCTATTTATTATTCTTCGACACACCTGCAGCACAGAAACCAAGTCGCAATGGATTCGTAACGAATTCACTTCTGAGTATCTCTCGTCGCGTTTTTCCTATAATTACCTAAGTGTAAGCAAAACACAGTGACCCTGCGAGCACGAGACCGCATACGCCTTTTTATATTATTATATATTTTTAACGAGCAGAGAGTTCGGGTCTGATATAACTAGTGCAGAAAACAACCATGAATTATTAAATTAGTATTTTATATTTTATCGTTATAATTACATATATTTTTAAAACGAATATAGGTGGAAAAATTAAAATATTTAAAAAAATAGTGCCGTCGTTAAATTCAATCAATATTTTAATAAATACTTAATCTATAGTTAGGACTCGTGCTTCGATTCGCCCGTATATGGAATTAAAGAATTATTATTCCCCTCAACATCGAAGTTACTATGCAGGCCATATATATATATATATATATAGTGAATTTATATATTTGTTTATTTATTTTAAACTAACCCCATTCGTTGCAAGGATCGTGTTTGCTACAACAGTGCTACAGGGAGACAAACGCAGGCCATATAGTTTCTAGATACCAACCGGTAAATCTCATAAAATAGAAAATTTTATTTAGATCATTCTCCACAACGATCCGGTTAAAAAATACCGGTTAGTGTACCTAGTAGGAAATAGCCAGCCGAATGCTCTATATATGAACTGCATCTGCATGAACAGGTACGATTGTATAATACTATAATGTATATGCGTAATACGCGTGTGTTATAATCGATTTTACAAACGATACGCGTGTATATAAGATACTATATAATACAATATAATTTACAAGAGCTGATACCTACCCGGTTCCCCGAGGAGTCTCATCCGAAAATCGATATAGTTTTCCTTGTCGTAGATCCGCTCGCGCCGTTTGCTTTTCAAACGCACAACGCCTTCGCCGATCACGTGGAAATGTAAACCTGTCGATGAGAAAATAATACGTTATTGCGGAACAACAAAATGTATTTTCTGCATCACATTGTATAGATAATAAATGACTAAATATATATGTAAGACAAAACAAATTACTTTTTTAAGATAAACTAAAAAAAAAAAAAAACAATAATATTTCGAGTATATTGAAGAGAAAACGTGTTTTGATGATGGTCATATTATTATTGTGAATGAATTTGCGATTTTCTCTATATCTGTACATTATCATTTCGATGAACATGCAGTACCAAAATAGCAATTAAGAGGCGCGGTTTTTGAGTCGTTGCGTGTAGGTCTTAAGAATGTTTTTATAATCCGCGTTTGCGTGCTGAAAATGATTGTTCAGCAATGCAAGACGAAATACATGGAATAATCGAGATCATTTTTAAAAATATATGAAATTCTGAAATACCTCGTATTACACATAAGTGAAGCATTTTATTTAAATAACGCCGTTGCATCTTGTGTATTTATATTTCTCTTGACTTTGTAATGTCCAAAAACATATTATCCCTGCGCAACATTAGTTTTTTCTTTTTATCAAAATCAATTCCATAAAACGTAATAGAACCTAACATAATTTTTCTTCATTTATTTAATTTATATTCACAGACCAAATCATCTGGTTTAAAGTCTATGTATAACGGGTGCTCAAGTCCCCAGGCACCAGCTAGTGTATACACATGGCGCCTACGAATTATTAAAACGAAACATCGAGGTGCGATTTCTGTACACTTGCGCAGCGATATTCATAAATTAATACAGTTCCATAATCAATACAAATGTAATATAAAATATATTGAAACGAATATAAATAAACTGACATTATAAGGCCGTTTGTGGCTTGTGGGTTCAAAAATGTCCTTGCGCAATAAATAATAAACTACAGCTTGTAATAATATATTATGTATTATACAAAAACTCATAAATAATATTATATTATGTAACGGCGGAGTAACATTTTATTTTACTTTGTTTTTTAGAACGATAATATTATTAAAAAATAATTATACTATAAATAGTTTTACTTATCATTATTTTTTTTTTTTACCAATTATTGGAATTTAGGACAATAAAATAATTGACAACGCGCCTCCGAGTTAAAGAAACGACTGAATTATTTTTACGGTTTTTATATATTGTAGGTACGTACCTACCAGATATTTCAATTAACAAATCATTTATCCTTATATGTTAAGTGTAATATGTAACAATATATAAATGGGGGGGTCGTAGGATTTTCATGTTTTTTTCCGTATTCTTTCGGTTTAACTGACCAAGCTATATATAGACGCATTTCGTACAACAACGAGTTTGAAAACGAAAATTTTCAACTCATATTTCGTTATATATATTTAATTTTTTTAAACATATTTTTATGCATAGGTATAATAATACATACTGCATTTTTTTTTGTGTGTGTGAAATAATTATTTAATAACGTATTTTTATATCAATTCAACAATTCCGTTTATTTTATTTAGTTTATCAGTTAATATTTTTCATTTATAATAATTAATTTCCTCATATTTTAATACGTATTTTACATATATGTATATATTTACCAATTTTTCGTGCGTATATATTTTACACTTTTTTGGCGCATATTTCGTCGTATTTTAACTCTCATATATATATATAACTTCCGAACACTATATAGTATTTTTTATTATAGTGTGTCAAAATTAAGAAATAACATTTATATAATATATATAGGTAACAATATTATAATTATTAAATTTGAATGTTTCATTTATACTATATTTGTTACTTATTATATAATATTATAATTTATATTCTTAACCCCACTGCGGGGTGTTGATTTTTTTTTTCTAATTTCTTTGATTTCATTCCGATTTTAATAAAATTAAATAATGGAAAAACTTTTACAAAAAAAAAAAAAATGAAAATTTACATTTACAATTTACAAGTTTTTTCTGTATACACAATAGGTATATATTCCACTTTAAAAAAAAAAAAACAATGTTTTTAACAAAATATTTTAATATACCTATAACGCCTATAACCCGCGCACAGTCACGATACATATTATATACAAATATAAATTTTTTTTACTTTAATAATTTTCGAATATACACTCTATATAAAATATTAAACCCTCTGGATTATCCTATATATTGACGTTTAGTATCGTATTATACCCTATATATAATATCTTTATTGAATTCAATATTTTATTTTTTTATACTGTTATCCGAGTACAAAAAAAAAAAAAATGTCACTCGTATATTTAAAATTATTCGACGTTAACGAGTACTGAAGAATTTAAAATACCTAATAAAAAAAAAAAAAAACAAAAAAACAATACATTTTCACCGCAGAAAACAAAAAGATTGACGTAAATAATTGCTGCTGCAGATGCGACTATACGATTTTTACGTTACGATAATAATAATTAATAATACGTTCGACGACATCTCTGCTGATTTATGAAGGTCAAAAGAAAGGGGGGACGGCCAGTCATAAACGCAATAACATAATATTATACGATTACAAAATTATTAACCACACCTATATACAGACGATACCCATATTATGGCACAAAAATCTAACGGAATTCCAAGACATATATTAATTGGGCACGCGAGTAACAGTATATTGTGCATATATTGTGTGTATATATATATATATAAGATTGTGTGTGTGATTAGAATATTTCAAATGATATCCGCCGGATCTCGCGGACCGAATGGAAAATTGCACGTCTTATATGGCCGAATTTTCGAGTCGCTCGCAAAAGTTTCGTACCTACATACAAACAACGACCAAACGCGGTTTTCTCCATAATATTATAAGCGCCGAAATTATTATACAAAATGCGCGCAGATGATTTATACACGATCTCTGTTGTTGCACATCCGCACGGTGGTCCGTCTTATTATTTTGCTCATGTACATATGTCGCGCGCGACAGAAAACTACGATATAATATAATTTAAATATAATATTATATACGATTATTATATATTTTATACGGTATATATATATGAGTAATTCGCGTGCTCACCACAGTGCTCTGCAGGCGCGAATTTTGTATTATTATTTTTACGCCTACTCCCGCTCCACCGCGCCTATATGTATACCGACGGGCGGCGGTACACGCCTATCAAACGTTTTTTTTTTACTTTCACTCGCGCTGTTACGACACACGCACACGTATTATCGCGTTATATACCTTGGGACGGATACCGCTGTTAGATTTTTGTACCTACATGAAATACAACAGACGGCGCAAAAAAATATGCGCGTCCGAATAGAGTATCTATAACAAAAAAAAAAAAACCAACACTAATAATTATTAATACGAATTAATACGCGAGCGTAGTCGTATATATATTATGAATCGCGGGGAAGAGACTAAAAAAAAAAAAAAAAAACTTAAACGTATTACGATATTTACCCAAGGCTTGCGTGTCGTCCTTGAGCTCGACCAGCACTCTGCCGCTCAAAAACTGTCCCGGGAAATACAACAGGTTCGTGTTGTCGAAGAGTATGACGAATTTCTCGAGTTTTCTGGACATGACGACGGCGCGCAGCAGAATATTATTATATATCGTCTACACCCGCGGCGTGCAGTCTATATAACGCATTATATATTCTTCGGGGACGGTATTATATTTCGTACGGACGGACGGCGACTATATGCATATAATGCGCGTATTGCAGTAAAAACGATTTTTGTTCTTATATAATATAGTGACGATAAAAATAATACCCGTCTGGGCGAATAGCAGCAACAACGGCGGCGTTCCGACAAAAGGCCGGCGGCGGTCTGCAGTGACGAGGCGCGCGCGTCGTTCTCCGAACACCGAAACACGTTCACTGATGGCTGCAGAGAGACCGCGAGAGCGGAGACCGCCGTCGCCTTGCCTCTAAAACACACTCGTGTAGCGTCTCGTCGTAGGAGGTAAAATAAATACTGCACGGTCGACGGCCGATCGGGACAGACACCTGTGAACACGTGTATGTATATAATATAATAAATTCACCCTCGACGACTGTTGCAAACGGCGTTGATATTTTACACCGTTTTCTGGTGCGGTGCAGTGGAGGTTTTTATAATTTCTATATACGTATCTGTTTGTGAGGGGATGGAGAAGCAGCTTGTTGGCCATGTATAATAACGTATTGTAATATCCGTGATTATTACATATGGTCGACCTGTGCAGCAGTGGCGTAATCATACATATATGGGTGTCGAATTGGCCTTTTTTATATAAACTATATATAGTAGTGGGATAGAATTTCGAAACAAAATGTATAAGTGTTTCCGATCGAATTTGTATATAATCGGATGATCGAAATCATCTGGCGCTGTAGAAAATTTGGTCAAAAAACGGATCGCCTGCAGAAAGTCGCGCGTTTTTTTTTTGGTGTGTCAACTGTAGACGGTTTTGCGGAGACATCTCGATGGTTCTGAAGAGACAAATAATACAATATCTGAAATATAAACTACGGGTATAATTTTTTTTTTTTTCGTGTGTCTATTATTAATCGTTTTTATTTAAACGAACACAAATTTACTTTAAACAATTTTTTTTTTATTTGTTCTTATGAAAAAAATATTGATCCTCTATAATTACGCCACCGTGATCGACGATGTTACTATATATGCATGTGTTGTTATACATTATTGTAATGTTCAATGACGAAAAAACGTAGTCCGGGAAACGCGCAGTTAATTGAGGTCTGATATACGTTTAAGCGTTTTGCGTAATACGCGTACAATTCTGTACGCTTTTCAAATTCTCATGTATAGGTATAATATATAATAGTATTAAGTATACATGTATACCGAGTCGTTGGCCACGATTTTAACCAGTGAAACGCGTGTCGTATATTCTCGGAAGTCTTTCGAAAATATATATTCGCATTATGTACAAGAGACTAAGATAGAGAGAAATTATAATCGGAGGAGTTTTAAATAAAATACGTCTTATTCGAATCCGCAATAATTATTGAGATTATTGCGTGCCATTCTTATTATACACATATGAATTTTTACTGAAAAAAAAGCAATTTTGCATAATATATAATATATTATATAGTGTGTAGGTATATTAATTAGAAACGGCATTTTTTTTTTTTTTAAATTTAAATATCGGAAATTATTACGTTGTATATACGCGTTTACATTCGATTATGCGTGCGTATATATATATATTAGAATGCAGCATTATTAGCGTGGGTATCAGTATAACACAATAATATGTAATGAATTATTATAAACGTCGTGAGCTGTGAACAACCGAATATGGCGTGTTTTTTAATCATTTCACTATATGTAGGAACTCATTTTGTCCGTTATTTTTCTCAGAAATATGTTCTCACATATTATATATGCTGCGCACTTTATAAAATAGTAATTATTTATACTCCCTAGCTACTACACCTACGTCTATAAACGCATACCTATATATGAATAAATTGACAAATTGATAATAATCTCATTTTATTGGATTTTCGATTCTTTATACTGATGGTTTATATATATATATATATATATATGTACGCAGTCCTATATTATATATTATCCTATTATATATATATATATATATATATATATATATAATTTGAAAACTATTCAAACATCAACTGTAAAAAAAAAATTGTATACGCTACGACATAACATAGAGCCATAGAGGGTGTGGCAGAAAGGCGCATATAAATAGAGGTTAGTCTCAAACACCACACTCTCAACTAACTCACTCACACACATACGCGCGCGCGCACACACACCGTAGTCAGACGTGAACTACGTTATTCACGCGTGACCACAGTGACTACACTGAACGGTCCGATGGATTCGGACCGCTATTTATAAGCGCCTCCATGCCACGCCCTCTATGTTGTGTCGTAGCGCTATCTGGTGACTACTTTCTTTTCCCGTTTTATTACGGTCCGCTGACGGCACTATGTCGGTATATGCGGGTGTTTAGTTTGACGCTGACCGAGTGACCGATCGTATGTGCGTATGCAATCTTTATTCTTTTAAAAATATTTTTTTAATCTTTATTTGTTTTATTATTATTAATAATAATATTATTTGTCGTCAACTTTGCACTAAACGCTCGATCACGACCGATGATCAGCGTGTACTGTTATCGCGTACCGTACGCGCTGATCGTCGGTTGAGCGCTAATTCCAGTCTTATACATGATGTTCAAAGGGGCGGGGGCGAAAATGGAGCATAACCATAAAATAATTGGACCAACTTACATGACACAACTCGGTGCTATTGGTCTGATATATAACAAATTTAAAAATATCAAATCTCATGGGGGGTGATCCACCTATCGCCCTCCCTTATAACTGCCACTGCATCGCAATCTTATTAGATTCTGAACGAAGCGAGCGAGGAAGCTATTGGCTTTACAACAATGATGTTTTTTTTCTGTGTACAAACTTTCGACTAGAAATAATGTTCGAATGATCTCTTCATGCATTATACGTTCCGGTATAACAAATTGTATCTAATCGATACTTTATTTGAAACATTTTTTTCGATTTTCTCAGGCGTTTCCTTATGCGTAATTCAAAATAATCCGAAAATCGGAAGAAAAACTATTTTCTCAATAGTCTTGAAACGCGGCACAAAAAATTATCGAAATAATATATGGTCCTTTAGAGTTTTGAAATTTACACCGAATATATAACATCGCACTACCTATATATGCGTGAAAAAAATTTTAAAAACATGTTTTCTGATTTTAAGCAATTATTAGATTTTGAGCTATTTCAGAGTCATCAAATAGGTAATTTTTATTTTAAGGACTGAAAATTGTGTACAACATAGATCTTACGCGTTACTACAACTGTATATTAAAAAAAAATCTTGATAATCCTAAGTCACAATTTTTATTACCACTTCAAATTTTCCGACAAAGTGTGAATTACACTGCGAGGCTTCGCTCAGAATCGTGTTTTATATGAATGTAATGATTTATATCGCACTGCTTCCAAATGTATAATAATATAGCAAAACTTTAAAACTTTAAGTAATTCACTTAAGCGACATCCACAATAGTATACGCCCACGGCTCGATACCCTTTTTATTTTATTATTCCAATCAGGATACAAATACAAAATGTTTTGGTTAAGTAATATATTCTTAGTGTTCGCGAATTGATAATGGAGGATAAGTACCGCTTTTTTAAAACCCGTTTTAGTGCGTTCTAATTTTTCTAAGTAAAACGCTGCTAAAAATTATTTACGCGCCACGTACCTGCAGGTTATATGTTTAGAATTGGATACAAAATTAAGATGAAATAAACTGCATGTAAAATTATAGTGTCGGACGTGGGGAAGGAGCAAAAGCTTCCACGAGTTTACAAGACATTTCAGTTTTTTTTGGAAACTTTTAATATACTTTTACGTCCCTCTGGCTTCTACTATAATTATTTTCCAGTTTTGAGCACTGCGTATATTCTGTACATACGCATTTGAAAACCTTCACTAAAGCGGCTTGTATATTGCCCGGTAATATGGTATAATATACGTAGGTATACCAGTATACCACTGTATAATGGTATGCTTAGCTTTTTCCAAATGAGGCCGGGATATAAATTTGTTTGGAATGTAGATAACCCTGGGCCTCCACACGAGTTCTCTCAACGAGGCCCGATTATCTATTAATACATATATTAATTGTAAATACAAATATGTGTACGATCAATGACATATTTTATTGTATACAATTTCAACAGTCACTCGAAATTTATATGACGCTATACTATAAATTAATTTCAGCCTAGGATAAATTTTAAAATATTATATAATAATAATAATAATAATAAATAAATAAATAAAAACAGTTAAATTTGTTCCATATAATAACTATATTGTCCATAATTCTGGCGAACTTTTAATACATATTTTTAATTGAATCAATTCTTGAAATGCGGTAGAATAGAAAAATTAAAAAAATTCGGAAGTTAAGGAGCCTTAGGAGCCGAGCAAAAGAAAAAATCAGAATAAGAATACGTTAAGCGAAAACGAAGTAATAGCCCGCGAGCGGGCGATGCGACGCGGTGGAAGGACCGACAATGTCCACAATGTCAGTTAATAATGAAATAAGTTTGAAAAAGTCGATGAAGTCAGTATTCGTTAATCACAGATCGCATGTCAGATGTCACCTTAGCTGAGCTAAAAAGGTGGGAATTAAAAATAGAAAATGGAGATGTTTACGTTAAAAGTGGAACAGAAACATTATTATAGATAGATATAGTTGTGATAAATAAATTAACCCAAATATTTATTTTCTTTTAAAAATTGTTTGTACAATAATTATATTGTAATAAAAGTGTAATATTATTCTCGTAAGCGTTTTATAAAAACTTTAATGTAAAAATTATTAGGTAAATACGCATTGATTGTGATGAAATGTGCAAAAATATAAATTATTGCGCGTTGAAAATAAAATAAAAATCAAAGTTAAATCTTTTTTTAAGTCTTCAACATCCTTACATAGAGAGTACATTGAATCGTTGAATTGAACAAAATTCGTATCATATAAGAGGTGGCCCTTTTTTCACAGACAACTGTGCTGCTGTAGTACATATATGTAATATAAGTAGTCGTCCACGCGAATATGACGACCGTATATCAGGCTTTATTCTGACGGGCAGTAGGACCCGAATTTGGTAATAGAAAATGTCAAATGGGCAGTTGATTCCACGAATTTGGGCACCCTACAACAGTAGGTACGCGTATAACGTGTTCCCGAAAAGAGACTTTCTGGTAAAAGGTCTAATTATTGGAAAAAATGAAAGTTTTAAACGTTAACTATAATCCAAAATGTAGCAATTAAATAAATAAAATTAAAATTAATTATATATTTCTCTTATTGCGCAGTGTTATCGATATTTTAATATGATATACAGACTTTATTTTTTGAAGAATTAGTAGTGTAAGGAGTAAAATTAAAAGATTTAAAAAAAAAAAAAAATTTGCGATTTTTTTTTTTTAGGTAAACTTGTAGGTGGGACATTATAAGATTCGAATATAAATCTTAACAAAATTTATTTAGCTCTTGGGCAGCGTAGGAAAAAAATCCTTAGAGTAAGCCCCGCCGTACATTTTGCGCTCCTTTTGGTCCAGATTTAATACATTGCACAGCTCGTATATATACTTATACAATTTTACAATAATACATATATATACTCGTCGTCGTCATCGGAACAGATACGCGTTGAGAGAAGTCGACGGACTCGTCGGCACAAACGTTTGCTGGCCGTTCGGCGGCGCGGGGCACTGGTGCACGGAATAATAAACCAGTTTGACGACGCCCACGTCAAGACAGAAAAAATTATCGTTCCCGTGCGGTCGTTTCCATTTTAAGTAACGACGACGACGGTCCGGCCGGCCGTGCCGAGAGGGGTGGTGGGTCGCATATTATTGTTTTCGACGACACACAATATCAATGGGCGTGACCGCGATTGGCCGACGCAGAGGTATCGCCAACACGGCCGTGCAGGCGCGACGATATACCTACAAAGAACGACGCGCGTATATTATTTATAAAATACAGGGGATTTATACGTTCTGAAAACTTAAGAAACATGCGTTGTAAAATACGCGTTTATAATGCTCTTTACTTCGTAGAATTTTACCCCCGTTTAAAATTAAAAAATATGCAAAAAAAAAAAAAAAATTCGATTATCAAATAATTTATTAATTAAAAATGTTCACGTAAAAGTAGGTACATATAATACGATTCGTTTTCTTCTATACGGTATTTTCGACGCGTTTTTAATCGGAAAAGCAACATCAAAAATAAAAATTACGCGGTAAAACGAAAATAAATACTTAGGTACTGCAAAAGCATTCGCGTTGCATATTGCATACCTACCACGAATATAACCAAAAATAATATGCGTTTAAAAACCATCTATATATGTATATTATATTGTTTTATTCTGTGATATTACGCAATGAAAAATCGTAAAATACAGAAAATATACGCAGCACGTGTCAACAATAAAATGGTAAAACATACGAAAAAAATTTCGGTATTTCGGATCTATTGACTGTAATTATTCAAACTCGTAGTAGTTTCTTTTTGGACTGTTGAAAAAAAAAAAAAATGAAAAACACGCGAATGCATATAAATCCGGGCCTTAGTTATAAATAATATCGTTACGAATATTACTATATTGACTAGCGTCAGTTACTATACGCCGCTCTCTGCAAATGGCCGCGTGCGTCGTTTCGCAGGAGCGAAATACGAAAATCCGACGTAGTCTTTTGCTCGTTTTTGCAGTTCTAATCTATTCTCCTGCGAGAAAAAACAAAATTTCGAAAAATATACCTTAAATGTTTTAAAATGACTATAATTTTATATTATTTATTCAATATTTTATAACTTATTGGAATTGATCAATTGAAAAATATAAATGTTTTAATAATTTTTAAAAGATCTGGGTATACTGTTTTGAACGATCTCAGGGCTTCATTGCTATTGCGATTACCTACGATGCGAGGGTACACACATATAAAACCGGCCAAAGGATCTATATCACGATTTTAGATACATTTCAAATCGTGATCTATGTAGTTTGTTAACACCGCAGATATTATTTAAGATGATGCTCTATTTACATCAGAGTTAACGTGCCAACTTTAACAGTAACTTTGATAAATATTATACCGGTAACAAATAATTATGGGGCTAGGTAGAAAAAGTCACTGTAATTATGAGTTACACGCGCAAAAGGCACTAGGAAAAAAAAAAGATTTCTAGTGAAACCATTCATCATTTACAAGTTGATTTTAACAATATTCGAGAGAAGTCATTTGGCTTTCACAACAACAGCACACGTTATCGATGTCGACTGAGGCGTATGCTCATCAAAAACACTCAAACTCAAATTTTCCATTTTTTTTACCCGAACGTTAAAGTTTGGAACTACACGTAAATCACCAATCTGTCTATATAATAACAGTTAACTTCCCTTGAATTGCTGTATACGTACAAATGAGTCATATATACATCTATACTTGTTGAAGCCGTGTTAATCGTATTTAACACAAACATTAATAAATAAAATAATAATTATCAAAAACTGATCATTTATTTAATGTAAAAATAAACCGTTGACACACGATTCGCTTAAATCGGACTTAGACAATTTATAATTTATACATCATGTGATACCGTCATAAAACCGAAAACGTTACAATTAACTACTATAAAACCAATCATCGAGTCTACACATAGTATTTTTTTAGAAACTATTTATTATTATCTTAATTTCACTACGAAATTTCATAAATATTTTAAAACACGCAAGAACCTAACGCATACAATAATTAATTTCGGTTTTATCAATTACATATAATATATGTATACATACAAAGTCATTTTTAAATTTTAACTGTTTCAATAACAGTACAAATAACGTACAAACTTAATGTAATTTCTACCACGACCCTGTGTGTATAATAATAATTAATAAGTCTTAATTTAACTGAATTAATATTAAAGAGAAAAATTGTTTTCGGACGACTTAATTTCAATATTTTATTAAACGGTATTATCTAAGTAAATAGTTATTAATTATCGTCGACTTAGTTAATGTATTAATTTCGATTTGTAAGTTATAAATTATCGAACATCGATTCTTTAGAATATAATATATTATCATACGACGTAATATACAAAAAACAAAGTAATATCGTCATATTCAGTAGTAGCACAATATTACACAAACATAATATATACACAATATATTTTAAAAATCAACATGACGTCCTTACAAACCAATAATGTAATATAAAAAAAGGGGAGGGGTGGAAATGGAAAGTCAATATGAATTTGAATGTTAATAGTTCTAAAAAATAAATTTAATTATAATAATTAACAAAATAAACACAGTGAATGATAAAATATTATTTTAAAAAATACCGAAAAATTATTTGTATTGATTTAAATGTATAATTTATTAATTAAAAAAAAAAAAATTATGATATGGCTAGTCAGTTTTACTAGTTTATGTACATTATGATTTACTTTGTGTGTGTGTTGTATATTACGATTAAGTATTCAGTATTTTTTCAAGTGTCGATGGATTGGCTCGAAAATAAAATAAACATTACAGATCACATCATTACTGTCACTGATCAATAATATTAAAAAAAAAAAAAAAACATATATATATATATATAAAATTACAAGACGGGTATTATGAATAATGGGCAACAGTTTAAGTTATATGAAAATAATATTTAATTTAATACAAATTACATCGAAGAAAGTACATAATATGATATTATAAGGCCACAAAAACATTGAGAGTATTTATGATTTTACCAATATTGTATTATTAAACATTAAGTATTGAATTAAAGATATCATATAAAACAATGTGTGGTGTAAAAATATTTATTTTGTTCGACCTAATGTATAGATTTAAATTAAAATAATATATATATATATATATTTAAAACACTCAATATAATCATATAAAATATTTTAAATATTATAATTAAGTCAAGTCTAGTTTTACTAGGAAAAAAAACTGATATTAGTATTTACGAATAAATTGAAACAAAGTACTAATGAAATATAAATATAACTCAACAGTAGAGCACCAATTTTCTCTATGCTATTAATCCAATTAAATAGTATTTATAAGCACGAAATTTATTATTTAATTTTTTTTTATATAATAAAAAGAAGGTTAAAATTCACAATTTCGCGCAAAATTAAGAATTATTAATTCGTCGACAGGTACTCTACTGTATTCAAATAATAATTTCATATAAATAAACCTATAATTTATAAACCTAATCAAATAACCTATAATAAATAAACATACAATAATTTAATAATAATAATAATAAAAAAAAAACACTGATACATTATTTTAATTCATATAATACATAAATATATTATACATGAAGGTTTTACATTTATGTGTGTGTGGGTGTATTAATATTATATATTATACATATATATATTTAAACTTCAAAATACTTATTTAGGAATAGTGTTATAGTCATGTAATAATAATAACAATTAAGCGATTGATTTAAAAAAATTATATATTATACACAAGTTATAAAGGTTGATAAAATAGTATGAACGATTAATAATTAATACGATAAATATGATACAGAATATTACATTTTAACATGTAATAACATTAAGACAAAAATAATAAAAAATCACCAAAGTAATTTTTCAGTCGCTGAGCCGTTAGTTACCATAGTAGGGTGCGATTGTCCGTTCGATGTACTTGCATCTTTTTTGCCAATTAAATGTCAGTTGAGCAGTTCAGTTGTAACAAACTGTTTAAGTCTCTCCAAATAAACATTATGCAATTCTACATCATTGTGTCCGGCACCCTAATATATATATAAAAATTGTATGTTTTAAAAATAAAATGTAATTTATGTAGAAACTAATTACTCGAGTAATACATAAATACAATTTGAACACAGAATCAATTTGGTTTACCTCAACCCAAAGTGGTGGGACTGCTTTAGGACATTTTTCATAAATGGCGACACCGTGTGAAAAATCGATTACTTCATCGTGTGTTCCATGAATGACGAGCACTGGAGAATTGACTTCTGATACTTTATCAATGCTGAAAATATATTATTACAAAAATAGTATTTGCTTTACATAATTGACCTGTATACTAATATTAAAGAATGATTATTGAATTTAATGAAGAGAATATTGTCTATGATATTATACCTACCAACGAGTTTATTATTATTTTATACATTAATACATTACCAATATATTTAAAAATTGAAAAATTAAAACAATTTTATGATTTTAATGTTCTCATGATAAATTTGACAACAGATCAATAAACTCTTTGTTAATCTAAAGTCTATCTATACTATACATTCTATAGCGTTAATTTTACATAGAAAACGGAAATCACTACTCAATTTGTGTTATCTTTCCACCATATCGCACAATATTTCAAAATAAAACTATAATTTATGATGATCAACAATAAATCATTCTATTGTCAGTAAAAATAATAAGATATTTAAAAGTACACTTTTTTTAATAAAAAATAAAATAAAAAAGTAGAACGATTGTCTGACATTATAAGCTTGAGTCCGGTCAATTTGAAACGATCTTAAAAAATACTGCAAGAACTTTGGCTTTTTTCTTAAACAGGTAATACTATATATTATTGAAATTGTATATTTTAAATAATTGCTTTTGCCAACAAATTTGTTTTTGCAATTAAAATAGTATATTAAATAGGTACTAAAATATCATTTAACTTATCAATAGTATACTCATTTAATTGTTATGCATAATTATTCACTATAGTTTATAAATTACGATTTGTAATATTGTAAAATTTGGAGGGGAACAATAAAATTCGTATTCGGTGGTGGACAATAAAATACAAATCTTCTTTATAAATAATATATAAGAAACATTCAAACACGACTACGTTAAATATTACAGGGGGTTAAAATGAAAACTGTAAGCCAATAAAATCTGTTTAAATTTAAAATTGCTAAAAAAGTATAATACACGGTTTTAAAAATTATAATTAGTTCGATGAATTATTTTTAAAGAAAATTTGGATAAATTGTAGACGTCAATAGTGTAATGGTAAATAGTACTGTTTTTTTTTGTCGAATAAAACGAAATAGTTACGAAACAGATTAAATGGGTAATTGAAATGTTGAACTCGTAAACTGAACATAAAATAAAAACAAATAGACACGAGATTAAATGTAGGTGCGAAGGTGCATACTATTATAATGAGTACGTGTACAATCTAAAATAATATTTATAACTGATAAGGTATATTTTATAAGGAAATGTATTTTGATTTAACATTCCATTGTTTACTAAAATCCATTGGTTTTGAATTCAAAGATTTATAAATTAATGGGTATGACGCGTAACATTTCTAAGCGCGTTAATTACAATCGTAACTTGTAAATATTATTTAACAAAATGATCAGATATTAATAAAAAAAATTTATATAGTGACGCTGAATTTTCACACACACATACACACACACACAAAAGTGATCCAACCAATAGTTGTCTACACAATCCACTTGTTCACACACACACACACACTACATATAAATTATTACCCTTCATTTACACGACTACAAAACAAAATACGGATAAGCAGCATAATATGTAGGTGTTATTAAAAACAGGGTGTGGCTACATACGTAGTTTTAAACGTTTATTTTTTACCAAACAGTACATTGTACATTATAGTACGATCGTCACCAAGAGTCGAATGATAACACTGACCCTCGAATAGGTACCTACTGGGAAACGATTCAAAACGGTTAAACCACGGATAAATATAAGTGTATCAAATTTGACATCTGGTTTGGCTATCGAAATGCGAAATACAAAAAAAGGCTTAAAAAAAAAAAAAAGGAGACGAATAAACGGGTGCAATTGTACTGTACTAGGAGGGGAGGGGGGCAATACACCGAAGGACGTGTAAAAATACAGGCGATTTAAAGAGTCATATACGTAAGCATGTACCTGGTAAACACGTCGAAGAACCATTTCCTTTTGGACCTGGGAAAAGCCACTTTGATGCCGGACGTTAACGGTGAATGTAAAACGACAGCGCCCACTTCGTACCTAGACGCTAGGTCGACGGTGGGCACGGTGCCGATGCTCTGGCCGTACAATATGATGTTCTCCGGGCTTATGCCGTAACTGGTCCTCAGCGTCTGCCAAGCGGCGTCTATGTCCGCGTACAAGTTCCTCTCGCTCGGCTTGCCGTTGCTGATGCCATAGCCGGAATAGTCGTAGCTGAATATGTTGCAGTTGATGCGCATGCCCAGGCCCAAGTAAAAGCTGCTCATCTGGCCCAGGTCCACGGCGTTGCCGTGCGAGAACAGTATCGTGTAACGGGCGTTCGGACAGCATCGCACGAATATGCACGCTATGCGATTGCCGCGGGACGTGCGCGCGTAGAAGCCCTCGATGTTCTGCACGTCGCCGTCCGTGTACTGCCATTCGGCCTTGTCGTTGAACTTGATGTGATACTTGCTCTCGCCACTCTCCGCCGGGGTGAAGTCGTACGTGGTAGGCGGCGGCAGGAACGCCAGTTTGGCCGCGATGCGGGACGGCAACGGCGGACAGCAGAACAGGTACATCAACTCGCTGAACGACATTCCGTTCATTGCAAACGCATCTGCGGCGAAGGGGAGTGATGGACGGAGTGGCGAGCGGGGCAGGCGCTAGGCGGCGGCAGACGTTGTTTTCGAGAGCAGTACCGTCGTCGTCGTTACGAGTGCGTACGAAATTGTGATATTAAAAAAAAGTTATATATCGACACACACACACACACACACACACACTGGACAATAAATAATCCCACGACCGCGTTGATCCGGCAAAACACGAGTAGCCCGGCGGCACGTTTTGGCCTTTTTTCCCTAGTACGCCGACGACGACGACGACGACGTGTGAGCCGGAAAACGAAAAAGTCATGTTCGATATATCACGAACGAAAATCACAACGACGAACCGTACACATCGCGCCGCGGCGGAACAGGTACGTCGGTCGGAATTCCTGCCGATACGCATTTACGCCTACGTCACGGCGCCGCCGTTATCAGCGCGCGACCGTGCGTTACCACAACAGCGGCGGCTACCCACGCGGCCGCCGCGCGCTCGGTCGTTTCTTCCATGGAAACGAGCCCGGAACGACCTGTCGGCTTACTACCGTCGCCGGGTTTAACAATGCTATCTCAAAGTGTGCGGAAACGACAAAAAAAAAACCGCGTTATCACGGAAATAGATGGTAGTGTCTGTGAACATTTTCGATATTTCTTTAAACGAATTCGTCGTGAGAACGACCCGAGTACGATGGCTGCACCGGATTTGCGTAGACCGATGCATGCGGAACGTACAGTGGACGAGATGAAAAGAAACCGGCCAAAACTCCCATTGCACGGAGATATACACGTATATCTTAATTCGTGCACGCACTCTAAAAGAGACTCAAGTCGAGGCACCCGATATGGGGACCTAGCGTTTCCGACAGAAGCTTTGCCGAAAACGCGCTGGAGAGACTCGGGAGTGCGAGGCGTCGTCTCGATCGAAAATCCCTCGGTTTCGGCCTTCCGCGGATGATCTGGTCGACTACGAATAGGACGAAAACTGAACAAGGCAGATGCAAAAACGTAGGTACTCTATAATTAATGGGGAACGGAACGATCTGGTCTTTGCTCGTGTGCAGCTGAACGAACAATCCGGCGTCAAAGCGCGTCTACACGCAAAATTTGAAGGCGGAATCGCAAAACTACACGAAGCTGGGACGGAGGCAGTTAATTAGATAACTGGAGACGTCATTTTAATGAGTGTCGCGGTCTACCATTAATACGTTTACGTTATATTATTATAGTTATCTGTCATCTTATCCAAAGGTTTATTATGTTATTTATTTATTGTCGTTATTATTATTATTAATTTATTGTTGTTTAATTATCACTAATATTAGTATTACTATCTTTGTTAATTATTATTATAAGTCGATTGTCATATTATGCAAAATAAATAAATAACGAATTCGTCGACGGTACGTAACGGTGGTTTTCGAACGAATACGGCATTAAAGTCACAGATTAGTTATTATTATTATATTATCTGCGGTAACCATTGAACTCTATACGATATGATGATAATATAGTTATCATATAGAGTTCAATGGCGGTAACACGGATACCTGTTGGAAACCACTTGCCGTTATCAATCCGCCTTATCACCGTTCTTATCACGTAAATACGAATTTTGCAACTAAATGTGTAGTAAATCTATAGAGTTCTATTAAAAAAAAAATTATTATTATTGGCTTTTTTTCGGAAAATTTATATAATTAAAAAAAAATTAATTAACTGTAAATTGCGAATATTATCGTTTTATTTCGATTGAAATCAATATAATGGTGTACCGTACGATTTTGGCAACGAAACGCGCGACCAGGTAACGTCGTTCTTCAAATAAAAATAATACCTATTTTATCTCTGTAAACCGTCGTAATATTCGAAAAAAAATCCCTGAACAATTCTGTCCACGATGTCCGTTCGTTTTTGCAGTAAGTACAATAATGTACCGATTAAAAAGTCAACAGACTTTGGACGATAATAATATCCATTTTTTGAAAACTACGTATAATTATTGTTGTTTTCAGCTCTTAAAATAAAAAATTACCCCATTTATGACTTAAATAGCTCAATATCTAATAATTGCTATAAATAGCTCAAAATGAAACATTGTAATGAAATACAATAATGATCATTTTTGACGAAATCGGTTTTTTGCCGTTTTTAACACATAGTTTTTTTGGGGGGTCACATTTAAAAAACTATTGCAGAGAAAATCGAAAAATTATCTCCTATTATGTATAAAGTACAGCCAAAGCAAAATTTGCTACCGCGGAAGATGCGGGTACTCACAGGAGTTGTATAAGTTGTAACGTTCCGGATGAGCAACCTTTCCAGTCGAAAAGTTGTACACAGAAAAAAGAAATTCGCTCAGAATCTAAATCTCTGTTTATTAATTTAACGACACTTGTTTATATTTTTGCTATAGAAGAACGATTTTAACGCCCACGTTTTTTTTTTTTTAGCCATTATAGGTAATACGCATTTCATTCACTTTTCTTTTATTGGCCGTTATTGCCACGCGTGTATATGGTGCCGATTCGCGAAATCAGTTATTAAGATAAATTTATTGAAAATTAAAATCCGATCATTTTTGCACACACGATAAATGTGAACAACAATGTGCAGTATATATATATAATTATTTTTCCAATTCGGAAGCAATTGCGATCGTCGCCGCCGCATTCGTTTAACCATTTATCGTTATTTAAATATCCTGAGTGGGCGCTCGTATAATATTATATACTATGTGGTTTATGACTGTATATAAACACTTATAGTGTTGCGAATATATTTATATGGGAAACCGAGATTTCGCACTTGAAAATTGATCAGTACACGCGGGGATTTAATTGCGAAAAATTCTTTTTTTTTTCGTTATGAAATTGAAAAGTTAATGATTTTAGTTGGTTTAAATCATACGTAAAAAAAACCTGTGGAAAATCACGTATTCTATTCATTCTAGAACAAAAAAAAAAAAAAATTACGTTTGATCTACGAAAAAACACGTTTCCGTTCGAATTATGCGATTAAACACACGCCGAACGCGAGAATGCATTGATACGAAACAAAATTTTTTTTACACATATTTTAAACGATTTTGTTACACTTTCATCTTCATTTATATACGGATTTTTCGTCAAAAATTGCCCAAAAAATATATAATGCCCATTAATAAATCATATATATGTTACGGTAAAAGTACGAATACCGGCAAAACCTAGGATTTATCGGTAAATGTCCGAATTTCGGACATTTACCGAATGATGTTGGTAAAACTTAAGATAGACAAAATAGTTTGGTCAAACCCCGAACGATTTTTGTAATTCCGACTTTTACAAACGAGATTTGGTAAATCCTAGAATGAACAATCGGTGTAGGCGAGAGTTCGAAATTGTTTACCAATTGTATAATATATATTTTTCCTTGTTTTGTACTCGCATATACTTGAATAATAAAAATTATTGTTTTTATATTGTAATTAAATACGAGTTCAAAGCAAGGAAAAATTATCACACAATTGATAGGTATACAATTTCGGTCTTTCACCAACATCGATTGTTCATTCTAGGAATTACTAAATCTTATTTGTAAAAATCCGAACTACAAAAATCATTCGGGGTTTGACCAAACTATTTTGTCTATCCTAAGTTTTACCGAAATCATTCGGTAAATGTCCGAAATTCGGACATTTACGGACAGCAGCCGGTGAAACCTAGGATTTACCGGTAAATCCTAGGTTTTGCCGGTATTCGTACTTTTACCGTAACATATACACGTATATACATTATAAATAAGCTGTTTGTTTTGTGCAGGAAACATTGATATGTCAATTTGTATTATAATTGTGTATGTGCGGAAATGACCAAAATATACTTAATAATAATATTATTATAATAATAAGTTAATAAGTTATTACTTATAAACATTATTTTTACCTACTATATATATATATATATATATACGGGTTTATGTAATATATTTGACATTTATTGTTGTTCGTCAATCATTATCGTTATTGATCATTGATCACTCTTCAACGTGTGCGCACAGAGTTCAATGTCACTATAATATATGTTGGATACGATTGCGGCGTAATATCACTATAGCCATAGTTAGTGAAATAAAATAAAATGTATTAAAAATTATTAAAATAAACTGTGACAGTAATGGGGTAGTAATGTACCACATGATTACTCCACCATTGCCATCGGTTAAAAAAGAATACCAGCTAACTATTATTTTACCCAGTTATGCTCAATTCCTTAGTTCAACCGTATTTCCTGTTTTCGAAAATGTATAAATTCTACTTTATTACATTTTTACTTATTATTATTATTATTATTATTGTTATAATTAAAGTGTAATATAGTTTCGAATTTCAATATAAATGAAAAATGAAAAAAAACCATAATATTTTTTGATTTAATTATATTTTTGTCAATTGTTTGAATAACTTACACATCGTACACAAGAATGCGATAAGTTTTTATTAAACATCTCAAAAAAAAATTAAAAGATTTTAATTCTAAACTTTATTATTATTTTTAATAATTAGGTTTTCACGAAAACAGGCCGAAAAAATCGGATCAAAGTTCTTTAAGTAATCTAATAATAATCACATTGTGGATCCAGAGGTCATTCAAGAAAAAAGGAGACAATTAAAAAAATAAAAAAGGAATATGATTTTTCGTTAATTTTTATTATTATTATTTTTTTTTAGTCTCGGAGAATTAAAGTAAAACCAGTGTGTTAGTATTTATGTTCATAATTTATATATACTGGAAGTAATATTATTATATTTATATTAATGTATATTCATTTTTATTTTCTTAGTCGTATTATGTGTATTTGGCTGTGTATAAACACTACCTGTATAAAGGTATGTATCTACGCAATTTTGTGTGTGTGGCATAGGGATTCTGTATGTACAAAACGTCGGACGTTTTTCTGAAAACATTTTACCAGTAATTGAAAGTATAGAGACTATATAGAGAAATGGAAAATAATGAATATTTCTAATTGAGCTCCTTCCAGAATCTTCCACCGAAAATTAATTGAAATTTTCATTTTATGTGTTCAAAGAAATGCGTATTGTATTTTAATTGAAATTAAGATATAATAACTATAAATTTAATCATTAATATGGTTTAAAAATGAATACATAAATATAAAATTAATAATGAAAAAGTAATTTTTTATTAACTTCTATAATATATTTGTCAAATAATCAGGTACAAATTACCTAATTTTTAAAGTTTTTTACTGATATTTTCTGAAACGCTTTTATTTATTAAAATATCACGTCTTTAATTATTATATATGATAAATTTGTAACGTAATCATTTAAATTTTCACTTATGAATACATACATAACTATAATTATAATAAAAATATTTTGAACAGTGTCAAAATACAAATTATTGGCAAAAGTATCCAAATCTAAACAAAATAGGTTTTTTTATTTTATAATGTAGATTTAAAATACGAATATAATGTTTCATGTGTTTTGTAAGAATCTGAATTACTGATTAACTATTAAGTGATTGGATTTTTTTTAAATCGTAATAGACAAAGAAACAAAGAAGATATATTTTTATTGATTATCACGTCTGTAATGGTAAACGTTATTAGGAGGCTTTTGTGATAAAAACAAAACTCGGTTTATCTTTTTTTTTTTTTATAATTATTTATGTTTGCCAAATTATTATATAAACTTACAATTTGTTTTTATTGTCCCTCACGGCCTCATATCATCTAAACAAGTTTTACCGCATGACCTTGATTTTGATAAATAGGTTTTTTAAACTTTGTTTAAATTTGTTCTAATTAAAAAAAATGTCGTTCCGAATTCGCATTATTCACTCAAGTCGATGTAGAGGTCAAATAATTTTGCGCCATTTTAGGACCATCTTCAATCACTAAAATATAGTGTAGTCATAATTCATCAATACAATAATATAGTTTTAATTTTCCTCTTATTTATATCATCATTCATCGTGTAATGTTGGATATTTCAAAAAGTAAATTGATTGATTGAATATTAATTAATTCAATTAAAAAAACGTTAATAATTGTTGTTTTTAATTATCTTTTTAAACGTATAACTAAACAATTGCACTAATTTGAGTTTGCGATAAAAACAAATTGTTTTTATTAAACACAGACTATTCTATTATAGGTTTGTAAATTCAAATTTATGGTTTAAAAGTTTTTTTGTATCCAGAATTACAAATTCACATAATAATAAATATAAAATTAAATATTACCACGAAAGCGCGAAATAAAACATATTTTGTGTAATTCAAATTTTAAACATTCTTAAAAAAAGTTTTAAATGAAGATTTCTAAGGTTTTACAAATGTTTAGTAATAATATCAGTTGCAGTACAAATTTTCTTGTTTTAAAATCTGAAATTCTCGATCATACAATTATAAATATCGTACAATTATATAATTCATTTATACCTAATACCGCTGGAATTCGTTATAAATCATATTTGATAAGTAAAAATATTAATATGTTGTATCTTACCTGAAACGAGATAGTTTCACACATCTAGTTTGTACCTGATAAATTTCTGTTTGATAGCGTTCTAAAGTATTAATTACTAGTCGCCTCTTTTAATATGTGTTGTAATTGTGTAATCTATCATCAAAAATTTTATTCATTTTTTCTATAAATTCGTAAAAAAAAAAAGATGTTTATTAACATTAAACAATAAGTTTTTATTTTTTCAATTATTCGTCTTAATTGATCAATTGATCAATAACTTTTAATCCTCCTATATAACTAATACCTGTTTGTTGAGGATTTGAGTATACTATAATGTATATATTGTAAAAGAAGCTATTTGACACCGACGTTTTGTTTTATTTTTCAGACAAAAAAAGGGGTTTTTTTGTTATATTTTTGGAAAACAATAAGCGGTACCTATTGAACTCTTTTATACAGGGAGTCTCACAGAGATCTGACAAATGCAGCAACTTTTGACATTGCGATTTGTCATATCTCTGTGACACACCCTGCAGTATAGTATTAAACTTTTATTGGAACATTTTTTTTTTTATTAAGTCCTATGTGTGTGATTGGTTTGTAGTTGTGCATATTAATGGCCAATATGAAGTTTAAAATGAAAAAAAAGCCTTTATATAATGACGATACTATGCATATTTTAACTCTGTTTATATGAATATTGTTTTATTTGTAGTAAACAAAATTGTATAATTTTATTTTAATATTCATATAATATGCGCGCTTCCCATTAATTTTACTTGTTTTTATTTATATGCGCTTAATTGAATATTATTTATGTATTATAATTGGTAACATATTTATTTATAGTGTTCTTTATATAAATTTTTTATTCAGTTTTCATATATCTTGAAATTAAAAAATTACGCATTTTATTAAAATAATTATTTATTTATACAATGCATTGTTTAATTAAATCGTAATTTATTAAACTAATATTTAAAAAATATGTCTGATATTATATATTTTTTTTTAGTACAATAAGTATAATTCGAAAATTTCAAGTTTTCGAAAAATTTTCCATTTATAAAAAGTAAAGACCGTATAGAAGAAATGCGTATTTTTTAAATAATATATATGTATAATAACAATAAAAAGGCCGATCTGTTCGTGTTCCTTGATAACGTTTTACTGTAATTTGAGATAATTGCATATGATACGTATGAGTAGTAATCGTACCATTACAATTAAAATTTACAACAATAAATAGTCGCTCAGTATTTCAAGATTATAAAAAAAAAATTGGATTATTATTTTCCGAGTTATAACGAAAAATAAATTTTATTTTGTTAAAAAAAAATACGGTGTTAATTTTAAATTTCAACCTATCGAAAAAAAAAGATGAAATTATGAAAAAAAAATGTAATACATTAGTTGTAAAATCGAATATTAATATTTTAATGTACTTTTTTTTAGATCTTTTCGGAAAACAATTTTTGAAATTTCACGACTGTCAGTAATATTACAGAAAGTACACTGTAGATGCAGCGTTTCTATTTTCTGATCAATCGCAAAATACTGTGAGTACATTTATTTTATTATCGTATATTTTTAATAATTAATTGACTGTTAATACAAGAAGTATAGACATTATGTTATATGCGTATATACAGTTAGTAGAATATTCCGTAACGATTATTAATTAATAATTACAATCGAACAGAGATTAGTAATTATTATTTCAGTTCAGTCAAATATTTGGTGTAGTTATATGACAGTTCGTCGGTGAAATGTTTTACGTATATATTATAACGCGAAAGATGTTTGTAGATCATTTGTATTGGCAACAATATGAAACCATTGGCAGCACAATCCGTCTTTTTTCATACTAAAAGAAAGTCAATATTCAACGCGGATCATATTATAATGTATTTATATATATATAATTATATAAATATTTGTTGTTTTTTTTTTTTTGCTTTTTGATATAGCAGTAATAAAATATGCGATATCAAAATTTGTTTATACACACAAAATACAATAGTATAAAATAAACACGTGTAATTATAATAATAATCAGCCATGACTATATACTTACAAGTTCGACTTACAATTTATTATACATAAACGATAAACTCATCGCGCGTAAAATCGTGTGTTCGTCGAAATTATCAAAATCTATAATACTTGTGGGTTAATCGAACGTGTTACCTACATAATTTAATGTATGTTAGAAAATCGTTGCGTTATGACGTTGGTATATGCTATATATATATTATATATTTAATGATTTCATTTTTATTTTTATTTTTTGTTATCGATTAAACGATATATATATTATAGATGTAAGTATATAAATTGCACGTTGTTGTTATAAATTCATTGGACATAGTTACCTATATAAAATGTTTTACCTTGTATAATGATGCGTGGGTATATAATATACACATATACTGGTACATATGTATATCATTCGCTCAATATAATTTCTAAGTTATTACTGTTATGATTTTTATAGGTTAGTAAATATATTGTATTAAGTACTTATTTAAAATCTAAATATTCTCGTCGTATTAGTGATAATTATTATTATTATTTTATCATTAATCGTTAACATTATTATTTTTACGTTATATTGTTAAAAATAATAATACAACTCAAAAGACTTAAATTTCGGAATTAAACAAATGAACGCGAACAAAGAAAATTTCTGCGTGATGTTATTAATATAAAATAGAGGTTGAGTACTGCGCTAGTTATGTACTTAAACTTTTATTAAAGTTTTCGTAACATAACAAAATTAATAACATAGTCTTCGTCAGACTGAGTTTACTTGTTCATTGTGATGAGCTTGTTGGGTTCAAGACTTCCTGAACTGAATGTATAATTATATAATTTATATAGCGAGTAAAAAAAAAATATATATATATATATACATGCGATTACCGACAATGCTTAGAACAGCAGTTCCAAAACACAGACTCAAAAATTATAGTATAGCGTAGAATAGTATGATGAATTAAGCACAGTTATAAACGTTTTTCTAAATTCGAATTACTATTGACGTTGATTTATTAGAGATATTTACGTTGACAATTTTCATATTTTTTTTCTTTTAATGAACAGTCTAAGTTGAATATGTTTATTTTTTTTTTAAATGTTAGAAACCACTGCGAGCAAAAGCCTTACAACGAGTGTAAATAATATAGTGGTCGAATTAAGAAACCTATTGTGTCGTATAAATTATTGTTACTTTGAAAAACCGTTTTCTAATTATTTTCGTTATTTTCTCAGACGATTCTAAATAAGTCTAAACAAGACTAGTATATTTTAATTTAATTAATTCTCTACAGTACCACTTATATCGTGTCGATTTCCAATTGATTCATATAGGCTATATTAAATTGAAACGTATATATCTAGCGTGATTATAGACATACAAAATAAATAAATAAATAATAAATTAATTAAAATTTAAAAAAAAATTGTAACTTACTAAAAACAGGATAAAAAAAGGTAGCGAGCCGCTTGTGTTGTAGGTGTTATATATGCAATTGTAATACACTTTGACGGAAAATTTAAAGTGGTAAGTAGTAAGTAGGACCTATGTTGTATACAATTTTCAGGCCTTGATACCAAAAATCACCCGTTTTATGACCGAAGTAGCTCAATATCTAATAATTGCTATAAATAACCCAAAATTACAAGACATATTTTGAAAATTTTTTTATGTGTATATAGTGAAAAGTTACATATTCGGTGTGCATTTCAAGACTCAAGGACCATTTTTTTAGTAGTTTCGCGTTTAAAAACTATTAAGAAAATAGTTTTTCTTCCAAATTTTTTTATGGTTTTGCATTACGCATAAAGAAACTACTGAGAAAAACATTTCGAACGTAGTACCAACTAGATACAATTTGCTACCGGAACGCATGACGAGATCATCTGAGCATTCTTTTTTTAACCGACAATTTGTATATAGAAAAAAAACTTCATTGTAAAACCAATAGCTTCCTCGCTTCGCTCAGTATCTAAAAAATATTAAAATGTAATAATGTTACAGCGCAAACTTTTCTGCGCGAATTTCCTATTGTCTTAAAACTACAATATTATATTGGAAAATTACATTTTAAAAGTATTTCTTATCCATCTCATTACTCATTGTGTTTAATTGCGTTGACTTATTATTATTATACGCGTAACAACTGCACCGTACAAGCGAAATGAAAGTAAATAGACGAGACTGATCAAAAATAGGTTTCCCTGCACAACAAACAGGAAGGTCAACACAAGTTAAACTCGAACTCATAATACTCGTATGTTAGTTAACTACACTAACGTATATAATATGTAATCGTATAAACAAAAAAAATAATTGTTATTATATCACACAAATGCTAAGTTATCAACCAGACGGAGTTTGATTTATTTTTCTTTATAATGTATACACTTAATCATATTCTATATATTATAATACAAACGCAATTATAACATTTTAACGATTTCAGATAACTATATATAAAATGTATATTATGTTTCTTTGTTGGTTTCAAAGAATACTATCAAATATACATCAGTAAAATAAAATATATACCTGTAATATTTATATTATTGTCATATTTTATAGCAAATACTCCATACGACTGTATAAGAATTAAATTTGATAAATTTACACGATCGAAATCATTTAAAAAAATTACTATAATATATGCATCAGATAGTGCAAAGTATTCGATTATTTAAATATCTATATGTACTTACGTGAAATGCATTTCTGCCAACCCGTAGTCTTAAGTAAATGTTTTTTTAAATAAAAATATTATACGATTATATAAGTTGTTGTGTTTCGAATTTTCAAGCGTTTTATACAGAAATTCATTGGTATCGTCACACGCGCGTATTATGGGCCCGAAATTGTGTGCACTACGAAAAGTTAAATGCATATAGTAATAGAAGATCTGGGAAGTGTGTTGAACAATGCTGTTTACATGGACTGTACTTAACATTTTCGATCTTCCAGTAGCTATATAGTTCTAAATGGGTGTGGTTTTTTTATACCTAATATTCGATAATTATATAATCTTAAGTATTTATTATTTTAGTCTTGTTACAAAAAACTTTCAGTAAAAAGTTGATCGAATCAAATTTGAACCGAGTTATATTGATACAGACGTATCTAGAAATTCTTGATAAATGTATTTTTCTTTTTACGAAAAAATTAGTTTTTACCACTAAAAATTTAAGAACATTATAATTGACCAAGCTTAATTAATATATGTTTGCCGAATGTTATAATTTATCAATGTTTCCAAATTCAGAATAATACGCACTGTTAAAACACCCGTGTTGGAATAGTGAACAGTTCTGAGTTAAAACCGCAACAGTCTGCAGACTTCATTGAATTCTTTTGATTTTCCCTTAATTATAATTAACAATATTATATGGTAGGTATGTAATTATAATCTACAATTTTCAATTTAAAACGTGCGAGCGTGTATAGATAACTAAAACATGTATAATTAACATATGAATTATACGGTTCTACGTAGATAGTGTACACTATTGACTATCATATTATATTATACTAAATATATGTGTAAAATTTGTGTAAAATTTACCTGAAAATATTATTATTATTTATTTTCATTTCAGTCTTACGATACGTTTACATATATACTTTTATTAGTCACTAGTCAGTAGGTTTAAGTTAATAATTATCGAAAGTCTATTATTATAATATATTTCATACGTTTTATACTCGCGAATTCGCGATACCTATTAAACCATTAAAAGTAATCGAGTGCATAAAAACTCAGATATGTATATAAAATATATTTTCCGTTTTCTACGTATACATTCTTTTAGTGAATTATAAATTATAATATCGTCTTAATGAAACTTGAAATTCCACTGTTTTTTTTTTTTTAATATTGATAATAAAAATTCATTAATTTTAACTTAGTTATTGGTCAATTAATAATTTCTTAATAAACGATTGAAATCTACATGGTACTATTTAAGTTGACCTGTTTTTTACAGTATATATATATATATGAATACAATGTACTGTGAATTTCGTTTAAGTGTAATATTTTAAATGTTAATAAAGGTCTTGGACTCATGTAACATTTGAAATACCGCGTCTTTATAATAATGTGCCTTTTTTGACAAATTCCCTATGTACTTACACAATTTCTTCGCCGTTTTGTCTTTTTTATTTATTTATTTTTAACTCAATGTTTTTTTATTGTAATATTTCATAATTTTCTCTATGTAATTTGTTCACTTCATTCTGTAGTATTTTTCTTTTTCGCTTTTTGTCGAGACCGTGGTAGTAAATCAGCAAATTTAATGCAGCAATATTATATCTTTTTATTTTTTTATAATTCTCTTTGGCTATATTAATTGTATATTCACACACAATATACAAATATAGAATTGATTGATACGTGCATGTGTATTGGAACGTGAAAAACGGTTGTACACATATGTTTCAACGCCTTTGTATTATACAAGTGCCGATCGTTGTTATTGTTAGTCGTATATAATAGCTGGTGGTACATAATATAATATGTACATATATTATATAAAATACACAGTTTTTAACGCGCTCGATAAGCTGATTAAGCGCGCCGATATTACTGCAGCTATTATAATATTGTAATAATCACTACCGGGGGAGTTCATTATTACTATAACGCATATAGCGCGAGATAAGTGCTCGCCAAATGTCTGTGATGGCTGGTGCCCGGTTGGTCGTGCTGCAGTACTGAGGTTTACTCGCTTAACTCACGTTGATGAATAGTAATTCGTCTATATCCGTTCGTTTGTTCGTTGCATTTTCGCGTCTGTTGTATCGTCTCGTCGTAGTCTTGTCCACGAGACACACCGCATAATATACACCGCACACGCGTTAAATACGCGACCTATAGTCGACGTACGCGGTCGTTTGTAATAATAATTTTTATTTTTTTCAAATATCGTTCTTTTACACATTTTTTCCCTGGTTTTTTTTTTTTTTTTTTTATAAGTATATTTATATGTAAGTCGTGTACAAAATGTCTACAACAAATAATCCGACGGATCAAAAAAAAGGAGATGAACAAAAACGCGCGGTACAACAGCTCAGTGAAATACCTGCAGGTACGCAATATATATTTTATATATATATATTTTTTTTAATAATCCTTTTTCGCGGTTGAAACGTATATGAATTAAAAATTTAGAATTTAAATATTCGACGGAAACGTTTCGATTTTTACATTACGAGAGAACAATACTTTACGGGGAAAGTGTAGGGGGTTTAAATAAACTTATTTTATTAGAACTATATGGTATGTGATTCGTTTTTCATCAATAATAATAATAATAATCGAACCGTGAACAATAATTAACGTTTAATATTTTATCATGTTATATTGTACAGTGCGCAGGCTATACAGAAAATATTCTCATGATTATATAGGGAGTATATAATATTATTATTATATATACCTATATACTGAGTACAATACATTTTAAATTAATTAGATATTAACGAGCCGCACGTTTAACGAAGCGAATTGTAATTTTATATTGATTTTTTTTTTTTTTTTAATACGATTTTCCTTCTTTTAATTGGATTAAAATACGCTGTGTCTACCGTATTAATAATAATAATAATAATAATTCTAAGACGCGTGTTTATTCTCTTTCGACTATATATTACTTCAGTTTTTATTCGTTAATCACAATATTTTTTTGCAATTCTTGCAGTTACATATATCTGATCCGGTCAGATCTTATTATTTCATATATTTAATATGTACCATTTATGGTATAATAATAGGACGGTTTTTTTTTCTTGTATACTGTACATATAATACGTATGTATTATTATAAACGATCTCGTTAAAATATGTAATATGTTATCAGTAGAACGGGAGTATCAATATAACCAATTGCAGATAGTGTGTGTATATACTTATACATAAACAAATTATATTTTCAATACATTTTTCGCGACTTAATGTATTCGTTAAATTGCTCCCTCTCTCATTCCGTGCATATTATAAAACACGCATATATATATTATATAGATATATAATACGTACATGGTTGTTTAATTTCCTTCTTTATATATGTTTGTTCGTCGTTAAAAATGAGATCGCCTGTCTATCATATTATTATTATTATTTGTGTGTTGACAACATTGTACAGCTGTAAACGTATTTTATACAGTTAATAATAAAAGCCAAACAATTATTAACGTAAATCATTTTTCGAAACAATCATTTTTTTTTTATCATCCATCCATAAAAAAAATGTATATACAAAAAAAAAAATGACGACCGATAAAATCGATTCGTTTATGCAAATAATAGTGTTTTACTCGTTCCATAATGAATATTAATATATACGTTAATCGATTGACATGTGTTATAGTGTATGTACGTCACACCATAACTATTGTGCCTATACGTAGGTATACAAACTAAAACAATTATTCTAAAAAGTAAAAAATGTTTATCGTTTTTAATTCCAAAAATATTGTCGAATGATATTTATACGTAATATTCTGTTGACTGTACGATAAAATAAAAACCGCTAGCTGTGTATATATATATATACAATAATATATAGGTAAATAAAGTCGTTCCTGAATGTGTAAAAAACATAAGGCTATTATAATACGTAGTATGTAGGCTTAAATATGGTTTTGTCGTGAAATTTAAAAATAAACTGATAATATTGACGAAAATTAATAAAAAAAAAATTTTTAAAAACGCTATAACGCGATAAATGTTATTTTGATCATAAAAATGTACGTAAGAGAACATTTTTTAGTTATATAATTAAAGTGCCTACGAATTATCGTTAGACGTCATTGTACAATAATTAATTCGAGAATCTATACTCGTATATGGATTTTTTTTTGTAATTTATTAAGAAAAATGTATAAATAATAAGCGGTTTTTTTTTTAGACGAATTTCTTTTAAATACACGCGTGTAAAATTTATCATTTCTCACGATAATTGTAATGTAATTCCGAGTCTACCATAAACGTTTAATCGTTTGTTTTTAAACGTTGAAATCAAAGTTTAAACGCTGTCGTTTAATATAATACGTGTTCGAAAAGCAAACAAATTATAGAATTTTTATGATATACACTCATATTATTAGAATTGTCTACGTACTTATATCGCGTATATTAACATGTTAAATAACGTAAAAACGAAATCTTAAAATGATCTGCCGCAGACTATTATAATAATATGATCAGAGCCCAACTTAGGGGGGCTAGGGGGGCTGCAGCCCCGGGCCCCGATATTAATTAATGTCGATAATTATTAGTGGCACTGTGAAATGTTAAACGGACTACACACACGATTTGGTCGGCCCGACAGTCGGGTTGGTTGTATTATCAGGTTGTGTGTATAGATGTGTCGTATATGTAGACTATTATAGTAGGTACAATTTATTTATAATCTTAAAAAAAAAAAATTAAATATAAAAAATCAATATAGCAAAAAAACTGAATTTATAATTTAAGGGCCCCATCAAAAAATTAGACCCGGGCCCCAAAATTCCCAAGTCGGGCTCTGAATATGATGTACTTTCAAAGCACGCTCCTCGACCGCACGTTTACTATTACTATTCGTATTTATATATATATATATATTTTTTTTTTGTAGTACACGCCCGAATCGTAACGTCCTATAATTAATCTGTTTTACTCGTTTTATCACGCGGCCGACACGATGTGTCATTCATAACATTCGTAAAATCACTAAATCAATTAATATTATTTATTATAATAATATATAATAAGGCGACTAAACGCGTTTAGGACACACGCAGTTACACATGTTATGATGCAACCGTATATTATTAGCGTGCAATGATTATTAATACGTCGAAAAATTTCGTTAATAACGAAATTAACAAAACCCAATTTCGATTAGAATGTGATCCGGATTTTTCCTTCGTGAATTCGGTATAATTTTTGAGATAACATATTATATTACAGTAACTGTGTGTGTATAGTATATACACATGTATAAGTAGTATGTTTATTTACGTAATAAGGTCGTATATGCGCATCTATATATTTGTTTTGCGAGTACTATATGCAATAGCCGCATGTATAAAGAGTTCAATATCCTTTAGTTTTTGCCATTTTTCGTATCTAATTAAAGAACATATTTATAATAATATATGTATGCGCTATTCTATAAAAGTAATCTGAGTGACGCTTGGGTCGATTGGTGAAAAAACAACGTGCGCGCGGAAAAAAACAATCAATATCGTACGCGTATAATAAACCGTTATTGTGTATATATTATTATGATTAATTGTTATTATTATTATTATTTTTTTTTTTGTTTTATAAAGTTTGGTTCTCGTTCTAACGTATACAATACTATTGCAATATTATTGCGTGCAGCTCATTAAACGAATAGGATGAAAACATATATGTTATGTGTAATAAAATTATTATAATTGTCGAAAAATTAAAAAAAAGATCAAGGCTCGTTAGAAATGTTCTATTATTATTATTATTATTATTTAATCTTATTTTATTATGATAACTGTGTGTGTATATATATAATATGGAGTGTATAGACACACTACATTATAATAATATTATGTTGTAATTAGAAGTTTTTTTTTCTTACATTTATATTGTGATTTATCGTAAATATATGTGTGAAATTTTCGTGCGTGCCATTTTAACGCGATACGAATAAACGGGTATGAACTCAAATTTAAATCAATAAAAATAATTCGAAAGATATTATTATCTTTATATATATATATATATATATATATATATATGTGTGTATGTTTATATGGCGTATACCGCGATAATTTTAGAAGCTAATTTTATTGAATTTTACGATTTTGTGCTTCATATATAGTCGCATATATACTTGCGGTTTGGAAAAATACACGGCTCCTATTTTAATATAAAATATTATTTTATATTACCGCGTGTGAATAAAAAAAATAATTTTTTTTTAATCTTTCCGCATAAACTAATTAACAAATGTGCGTTAACTCTTCCGTTTCATAATCTAACCGAAATTTGTTGAAACTTGAAACTCGTAATCGTTTCTTACGATGTCGACTACACGTGTTACACATATATTATATAATATATTTTATAAGAAACCGCGGTGTCAATAGATTATGCGGTTAATATTGATAGTGAACAATGTTTGCATATAATTGTAATATGTCTTTGGTGTACATATTATGGTCAATAATAAATAAAAATATTAGTATAAAAAAAAAATAGTAAACGATAAATATACTATATATTTACAATATGTCTTTATATATAAACACGTTAATAATAAATAAAAATATTAGTATGTATAAAAAAAAATCCCAATATTAATATTAAAAAAAAAAAAAAATTACAATTTGCAGCGATTGAAAATATTGTGCGAGGCCCTGTAAATAATAATCTACCCTATTCCTTTTATTATTGTATAGAATTTTTCGCACGTGAGCGGCCAAGAAATCTGCGTATCTCCTAGTACAGCACTTTTTTTTTTGTTTTCTGTTCTATAAAAAATACTGACAACATTTAATACGAACTGGTATAATTAAAACTTTATTTTAGCCGTTTATTAACGCTATTAACGTTTTTTTTTTTGTACTTTGTGAACTATTCCTACAACGTTTTTTGTTTACGGACAGTGTATAAAAAAAATGTGAGGTATTTTATCATTCTAAAAGTTGCAGGATGCTGATTTTAAGCAGACTCTATAGGAGAGCAAAATCACAATACTGACGTTTTAAAATTATTTTTAATTCAGTAGGAACTGATTTTGCAGGTCTTGCCATTTTGCTAAAGTCGCCTGCATTTCCGTAAACACGCAACGTAACATTTGTACACTTTTTTCGATATAGTGGTTCTTGTCCTGCGTGAATTAATTGTTCAGTTTTTAACCGATTTCTTCTTTTTGTAAGGCAATTACATACGAATTTCCATATAGAGATACGGACCCAAATCACTAAAATATGTTTTTTTCTGTGGTCTTTTCTTTTCTCGCTGCGGCAGGTACATTAAAACGTCACTGCCTATTTCGTTCTTCATACATTTATTTCAACCCTATCAGTTGACGGATGACCGTTACGTAATGCACATAAAATCGTAAATTCCTGCAGTTTAGCGTATTCCCGATTCCGTCTGTATTTTATCGAGTTCCGAATATACCGCTCTTATATATAATGTATAAATATATATATTATTACGAAATAAATAAAATAATTTTCGACACTTAATGTTTGTTATATTTTTAAGTACGTCCTGGAGGTGCTAATGGGTATATCCATTGAAACATTTACGAATATCGGAAAGGAAGTTTTATTCTTCATCCCCGTCATAATAATAATAATAATAATAATAATTGTAGTGCAGACAGAAGGCCTAGCGGAGTTAATTAAAATTGCAGGGTAGACCAAGTCCCGCCCATTTCACTAGAACAAAAAATATCGTATCCATTTCGCATATTATATAAGTATGTATATGAATTATTGAAATGAAACAAGTCAGTATAGAATATTGCGTGACGTACCTCATTTTTTTTTTTTTTTTTTTGTACACGCGTATATCAAAAATTGATATTTTATCAATATAGCTAGAATCTCAATAGCTTATGTTTCTTAGAAATAATAAGTTAAGTAAGTAGGTATTACAGCCCCATCAAAGGGTAAATTATTCTTCAATATAGTGTAGTAAAAGCGAGTGATTTATAAATGTACGTATTATAATATATATATATTATTTACGACTCAAACACGACACAAAAAAGAAAATCTATATACTTGACTATATCAATATACTTATTTATATCTATGACTTATTCCTATTATTTTAGTACATTTGAAATATAAGTAAAATTGTTAGGAAATGTCGAATTGAGTATACCGATATAATGCCTCGACAATTAATTAATTATTATTCATTTTAATTACCATATTAAAAAAAAACACATATATTTACATAATTTATTTCGATAATTATGATTTTTGTTGTCATAAGAAATATATTACCTCGCCACAATAACGAATAAGTCCAATCCTATACGCAACATTTTCAAAACTTTTAGCTTATACGTGCAGTATTATAAAACACGAACATATTATTACCGTCGAATAAATATATCATATTAATTATTAGTTATGACGTACGTTCAAAAGGTGTAATAAAATAAAAAATAATCATCGTATACGCATACGTATATCTGTGAATATCAATATTCAATAGATAAGAAACGTATTTTATAATTTCGATTATAGAATATTCGATTGTAGGTGTATATATATATATATATATATATATATATATATGTAGGATGAGCTACATTTATGCTTTAACAGCGCTGACAACACCAACGTAGTAAATAATACCAGCTAATGCGATTTTTCTGTGAAAATCGATGGAAATAATATAAATCAATATAAATAATATTAATCAATTATCACCATTTATTTTTATCGAAATCGCTGTTTAACATTAATATAGTAATTATAATACTAATTAGTATAATACACGTTGTATTACTCATAGACTACAATATAATAAACATGATTACAATAAAAATGGTCTCTGAAATGAAAAATTGATAATACAATATAATATGGAAATATATAATTTATGTAAATATAGAATTTTTTGCCAATTCTTTCAAGTGTAAAAACAATATTGGACGGTGTAAAGTAATTTACGTTTTCGCATTTACATTGTCGTTCTAATCATGTTCGCAATAAAAGCGCAGTGTACATTATTTTTATACTTAACAATTATTTACACAATTACATATATATATATATATATATATATATATAGACAAAATGATATAATAATATGTAATCAAATTTTTAATATTGAAATATTTGTATACAGAATACTGTGTGTAATACGTGATTATTCCATTAAAGTTATTTTTAAACTCCGAATAAAATTTAAAATTTATTAAAAAACAGTTTAAATAATCATAGACCTAAGTATTGAATGGCTCCAACTAATATATATATATATATATACACACACGAGTATATTATATAAAGTCGATGTTTTAACTACAAAAATTAGTATATGTATTATATAAGTATTATACAATTTTATTATGGTACATATTATTATTTTGTTCAATATTTATCGATGGTATATAGATTATATAGGTTATCTGAAACTGCACGCAAAATGAATAAACGATTTGCGGTAAATAATTACTTTTTAAATTAAAACGATTTAAACTTTTAATACATAATATTGCACGGACATAAAAAGGGTTATATACTTATATATGTTATATTTAAATTATCGATTGAAATTCAATACACACTAGTATTATTAACAGTAATATTATGTATTATATAACTGTATATCATTTCGCGAAGTTATACCGCAATATCATATTAAAATCCGATCCAAAGAAGAATTTAATTCGTTTAAATGTTCAGTGCCTTCATTTATTTTAAAATGTTATATAAAGCTATTTATTCGGAAATTTCTTTTATAACTTTAATTACTATTAGTTCAAATAAATATATATATATATATATATATATATATGTAATTCGATACCTAATTGTATTTCCTTGTTTCATTTAAAGCTGTGATAATTTTCTATACACTTAAAATACTACTTAAATCGTTCTCATTTCTCGGTAAAATACATAATATTTCTTTCGTCGGCTTTTTATTAATTAGTCATTATTCGCAAGAAAGAATTGTTTATAAAAATTCAATACTGTATACATTAATTGTGTTTAACATAACATATTGATATACACCACTTCTATACGGGTAATAATAAAAAAACATTTAGAATTTTCTAAAAAAAATAATAAAGAAAACAATTAATATACAAAATGCGTGTTTAAAGATTTATATATATACGAGTATATATATTTTTTTTTACTCGTCTTATTTCGTACCATCTCGACGTATACGTTGTTTTCGTATTTTAGATTTAAAAAACTGTTGTGTATTATTTAAAACAGTTTTCAATGAATTCAAAATTAATTCCAAATATTGTACAGTATTGTCTTGTTAAAAATAACACGAGTGAAATTGTTTGATTTGGTAGAATAATACCTATAATTAGTTTAATTTTCAATTTGTGATCAATAATCGTTATTTAAATGTACTTATTATAACAATAATGTTCTTAATGGAACATTAATGTAATCTGTAGCATTTTAAATTTGATTACTCTTAACTAGTATCTAGGTAATATGTGTGACTGCGTGATGTGATATAAATTTATAATCATTCCTTAAATAATTCCATCTGCACCATAGGGATAATATAGTGTTTTATCAGATTTATCGAAAAATTAATTAATTAATCATACAACACAGTTTGAGAAAATAATTTTCTTACATTTCTGCGTACATAAATGTTCAAAAATATATATTTATACGGTTTTTTTTTTGTCAATATTCTACGTAAAACTATGATAGTATAATTAATAATTGTAAAATTATATAATGTTTTTTAAAATCAATAATAAAAAAACTAATTGCTTCCAATAAATAATATTAATTTAATAATTTTTTTTTTGTTCTTGATAAATATAGGTATTATCGTCAATTTTTTTAAGAATTAATATGTTTTTGTTTTCAAACGTACAATCTAACCGGTTAGAATTTATTCGCAAAAAAAAAATGTAATTAAAAAAAATTCCGAAAAATGAATGGATTTCAATTTTCATCATGTATAGGCTAATAGACACGCAAATGCCGTTATTGTACGCTTAATATACGAACTTCTAATTTTTCTGGAAAAATATACGTCGTTAATAAAAACGAATTAAAAATTAAATACAATGAGGCTTAGATAAAAATTCAAACTTCATAAATATTCTGTATTTCTGTAGAGATGATGTGCGGTGGTATAACGTTAAATTGATCAATGGTCAAATTATTTCTGATAAAAGTATGTACGCCTAAATATAATATAATATAGTGAAACTACTGATATTTTCATGTATTACATTTTTGCGGATTGGATGAGGTTTTTTTGTAAATCGCTGGCTATATGTACCAGCTACAGAAGTATAGTTTATGAACTTTTTCATAAACACTTTCTACATTGATAGTTGATATAAAAATAATTGCATAGGTTTATAATAGACTATCATCATGATATTAGCTCGAGTGTATAATTAATTTTGAATTAATATTGCGCATATACTTCATTTTTGTCATTTGTAAACCAGTCTATAGTCGTTAATCTCTCCTAGTCGTAATATATTTTAATTCCTTTTAATTTACTTATAATAAAATATACTTTACATAAAGTCGCGACAGTAAATTATCGAAACACTGGAACTTTTACAGTTAAACTTTATATTTTTCGCATACAACATGTAAAACGTGTTAAGTAATTTGGATTTGTTTTTCGTTAGACATATTATTTTTAAATGTGCGTTATAATTGACACAACGTTATCACGACAAAACTGTAGAATTTTCATTTGTTTATTAAACAGAAATTTTGATTAAAAAAAATTCCAAAAATAAGAATAACTCGAATATTTCAGGATGTTAGACTTTTTTTTTACAAATGACTTTACTTTATATACGCTGTTATATTCCTTCTACGTATAACATTAATGAATAATAAAAAATAAATAAATAATATTAATGCTTAAATCGAATAATAAAAAATGTGTATTCTTTGCTAGCACCTATATACTTAATCTAATTAGAATTTTGAAGAAAATATAACGTTTAACGATGTATTTTTTTACGTACCGTGACTATAATTACTTTTAACTAAACTTATTTTTTATCAATAATATATATAAATATATTTTATTTTAAATACAACGCTTAAAATAAATTGTATAAAAGACATTTTCTTGCATTTTTTTAAAGTTAAATTTAAGTATAGAAAAAAAATTAAATGCAACTAATTCGACTTTCTTACTGACAAATATAAACATTTAAGAACACGTACAAATTTTGTTCATCTAAACTAAATAGATTTTCTTTGTTTTAAGTGCTCAGCCAGAAATCGATTGCAGATTAGAATAAGTATATTTCTTGAGTTTATCGCTATAGACTTTGTTCTGTGCTCTTTGATAATATAACTTGTATAATATGAACTAATTCCTTTTTGATAATATCTATAATATAAATATCTTTTATTTTACGAAATTATTTAAAACACTTCGGTTAAATAACCGATTAAATGTTTTTTTTTTTAGTGACATATTATAATTGACTTATTAGGTAGGTATTGTTACTGTATTACCGTTAAAATTCCATCGCGACTGGAGATTTACCTATTGTACTTATCACACTCATTTGAAGCAGAAACTCATTAAGTGTATGTTTTGACGTTTTACTTTAAATGTTTTGTACATCCTAGGGCCTGGCCTAGGGTATAGGTACAAATTATATTATAGTAAAAGTTTAATGAATCTATTATTAAAACGTAATTACATAAAATAATATAAATATAAACCAAAATAAAATAAATTTTTAATTTTCGATTATTTATTTATTCGTTTTCTGTTATCCAATTCGTTCAGTTTTTAAAGTGTTTTAGTAAAAGTATATTACTATAAAAATATTCTTTTAGTTTTTGGCGTATTGAAATACTATTGACATCAACTATTTTTTATGGCATTCAATTGTTTTTGTTTTTTTTATTTTTTATATTGATTAATTAACATTTGTTTTGGATTTTTTTAACACTTTAAATGGCATTTTATTTGTACTCGTATACGTTCCGATATTATTTATTATAATAATTTTAATTACTACACTTTTAGATTAAAATATTCGACGAAGGTCAAGGTGCATTATATTCATGCAGTATATTTCACACAAAAGATACAGATTACCGAAAATTAACTATAAAGCATTCCAAATACTTTCTGAAAGTATTTGAGTAATATTTTAAATACTTTTAAGAAAAAGTATTTGAGTATTATTATAGTTTTCAAAAGTATTCGTTACTGTACTTACGTTTTATACATTTTTTTTTTTTTTTGAAATTTTGCTATTTAGCTAAAACTTAGGAATGTCGAATTCATATAGAATCTTAATAAGTCCTCCAACCCCCTCTCCTATACAGAAGTGAAATCTTAGCCTATACCACACACATTACATAAAATAGATATAAAATATTCATACACTTCAAATATATTAACGATTTTCATAACCAAGTTACAGAATTAGTCAAGTTCAAATATTGACCTATTTAAAAGTTTAATATTTACATACATTTTTTTACATCGAAATACTAATATATAATTTGGAATTCACTATATATGTAGTCATTAATACAGTAAATTATAAAGCAGGCCTGTATTTCGTTTAAACGTACATTATAATTTAACTATGTCTTTCGATAAAAAAATAATAATAACAATTTTATAATAACACATTAATGTAGTAAATTTTATATTCTAAGTAATCTATGGGTACCGCAGTCGTTTTACACAGCGACGCGTATTTATTTTTTATAATTATTTTTAAGATGGACACAGTAGCTGCAGGGTAGAGTAAACAGTTTAATGCGTCAAGAGTTTCACAGTGCAGTCACTGATCAGTGTTATGTGTTAAGGGATTGGAAACGGGTATTTTTCTCTTTGTCTTACACATACGGAACATGATAAAATAGACATTTCCTACTTCCAACGTATCGATCGATGTATAGTGATGCGATAAAGATTCTGAAAATAAATTTGAATTTATCGTGAATTTTACTATAAATCAACTTTACCACTTTTTTCATTTTTTTTTTATCTTAAGATCTTCAAAAATTGAGTATTAGAATTTTTTTTTTTAGTTTAATTTTAAAGAGTTTTATGAAATAAATATTATAAATGTGGAAAAGTCGATCTCAATTAGACTTCACGACGAATTCAAATTTGTTTTCAAATTTCTTATCGCACCCGCACTAGATAGATCAGCATGTTGGAAGTAAGAAACGTTTATTTTACAATGTTTCGTGTGTGCAAGACAAAGAGAGAAAATACTCGCTTTCAATCCTCTTAAGTATAATTGGAAAAAGAAACTTCAACCGAAATCTTTCGCTCAGAATGGAATAGTAGTTTGCAAAATCGTTTGCTATACGTACTGCTATGTTCATTGTTTCATGTGTAGGTAAATTGTTTTTGAATTTTTTTCATACTCAGCCAACAGTATAGATGAGTAACTTAATATACTTTAGGTGTACCTTTGTAAATCGTAATGTAATCTTCTCTTACCTTTGGTCGTCTTTTCTTATTTGCAGGCGGGTTAAGTGACGATGACAAACTATAGATTTTCGTCGTCGTTCAAATTCAAATAAATAAACTACTAAACGCCGTTTTGAAAACTTAAAAATTATAGACGTAAGCTACTCCTCCGTTATCGATGAATCGATGGATGACCATTGCGTTTTTTTTTTCAAATACGTGTAGTGTAATTTTGCGGACGTATTCGATACGCGCGTGTATAAAAATTAAAAATATACAATTCTCAATTAACGCCAGATAATCTATATAAGAATATTACTATAATATTAGAGCCTCGATGAATAATCATATATTATTTAATTATTTAAATACCGAACAAATATACCGTTAGGAGTGTATGTGATTATCATACTTATATGTGTACGTATATATAATATCTATCATCTCTTTATAAGTGTGTCAAATACTCTAATATGTCCATAAGTATTTACTATATGTGTAATGTATCCATACACCATCGGTTTTGGAAACTTATAATGCAATATAATTACAATACAATGCCAATTTATAACCTATATTATATCAGAATATTTTTACGTTCATAATATACACTCCATAATTCATATAGAATATATATCTATTTATAGTAATCGTTTGTTTTAGTATATTACGTTAAATTATAGTGTTTTTTTTTTCGTGTATGCATATATACCTACTTGATGAACTATGAACAAGTGATATTAAATTGTATTTATTTATTAAAAGTTACAGTATGTAGCCCAGTGATGTCGATTATAAAAATATTTATGACAAGTAAATTAAATTTAAAAAAATAATAATAATAAAGTAAAAATGAAATTAAAACAAGTAAATGTTAAAAAGAAGGGATGGTTCTACATTGACGATCCGCGCGTCGTCTGTATAAGGGGCTGATTAGCAGCATCAGTGGTGCATATCGGGACAAAGAAAGGATACTTTTTACGTATATAGTGTGAAATAAAATAAGGAATTCTAAAACGAATGCAACGAAGGAGAGATGGAGAGTCTGTTTTAACTAGAAGAAATCTAAATTTGTTGGACGCTTCTATATTGGTTAACGTGCATATAATTGTAGTGAAACAAGAATGTAGGAAACAAATATTGAAATATATACAATTTCTATATACTACTACTCATCGGGTTATCGCGTATATAATGTTTCGATAATTTTTCATCTCGGTTCCGGAACAATCTTATAAGTTCAACGGAGGAGAAAAAGTTCTTTTAAATTCGAAAACGGATTTTTTTTTTAAATTGGGTACTTAAAACTTAATATATATATTTACGATCTAATATTATAAACGAAAAATCGAATAGAAGTGTGTCTGTATGACTGTATCTAATATCTAACTAATATATTATATGTATATATATATATATATATATATATATATTTATGTCTCATTACGAGAACACTCAATGATCGTGTATTGAGTATGTACGTAAGATATCAACGACGCTCTTTATTATATTATACTCGATAAATAATAATAATAATAATAATAATAATAATAATAATAATAACAACGCACCCATGAAAACGGCGAGCGCGACACCACTCTATATTAACTTTTGAATAATTCGTATTTGATTTTGAATCCGGGTCACGCCAATATTGCGCACATATTTTTTTTTATATTTTTTACCGCGATATTGAAATAGTATAATTACATAGCGATATATGTATTATAATAATAATAAATAGATAAAATCGTTTTCTTCTCTGTTCTCTGACGACTGGCAATATTATCTGAAACTCGAGCGGGAGGAAGGTTTTTTTTTATAATCTTGTTATTATATATATATATAATACATACACAATACCATTTATTACTATTAATATTACTATTATATAATACTTATTATTATACAATAAGAGCCAGAACGTGATTTTTCCGTGTATCCCGTTTGACGATAGATAACAACATATTACTACTCGTATAATATGTCCCGCTAATTGCTATGTGTTATGCTTGTCGAGAAATATAAATTTCAAAATAAATAAACGAAGAACTGCGCAAACATGAATGTTTTTATTCTTCTTTTGAATTCCCGTCGGGTGGCCCATCATCATAATATGTTTTAACGCACACGTGATTTGTAATACGCTGCAAGAGCCAACGATGAAAAACTCATGACGGTTCGGAGCAAATTCCAAGTACACACGCATCGCCTACGTTTTCTATTGCCCGAGGAATAATTCCACGAGAGGACGTGTGAAATTCTCTGTAATGCCCGCGTCTGGTTTATCACTCGGATGAAATTTCATCAGTCACCACCGCGAGGCTGACCCAGCTCGCTCGTGATGGTACCGTAGTCTGCAATCACAATGATTCGCCATTGTATTATAGCCATAAGCTTCCACACCGTTTAATCACGCGCTTTACGGCCGGTGATAGTCTGCCGACTCTGCAGGCGGTCTCCGGAGCGTTATTAGTAGAGAACCGACGGCTGCAGTTCGCGTCCCTGTGTTGATATTTCAGTTCGGACATGCAAATTGTGTCGCATGTAACCGATACGCAGCTATAAGCAGTAGCGTACGCTGCAAGATTTTACGTGGAAAAAAATGAAAACCGCGGACAATTTGTATTACGATAGACGAACATAAATAATTAGAAATTCACGCCGAAGTGTCTTCGCGGGACGATTCTTCCCTCACGTCACTCGCGTAAGCCTACGCTATATGTACATTTTTAAAAAAACATCCATTATGCTTATCGTACTACCTTATATATGTATAGATTGCATAATTTTCTAAATTACAAAAAAAAAAAAAAAAAAATACACGCACTGCGCGCGCGCGTTTCTCTTCGACCAAGTCTCGTTTGTTCGTACCTAATTATATATAATTTCATCGTATTATAAAGTATCGATATAACGATGACGACGACTACCAGCTGGAGCATATTATTATTATTTGTTACTTACGTATTTATTTTATATTATAGCGTGTTGTGTTGTTTGTATAAAAATCTAAAACGTGCTGCACACTATGTGCAGTACAGCCACAATATTTGCGGGGCGATTCAAGTGTTTTACAGTGGATATAGCTGGTGGCTGCCGATGCCTTGCGTATTTATGAACTGCGTTTTATAACGCGTACAAATATAATATTTCGTGTACAAAAAAATATCGTGCGGAGCGTAGTCCATACTGCAGTTACGATGCGACGACGTAGTGACACGGTAACCGAATCCAACCGGTTGCCGGTCCGCGGCCGTATCATGCGCGCATTGTGTCTTCTCGAGAGAGTGCTAAGCAGAGGAATGATCACGTTTTACAACGTGGTCGTCTCGTCCTCGTTTACAGGTGATGAAGGCAAAATGTCCGACTCCCTCAGATGGTTCGCGTTCGTGTCGTACGGCGTCGGACACGTGCTCAACGACCTGGTCGCGTCCATGTGGTTCACGTACGCGCTGGTGTTCTACCATTACGTGATGAAGTTGTCCAGCATCAACGCCGGAGCGGTGATGCTCGTCGGTCAGCTAACGGACGCCGTGGCCACGGCCGCCATCGGCATGCTGTCGGACAACGTCAACATCATTTGCACGGACCGGTACGGTCGCCGCAAGACCTGGCATCTGTTCGGTGAGACACGGACACGGTCAATATAACCAGCATCAGTAACTAATTTTAATTTCGTTCTCGTTTATTTTTCTTTTCTTTTCTCGCGGTTACCGCGCTTCAGGCAGCGTTTTGGTGTTCATCAGTTTACCGTTTGCGTTCTCGCCGCCGATATTGCCGCACGCCGAGAACTCTGAACTCAACACCGCGTTGTACTATTGTTTCTTCATCGTATTCTTTCAAATCGGATGGGCATCCATTGAAAACTCGCACATGGCACTGGCTTCGGACCTGACGCCGATACGGGACGAACGCACTGCGTTACTGTCCATAAGGTAATACGCGATTTTTTTTTCTTTTCTTATTCCTACGGTAGGTGTACGCAGTAGCGTATATGAAATTAATTTCGGGGGGTATAAAAAAATTTATTTAATCAATATTATCAGTTAATTTTATTTTAATAATTACCGTACCAACCATACATTTCGGAGGGGGGGGGAGGTTTAAACCCCCAAAACCTTCCCTTATATACGCTGCTACTGGGTGTACGTAAAAACGCGTCTGACTATATAGGTACGCTATATTATGTTACTACTGATCGAGTAAAACAATGTTCGGTGCAGGTATAGTTTCACCGTGTTTTCAAACATCCTGGTGTACATAGTCACGTGGATCGTGCTCAAGAGTAGTGACGCAAACAAAACTCAATTCGGACCCGCAGAACGAAAAGAATTCCAAGTATGTATATATAATAAATATGTCGAGTCGTTTGCATAAAATAATGGTGTCATCGCGTGTGTGTGTGTATATATATATATTTATTTATTTATTTATTTATTTATCGGAATAAAATCGTCCGCAATAACAATTAACAATATTATTATTGATTTTTGTTAGATAGTTATTCTGGTAATTATGATTGTCGGAGCCATGACCACTATAATATTTCACATCGGGGTACGTGAACCGCTAACTAACAATCGTGTGAACCGAGAACTCTTGATGACCGAGACCGAGGCTGAACGCGCCGCCAATAGCTTTTGGTCCATGTTCAAACACGTTACTCTGTATCAAACGGCTATTATATACATGTGTTCTCGAATCACGGTCAATATGACTCTGGTAAATAATATATTATGGTATTCGTAAGACTTAATATATTTGTGTTTGGGTTACGCGGTTAAAATTACTGTTGTCGCAATATTGTCGCGTACAGGTGTTTTTGTCAATGTATTTACAAGACTACCTGCACTTAGAAGCAGAAAAACTAGCGTTGTTACCTCTGATGATGTTCCTCAGCTGTTTCGGTATGTCACTCCTCAACAAACCGATGAACATAAAATTCGGCAGGAAGGTACTGTAGCTATACCTATAGTATATATATATATATATATATGTGTGTGTAAATAAATATTCTTTTCAATAATATGTGTTATTTATAATATGAAAACTTTCACAGTACACTTATACGTTTGGTGTGATACTGTCTCTGGGTTCGGCGTTATGGTGTTACTTCGGCAATGGTCATTTGTTTGCGACATACCAGATTTATGCGGTCGTCGTAATAATAGGTAGGTACCTACTTGCCGTGTAACATATAAAACACATATTGGTAACTGCGAAAGAGGTACGTACTTTAATGTAACGTGTCTGGATTTCGATTTTTAGGTATTGCCTGTTCAGTCGTATTGGTTACTAGTCAGGCGTTGACTACTGATTATATCGGTGATAAAACTCATCGTGGTGCTTTTACATTTGGATTAATGAGCTTCACCGATAAAGTATGCAACGGAGCTATAGTTATGGTCGTGCAGGCATTGTAAGTCGCGTATAATCTGTTGGTTTTACATTACGTCTAACAAATAACATTAATCACGAACCCGTTTTATAGACATTGCGATACATGTTCGAATTATTATCGGGACGTCATGATCTACAACTGGACGATTCCGTCTTGTTTGGCGTTTATTGCAGTCATTACTCTGCCCTACGGTGGACGTCCCAGACCTTGTAAGTAACTTTTATGTTTATTTCCAGTTTTTTTTGTATTTTACTCTTGTCACGTTTCTTATTTTTACAATACCTATTTAACCTATTATTTAAGGACATTTATTTTGTATTTGTAATTTCAGCTATAGCCGAAGTCCCAGAAACTCAAACAAACAACACTTCCGAGCAGCCAAGGAATAACGCAATAGAAAAAGGACAAGAGGCCCTACCTAGTCGCGCGATAAATTCATGACAACATAAACTAATTTTATTATTAAAAAAGTCAATCGGTAATACAGTAATAATTAATAATTTGCCTAGTTTAAAACGTTGGAATACAGTAAAAATAACACTTTTCTTTTTTTATAAATATAGCGTTGTTTAAAAAACTAAATAAAATAAAAAAAAGATATTCTCGCATACAAAAATGACGATTAATATCTATGATACTTAAAACCGTGTTTATCTATAATTTATTTTTAAATTATTTTATAACGTTTATACATAATAATAACTGTTAATATTGTGTAATTTTATATTTTAAAAAGTTAAAGACGTTCGGATTGTATATTTCATTGAAATAACGATGAGATAAAATAGTAACAAAATGTCTGATACATTGCATTAGATACGTAAAACAAAAAAAAAAATATATATATATATATAATATAAGTAATTTTAAATTTGGAAGAACATGTGATAATATTATACTAAAATTATTGTATTGAAATTATATATTTGAAAATGGTTAAAGTTATACAAAGATATATATCTTTATACTAGTCTTAAGTTAAGAATAATATAATATTATATAGAACTAATAACTTATAAATGTAATTAGAATTTTTTAAAAACAAATACCATTTTGAATGCGTTTTTCATGTGTTACAACGGAAATGTTTATCAGTGTGCTATAAAACTACTGTTAAACTGAGTTTTGTTTTTTTTATTCAAAAACAGTATTTCCTTTTCTTTTTAGTTAAGAATGTAACGCAGATTGTATAACACACTTTTTAACACATAGTGAACGACATCATTTCCATCCAAAGGTGTAATCAATTTTTAACTACATTACCATTTTCCATTATTATTAATTTATACATATCGTACGTGTAATCAATGCACGATTTTTTGTTCGTTTTTGTTTTACTTTTAAACTTACGTCATTTATTTGCTTTATATATATATATATATATACCATAATATATTATACATTGTTAAAAATGTGTTCGAACACATTTTCAGATGTTTTGTTGATGTTTATTTTATTTTATTTTTTGTTATTCGTGTAAATCAAAAATTATTTTTACATATCAAAAATATATATATATATATATATATATGTAATATTTTATCAAATTTACCTACAATCTTTGTAATATGTGAATTTTCATTAGTCCGCCCGATATTTTGAGAAATATGACTTCATTTTATATTCGACAGTGACAGATATCCCAACACGCCAACTATGTACGTGCATGCAGCGGTGAATTTCGTGTTGATTTTTAAAAAATACTTTCGATTAAAAAAAAATCAGGTATAGTGTTCAATTATATTTTGCAGATTAATCAGTTGCAAGTATGAATTTGATTGTAGAAGTTATTGATATTTTTAGGTAATAAGTAGTAATAACCAGATTTGTAAATATAATCATATATGTATAAAGTATACTTCATATGGATGGGCTACTCAATAATTAAATTGTAGGACAACTGTTTATTAATTTATAGTATTTTTTTTTTTATTTCAATATTGTATTATGATTTCATACTATTATTTAGAATATTACGTGAATCGTGTTTATACGAATTTCTATTTAAAATGGGCAGATACACTGTCAAGATAAATTTGTAAATTGAAACAAGACTGCGATTTATTTCAATACGCAGGGCGGCGATACGGTTAATCTGTTACCGATATTCGAGCGAAAGTATTAAAAAAATAATAATAATACAAACAGAAGTTACTTGTTACGTTATATTAGTGTATTGATTGTTGATCGGCTGCATGATGTCATCGCGTAGAATATTAAATGCCAACGTTCTTTTTTCAAATTGAATTAAAAAAATTATAAAAATATTGTTATCGAAAAATTGTTTTTCCACATAAATGTATTTCTGAGCAGGCCGATGGTAAAAGTGGAAACCACGATGTTGTGGTGTTGACAAATATTAACTGTAAATGAATTTGTGTTGACATAGTCACAGAATTAATTAATAGCGTTTTCAATATTTATTTTTGTTGTACATTTATTCAGAAAAAACGAGGTAATAATATTATTACATACAACCATTACCGACCTCGATTTATTATTAATAAAACAATACGCTGCACACAGTTTAACAAATAAAAAGTGTTATATATTTTTTTTTATTGTTAACTATAACACATTATACATAACATTACCAGTAAAATTTTGATGCCGATACAATAATAAATCAATTTAAAATGAATGAGGACTTTTGCCCTGAAAATAAAATTTATTTTACTGAAAACTTACAAAATACTGTTTGAAAAAGGCAGTTTTGTTATCTGGCAAATGTACATGTTACAATTTCAATAACTCGAATAAGTTTAAACTTAAAAAAAAACATTCAATTCAAGATGTTTATGAACTTATTGTGTATTGTCCAAATAATTTAAGTAATATCGTTTAAAAGACTTTCACTTTTTAAGAAAACGTCTTCTATTCAAATACACAGACTATAACCAATATAAAATTTGATTATTCCCCTCGAAAGGAAATATAAATGGAGCAAAACACGATTCTTTGAAATTATTATTAAATGTTTGTTTAAACTAAAAAAAAAAAACATATGTATAATAATAAACAAAGAGTTGCACGAGTAAGCAAGTACAAATAATTTTAATAGGTTTTAAGTATAATAAGTTATGAACTAAAATTTATATTAAAGTACACCGCATTCAACTATTTTAATTTCAAACACAGTTTTGCGCAATAAACATAGTTGAAGCTCTAGTAACAATAAAACACTTTGTTTAATTAAAATTATTATATAATTGTAACCATAAATCTAAATGTTTTTTTTTTATTTATATAAATAGATACTTAAAAATAATTAAGACATAATATACAAGCATTTTTATATAAGAGTGAAAAAAAAAAAAAATTGTAAACCGAATACACTTTGTTTATTAACCTCAAAAAATTGTTATAAACATTTACTCGTACAACTCTAAAAAATAGCCATTTGTTGTCATTAAATTAAAACCTAAAATTATTTACAAATAACTTTTATAACTATGCGCCATTAGGCACTAATTTTATAACGTGTACGAGGTGCTGAACTGTGTCGAAGCAATTTTTACAAAAGATGACTGGTTCGTATAAAATAAAACATTTAAATTTCTATCGTATATATTATATTTTTTTTTTTTTTTTTTAAGTAAAAAATATATATGTTTTTAAACAGTTCATGGATTCAACGATCGCGTGTATGTTAAAAAAAAAAAAAAATTTGATTTCTTACAATTGATCCGTTATGTAAATGTTAACAACTAAATTATGGAAAATAACGACCAAGGTTTATGTAAATGTAAATCTCAAAGAGCAGAAATAATTCAATCGTATTGGAAAAGATAAAAAAAAAATATATATATATATATGTAACCACTTAATAAGCTAACAAAATTTGTATTTTAATTACAGTAAAAGATTCGATTTAACATTATAGAATCTATTTATCTGGACTGCTTAGTTGAGAACTTGGAGTTTTACAAGGACTCCACCCTGGGTTTAATAACTCGGTCGTTCATTTACCCTGCTCAGGCACTACAAAATACACAACTATTAATTAATTAGGACATATTAGTTAAAGTCCATCGTTTCAACTAACCTGGACCAGATAGATCAAAATTTGGAGTACCGCGCGGACTCCAACCCGTGTTATTGGCAACCGCCTCGTCTTCCTCGGTGACTAGAACAAGAAAAAAAAAAAAAAAAATTGAAAAATCAATAACTGGCGATTAACGACGGTCGGGTCGAACTACGTACTCATCTCGCTCCAAGTGGCTATGTTCGTATGCGTCGTTTTCGGACTAATCAACTGTCCCGTCGGAATGGATCCTTTGTGCAACACTCTGAACACAATAAACGTAACGTTAAAAACGACACCGGACAAGGCGTCAGAAGACCGGAAGAAAAGCCACTCACTTTTTCTTCGACGTCCACAGTACGTAATCTTCCCGCTTGAAATGTTCGGAACATATTCTGAAACTCTTGGACACCTGACTGGAACCGTGATTCTTGAACTTCTGGATGACTTTGTCGTTCTGGCACAGTTCCACCCACTGTTTACACCTGCGAAAACACACAACGACGGGGACATTAACGATGCACGTTGCCGTTAACTTGGCGGCGCGCGCCGGCCGAACAACTCACAGGCTCTCGTTGGTCGGGAACTTGTGAAACGACAGGTTCTGCGTGCTCCTGCTGGAGTTGGTACATTTGTTGAAACAACAGTTCATGTGCGACGGCATATTGTCGTCGTCGTCGCTGTGGTGGCGGTGGCGGCGGGGGCAACTGTCGGCGCGGGACGTGCGTGCGTGTACGGTTGTCGTAGTCGTGCTCGTCTCTCGACACGGAAGCGTGTTTTCGGCTGACTTTTTTTTTTTTTTTTCCCGGTAACGAAAAAAACGGTTGCGCGCGCGACACGGGAAAACGGGCCGAAATTATTAGAAATTTTTTTTTAAAAATTAAAACGTTGTTTTAACGCTGATAACGGGCCGCGGTGATAACGGATCGTATTGGCGGCATCGTCCGCCAGGCGGTGCGCTTATTTTCTCGTTTCCTCCGCGGTACGCGAGTTCCGAAGACGATATTATATTACTCGAAACAAAATAACACGAATAACACACAATACGTAACGACGCCGCGTGTATATATTATAATATCGTTACGAAAATTATCGTGTACACCGATTAATAACACAAATTACGATATATTTGTTTTGTCGTCGTGCGAATAGGCGTACGGCCGGAGAGAGCGCGTCCGTCCGCGTGTATAACGCGTTTGTATACGTGTGAGAGTAGTAACGTTGTACGGCCGCCGCCGCCGCCGCCGCCGCCAGTCGGGCGGCCATTGTAAAACGACGTCGCGTATATACAGAGCGAACCGGGTCGTCACTGGTTGCGCCGCGGCTCGCTCTGTATAACGGAATTGCGCGCCACACGCACTCGAATAACGTCGTCGTCGCCGCCGCCGCCGCCGCCCGTGCAGCGGTCCGGGCCCTGTTGCTGTTGTGCGTACCGTAACCGACCGCGTGCAAAAACGATTTTTTTTGGGTGAGGGGGGGAGATTTCAAATAAAAAAATTGTTTTTATTCGAAAGCGACGGTAATAAAAACGCATTGTATAGAAGTGATATTTTTAATAAGAAAAAAGAAAAAAAAGGTCTTTAAAATGAATTCCGTTTCGTAGACTCGGCGCGGGATTGGAATAAGCGAGTGCTTTCTCTGTTTCGCACGCACGAATCATAGCAGCAAAATAAACGCGTTTCCTATTTCCAACGTACCGATCCGACCTGTATTGTGGTGATGCGATAAGGATTCTGAAAACGGATTCGAATTCGTCGCGAATTTTATTATAGAACGAATTTTTTCGTCTTAAGATTTTGAAAAATTGATTTTTTTTTTGCCCACTCGGGTACGCTTAGAGGAAGCGACACATTGTTCTAATTTAGACCTTACACTCTGACAAAACTTTGAGATTTCGGCTATTTGAATTTTGTAAAAATCTTTAGATTGTCCGATATATATATAAGGTATATGTCTTCTAGAAAATAACGAATGTTCTTTTTTTGAAAAAAAAAAAAAACGTCATACAGCTGTTGTGCTACAGGTGAAGAAACGTTTGAAATTTGTAGTAATTCGAAAAACCGTCTTCGTTATTCTCTGTATAATAGAATAGGTGCGTGGTCGTCAATGATCTTATAGATTTTTATATAGATCTAAAACCAGCCATAAAGTGTAAACAATTTTGTCAGAGCAATAATAAGAGGCCTCCAAACGTTGTTTTTTTCCACCACTTTCGAGCCTCCTCAATGTGCTCATAAAAATACGATCTTTTATTTTTTGGGCACTCATTATATAATTTTTATATTATAACTTTACATAACAATATAAAATACGTTGACGCATTATACATATATGTTTTAGATCCACCTTATTAATTTACGGCATGGGTTCCTCGTCCCGTCCTTGATTCCGCCTTCTCGCAGCTCCGCAGATGACCGCTCTTTTGACCCACACTTCTTGATAAGATCGGCTTTATACATACCTATCCATATTTAGCGGTGCGCCAGCCACTTGTCTTGCAGTTATTGTTGTTTGCTCTCGGCTGTGACCGCGGTGCGTCACGGTTTTGACCATCGCTAAGTTAGTGCAGTAAATATCGCAATATATAGTCGTTGTCATTCATATTCTTTACGCTTCGTCCAACAGCCTCCATCGAGCGAGTCGCCTACTGAGTATGCTATCCGACGTTGCCGTAATATCCACGATCGAACCGCGAGCCCAAGTGTATCTTGTAGCTTTAGAAGGCGCTCGACACCGGGTGTCCTCGATCCAGTCTTCCACGCCGCAGAGCGTGCATTGAAGTCGCCTGTAATTCTCCTCTCTAGACGCGTACCGCACGTATAGATTTCAGAAAGACATAATCATTTGTTTAGCGAAGCATAGCAGACATTATATAACCGAACCCAATCCAATCCATCACAATCCTTACTCAATGTAAGAATTTTTTTTTTACACTTTTAACGAACAACGGGCGCTCTGTTTAATCAATCACTAAGATAGGACATCATATTGCGCCCTATCCTCAGCCTGCCGCGATTGTTGCGTCAAGAGAACCGATAATAGCTGCAGTAAGACCGCGGATTTCATTACCCTATATATTTATAATATAGTATATCATAAATATCGTCGAATGGTTTTTATATCATTGTCGCATACGCAATCAAATCACCCGCCGTTTTTATTTTTCACGACAAAAGAGAGAACTTCCAATATTTAAAAATCATCTATAATTTAGATTTTTCTTTAAGAATTTTCATAGGTGAAGATTTTTTTTATCTGTTTCTCTATTTAGCCACTCGTCCGTGTTTATAATTTAAATTTTACGCAAACTTAACCAAATTATTATTACAAGCAATGCGTACACGTACCTACAAAAAAGTGCACACACACGTATACTATTACTCGTTGACTTGCGCGAATAAACTAAACGGCCGAATAGAAAACGTTTGGTACAAAAGACTAAAAGGACGTAAATAGAAAATACATGTAATCTACGAATAGGTACATTTTATACGTCCGTGCGCGGTGCGTGACGACGATATTTTCCGAGACAATATTTTTATTATTATTAATAATAATTTTTATAAAATGTAATATGATAATATTACAAACATTAAAATAAAATTATTTATTTATTAATTTTTCGTACTATCAACACGTGGCCTTCCGCGTACCACCACGTGACCTTCCGTATCACGGTTTACAAACTCCGTCGTTCTATAGAACATTCAATTTCTAGAAAATTCTATAGTAGATCAAATATACCGACGTGTATAAGGGGTCACCTAATCCAGCGCCGTATATATTATTATATACTGCGTTGGGGAGAATTGTATCCGTTTTTTGTACACATATTAGAGTTATTTGAAACATTATTTCTATAGTTTTGATAACTATAGAAATACTATAGAAAAAAAAAAATAAAAACTATAGAAAAACTTTCCTTTTCAATACAGTTATTTAATAATATGCGTTATTAAACTAAAACTGGTATTCATATAATGCACGGACAACCTAACCTAACCTAACCACGTGTACAAGTAGGTACGCTACATAAAAATTGTTTCCAATCGATTTGGTTTCGTATAAATCGACAAACAATTTATTATTTAATCCACACAAACATATTATTATAATTATAAACACATTTGTTTAACGTTGCGAAAAAGAAATTCGCATACCGCGTTGTTTGAAATTTTAATTGGAAAGAATAACATTAAAATACGTATATATGCCATATGGATATAGAGTTAACGTGACGAGTGACGAGAAAACGTGTATAATACGCGCTATAATATCCAACTACTAGATTTTTTATTATCAACACGGCATACACTCCAAAATAATCCGCGCACGAAACATACGAAATGAAAAAACTATTGTTGTTATTTATGTGTGAAAAAGAAATGTAATAGAACTAGGACGTTGATGACAGAAAATTATACAATTATATATGCTTGAAAATCTGTTTTAAATGTACTTTTTTAAAAAGCTATAATAATTCTATATAAATATAGACAACTTAAAACGGTTAATATATAAATAATGTGAAATGTGTATATTAGAAATGCTTTTATTGAAAATTAAAAATAAATATATTTTTATAATATATAGATAAGTAGCTGAAAAATACTAAAAAATTATTGTTCCACTATATCACGACCGACCGTCCGATATATAAATACGCCTGTATGTATATATCAATTATCAACGATATTTTTGTATGACTATATATTGTATATACTATTATCAGTGGCGATTATACACGATGTTCAAGGGGGGCGAAAATGGAGCTAACCCCTTCTGCCAATGAAATATCCACATCGACGAGTAATAAACACGAAGAAAAATCTATTTACGTGCCGAGACGGAAAGCAGTTGTAGAAAAAGGAAGAACAACGTGCATGGAACGTAAACGAAATAACAATAAAACGGGAAAAGAAAGTAGTTACCATATAGCGCTACGGCACATGCAACATAGAGAGCGTGGCAGAAAGACGTATACACACACAGCAATATTAGACGCGAACTACGTTGTTCACGCCTGACCGCCGTGACAACACTGAGCAGTCCGATGGTTTCGGACCGCTATTTATATGCGCCTTTCTGCCACGCCCTCTATGTTGTGTCGTAGCGCTATCTGGTGACTACTTTCTCTTCCCGTTTTATTACGATCGTTCGGCTGACGCGCCAAGTCGGTATATACTGTATGCGGGTTTTTAGTTTGACGCTGACCGAGCGACCGTTCGTACGCGCGTATGCAGACTTTATTATTTATTTCTTCTTCTTTTTATTAATAATAATATTACTTCGCGTATTTCAATGAAACGAAATGAACGTAAGAATTCATCTTTCCTCGTTTGTACGCTCGTTTACACTTTTACTATTTATTTAACGTTTACTCGTTTACTCACATTTACACTGTACACGACCGACCGTATTTGTCATCAGCTAAGCACTAAACGCTCGATCACGATCGATGATCAGCGCGTACAGTACGCGTACAGATCGTCGGTCGAATCGAGCACTAATTCCAGTCTTACACTCGTACACGATGTTCTCGTACATGTTGAAAAATTCTCAAATAGACTCAAATCGTCGTCAACCTGCAGTGTAATATTTTTTTGGGGGTTTTTTTTTTTTTTCAAAAGAAAAATCCGAAAAAATAATAGATCCCTCGAATACGTTGAAATAATATAAAGAAAAAAACGTACTACGTTGTCGTATATACTATTGTATTTGTATATCGTTTGCTCGTGTTTAAAAACGTTCGAAAACGTCCCTAAGAAATAATATAGTAAATACACGGGCGGATAAAGAGCGTCTATTATTTTTTTTTTTTGTCCTCCAGCTCCGTTACCACGGCCTGCCCCGCAGGTAAATGCCTATAACCACCGCATGCGGCCTGCAGTAGTATAACGCCGTCGGCGGTCCGTTCGACGCTCTCGCGGCCCGACCCTCTCACCGACACGGCAACTACGGGAAATAATGGCCCGAGCGTTTCCCACGAAATCCGCGGCGACCACGCGACCCCGGTCGGCCGACAAACAAAACGATTTCATAAACGTGAAATATGTTTTTATTTCTTGTATACTGTTGTCAATCGTCACGTTTTGACTCTGCAAAGGACCGAGGGTGCGTACAGATAGCGGGAAAAGGTCGAATTGTCAGCTATATATTTTATCTGTATACGAGGTACGTTTATTACTGCACACTGCAGTGTTCTGCTATAATAGTGGCCCATGAAACGTGTTTTTTTTTTTTAAATAATTTTTAATAACAAATTATCACGGTGGTCTAAGCCATCCGCACTGTCATTGCCTATAAATGCAGCATTCACTCTACCATGCCCGTAAATATTATTTAGAATATATACCATTAATGCGCGGGAACAAAATATTTGTATATACGTTTTTTCGAATAAAAAACAATATATAAAATATCAGAAAAAGTCCTTTTACATATATTTACGAAAAAAAAAAATCGCTCACGAGAGATTACATTATTATTTAGAATTTACAATAACAATGGTCTTAAAAGTTCCATAATGAATCAGATTTCCACAATTCGGCCCTCGTACTCTTCGTCGACCGATAAAACACATCGAATCCAGTATTATACACCGCGGTGTTATTTCGAAAGGTGTGTAAATGAAAAACATCTTTGCGCCAGTACATGGCCATAAAATTTGTGAAATTTACAAACCGAATCTACTAAATGATCAAGCGTTAGTGACGGGTCCCACCAACGCTCTACACCGTATTTTAATATACCTGAAAAAAAAAAAATTGCGATATTTAAACCCTTCCGAATTTCGGCGTCAAATTATACTACCTTTCTGACTATTACACCGACGGGAAAAGCAGCGGTATTTTTGTACGTATACGTTTTCAACAAATCGGCATAAAAATCCGTTCCGAACAGTAGGTACGCGGCCAACCGATCGTTCGAGTTGGACATTTTACGTGATGCGGTGAAACGTCAAGTCCAGACATTCTAACTTTCTGTCGTAGCACCCCGAACGAGAAAAGCTAGCGTTTCATCCAGTAATTAACACGGTGTAACGCGCAGTCCGAATGTGTTAAAGACCGGTCTTGTAAAAACCGCTTCCGCCTGCAGCAGTTCATGTCCGTCATATAGTCGGTATACACCATAGGCGTGTCTACGGGGGAGTCAGGGTGGGCACCGGCCTCCCCAGCGACTTAATTCTTGGCCTCTTGGCCTATAATTTACCGTGGTTAGAACTGTAAATATAAAATATTTATAAAAAATAACTAAGCAGCACATTAGTTGATTGGCCTTATTTATTAGTTTTAATAGTATATAGGAAACCAATTTTAAGATCAAGATAATCTTTAATTTTGCGGGGTGGACAAATTCCAGGTGCTATATAATTGCCATACAACAAAAAAAAAAGTCACAAATATTGATATAGAATAGATCGCTGTAGTAAGTAAAAAATTTAAATTTTATAACTGGCCTTCCCAGCCATGGAGGTCTGGACACGCCTATGGTATACACTTTGACTTTCCATAACTACACTGTATCATACGCACATCCATCGTAAACGCTGTATCGACACGTCGTCGACCAACCACGCCGGGCAAAAGTCAACGGTACCGTCGCACGACATCACCGGCGTGTACACGAAATGTTGCGTGGTCGGTCTACCCGGACGATAATTCTTATACGCAGAGCCCAACTTAGGGGGGCTAGGGGGCCCCGATATTAATTAATGTCGATAATTATTAGTGGCACTGTGAAATGTTAAACGGATTACACACACGATTTGGTCGGCCCGACAGTCGGGTTGGTTGTATTATCGGGTCGTGTGTACAGATGTGTCGTATTATATATAGACTATTATAGTACAATTTATTTATAATCTTAAAAAAAAAAAATTAAATATAAAAAATCAATATAGCAAAAAAACTGAATTTATAATTTAAGGGCCCCATCAAAAAATTAGACCCGGGCCCCAAAATTCCCAAGTCGGGCTCTGCTTATATACATACAGTTATACATCGTTAGCGTTTGTCGCGACTACATTTTGGCGTACGCATCGCTCCGTTCTTTCCACACGTGAAAAAGTAATTCGCGCCGAAATACGAAAAAAAAAAAAAAAAAATGTAAATACATAAAAATTGTACGTACTTCGGCGCGAACGGCGTCAAAAAAATTTCCATTAAAAGTCGCGCGTTACTAGCATTGTAAGTATTTACTACAAATGACTGATATATACACCTAAGCGCGGTACACGCGTTCGACTGGTCCCCGGCTCGACTCCGCGCGGTCGTCCGGTACTGTTAAAAATGTCCCGGAAGAATCAATTCTCAAAATTACGCGTACATATTGTTGAACAAACAACATAACTTACATAAAGTTCAACCGAACTGCACGCAGAATAAACTAAATTCTTAGAATTAAGTGTAATATAATTGTTTAATAATATGACTGTTATTTAGAATAGAACAGTGCCGCAACTACCGGGTGTGCGATAGGTGTGCATTGCACACCAGCCCTCATAACCATCCGCATCTAATTTAGGTCCCCAAATTGACCCCCGAAAGTTTTAGTGTACGATAATTATTGATAAGTATTTGATTTTATAATAAAAAACGTTGACATTTTATATCTTTATAATCGATGTATTTATAATTAATAATAAATTAATATACATTCGCACATTATTCAAGATTTATCATGAAATTTACTCATTCAATAACCAGTGACGTAAGTGCGCGTAATCACGGTTTGTGTAAGGAGTTCGACTTCAAACGTAAAACAATCGTTATAATAATATATATTTTAGTGAGAAATTTTAAATTTAAAATTAAATATATAACGGTCCATTGCCCACTGTCGATAACATTAATTTATTCGCCAATAAAGTTAGGCCCCGAAACGAAGCTCGCACACCAGCCCCGTAATGTGCACTTGCGGCACTGGAATAGAATCGATATAATGACTATTATTTAGTTCGATTCGGAATGCTCGGACATGAAATAATCGTGACATTTAGCATATTCGTATATTCATAAAAAAAAAAACGAGTAACACTAAGCGCGGGATGAGGGGTAAAAATATTATGCGGTAAAGAATTTGTTTAGCGCTCTGTATTGGCTCACGATTGTTGTATAGCACCCCCTGCACGAGCGTGGTAGTGCTATGTTATAGCGCCACATAAAACACACGGGTGGCGGCGCTACGGCCCAAAATCCCCATTTTTATCCTACTCATATATTCACCTTTAGCGAGAGTCCTCAAAAAGCGTCCGACACTGCGATAATAATAATATATTAGAGGAGATAATATATTTTTTTTTTCTTCACATTGGGTGTTCTAAAAGCACGTGCAAATTTTTTTAAAAACCCGGCGTCCGTGATAAATCGTATTTCATTACAAATATGTTATTAGACGTTATTGGAATTGCTCGTGTGGTAACAATAACGCTTCTAATGGTACTCGCGAAGCGTCCAAAGCGGTAGGTACGTATATCGTTCCAATCGCGGGTACCGCAGCGTATACTGCTTGGATTTTATGTATTTTTGAACAAGTCTGCCGCTGCAGGGACAACGTCTCCCACACGGTTTTTTTTTAAATTCGACAACGATTAGTACAATTTTTCTCTACGGTTATTTGACGCGAACGCGGATTTTCGACGATTCTAAAGCCGGTTATCAGTTCGACGGCGAAATCGGTTGGGAATTTTCTAATTGGTACGAACAACAGAAAAAAAAAACACACAATTCGGCTTGGCCCCCTCAGTTTGGATACCATTGCAGTTGTTATAAAATACATACAAGTGAGGTGTATAGCGCCGTCGCCGCCGAGCGTATACACTGCGCGCGCGGCGAAACGTAGCAGCAATATTGTGTTTGGCGGCGGCGGCGGCGGCGGCGGCGTGGTCACGGCGACCCTCGGGCGCCGCTTTAACTGGCGCCAAAACGTCGTGGCGCCCAGACACCCGAACGCCGTGTATAACCGAGCGCGCGCCACAAATACGTGAGAGTATATTATAACGGCGTCGCGGCCATACCGATTTTCACATGTTTCCACCACCAGCTCCTCCACTCGTCTAAACTCTCGAGAAGCATATAATTTTGTATATATATACTTCCAATACTCGCGAGCAGGGGCGGTTATGATACATGGGAAAAAGAGATTTTCTCGGTGTATATCTATATTATATTTCATCAATTACGATTTAGTACACGCCTTTAAAAATTAAAAATCTACATAAAAAAAAAAAAAAAAGGCATTCAATTATATTACTATATACTCGTCCTGGCTATCAGTCACCCAGGTGTGGCGAGTCGCGTAGCTTTTCGAAACTCAAATTACGTAAAAAATCTATTTAAGCAATTCTTTGTCTCAAGAACGTTTAGTTTTATGACTATTGAAAAAGAATTATTATCCGTCCCGATACTATAGACCTTAATAATATATATAATATATTATGTGGTAGCTTCCAAGAGTCCGTATTATTGACTAAATTATTATTAATCTTTTAATTATTTATCACCAGTGGCGTGCAGAACATTTTTCAAACCTGAGGCAAACTAGATAATTTGACTACCTACCTGCCCATATACGTATATAATATAAATAATGTATAAAATACATAATATATATGTTTTTAACCACTGAACCTACCTGCCCACCCACCCAAAAAATTATCGTGAGGCAACTGCCTCAAAAAATGTCTCTTCGGCGCGCCACTGTTTATCATAACACTAGGTATTATATTATTCCTAACTTCGCAAGTTCATTTTATAATTTGTGTTTATCTATATATTACGTTTTAAATGCGTTATTTAAAATAAAAATCAAGTTTATATTGTACTATTTTATTATGAGGTAGAAATGCTGCTTAGGTTTTAATATGGGTCTTTTAAAAATTTTTTCTAGCAAGAGAAAAAGTGCCTGCTCCCGAGAAGTAAACCTCAGCCATTCGAGTAGATAAAACTCGGAGGAATCGATTTTTGTTTTTTGTATAAAATACCATATTTGGGACGTGGGGCTGAACACCGTTGGTAGAGCGCCTATTGAATTCGTTTGTAAGGCGTAACATCCTTACACGGATAATTAAAATAATATTTCAAAATATCATCGAAGATTACATCCGATATAGTGTTCTAGAAATTGTTTTAGTTCATCTCGTGCACGCACCCTTTAGACCTGACGAAATGCATTGGAACACAACATTTTTGTCTCGATTTGAAAACCATTTTGTAATTCGTGTAAATAAATAAAAACGCACAAAACTCGATTGATGATTGATTTAATTCATATTATATAATAATGTTAACAATAAATAATTTATAACTAATATCGACTCGTTTGCTTTCGTAAATCATAGTAGGTATCTGGTAAAAACGAGTTCATGAAATGTACCAATAACAATAATACAATAAAGATAGTGATTTGTTTTATAATAAGTAAAATAATAGCAAATTGGTAAAATTATTATTTAAATATATAAACATTTTATATTATAATATATATATAAAAAGAGATAATAAATTAATGCAATAGAATGTTAAAAAAAAAAAAATTATAATACTTAAATAATATTGGAGAAATACGTGATTATCGTATGATAAATTGATGTATTCTTAAAAATTACAATAAACATTTTAGTAATAAACAAAGTTGATTAAAGAAGGTCCAATTTTATTTTTATTTTTACTCTGTAAATGCTTCTAAAATATTTCCAGCAAATTGTAAAATGTGAACGGGTTCTTTATGTTTGTTTGAATCCACATCACATATTATATCATTCGAATCGGGTCAGGCTATGGCTTTTGCTTCTGGGATAAATGCTTGCCAGTGTTTTATTATCTAAAAAAAAAAAGAAGGTCAGTAACATTAAACCTTTAGTAAAGAGATGATAAATCTATTAGATTAACTTTAACTCAATTAACACTAACTTAGTTTATTCATATCAATACTGAATAAGTAACGTTTTTTTTCTTATTCATTTTTTTTTTTGTAGTCAGAAATATAAAAAATATATTAATCAATGAGATATAGAAAATTAGAATAAAAGTATGACATCTTTTATTCCTTACAGAGTCCACTTTCTGAATAGAAACTTACTTAAGACATGTCAATTTGTTTGTTAGACAAACTAATATATTGAGATTAAAATATTAATAGTATAGTACTCAGATAAGTTTAAATATAATATTGACGAAAATTACTTTTCATTATTTCAAATGTTAAAAATATTGTCTCGAAGAAGGCACATTTTTTTTTTTTTTTAATTTTCCACATCTCACTGAGTAGTGACAAAACAAACTATCATACAAAATGTCTACAAAGTGTAAGTTTAAAGAGATTTTTGTTGAAAATTTTTAATTAATGTCCACACTATTATAGTATTTTAGTAATCACTTGAGTTTGATGGTTAATCATTTCTTCGAGATATGATGATATAACTGTTTTAAACTCTTTGATCCTGTTTATCTCAAACTGTTCAAATTCTACTTTAATGGTTTTGGAAATTTGATCAAATTCATCTTGACACCTGGACAATTTGGCCTCCCACTAGTAAAAAATAAATAAATTATACCAACAAGTAGTGATTTTTACATTAATAATTTATATACTTTACCTCGGACACTTCATTTGTAACTGTACCCACTTTCTCTAGACGACCGGTGAGTTCGAGTTTAGTTTTCTGTTCCCGTTTTTTAGTTAATATCATTTGTGCGTGTTGCATATTTTGATAGACTTTAACTCTTTCATGAAAAACATTCTAAAAGGATTTGAAACACATAAAACCAATAATATTATGGACAGCTTAATAAATTATATACTTTTACAGCTCCAATAAGGCCAATGTAATCCTTTAATAGTTCACAAAAAATTGAAAAATCCGTATTTGCTTGCTCAGTTCTTACCGATTCAACCTAATAAAATTATTAAATTAATAAAAAGATTCTAATGGAATAATTATATGATTTCATTGACAAGTATTTCCATTCACAGTAACTGTTATTATATCAAATAAGTAAAATATAACAATGACTATATACATATTATATTATTCAGGTATTTATATTGTGTTTTTAATCATATTAATAATATTAAAAAGTAAAAACAGAAAAAAAATTAGAAAACGCTATTTAACCTTTTCAAATACATCAGCGAGTTGTGATAAAGCACGTGATAATCCAGTGTGTTCTTCACAGTTACTTAATACCGCTGCAGACTTGGCAAATGAACCACTTGAATGAGCTAATTCCTTACGATTAATCACTAATGATTCAACCGCTCCATGTAAATTGCGAAGTTGTAAGTCTAAATTTTCAATTTGAACTTCTTTTTCTTCAAACCACTGAAATTAAAATTATGGTTACATATCGAAAAAAAAAAATGAATTAATTTAATTACAGGCTCATTTTCATCCATTTTATAAGTGATCTTGTTAACAGTTTCTCCAACTTTATTAAATAGTCTCATTACACCAGCACTACTTAATGCAGATGTATTGGTCGCTTTTGGAAGTTCACAGTCTGTAACAAGTTCATATAATGGATTAATATTTAACAATAATAATAATTATTAAAATATAATTTAAATACCTTGTTCTAGAAATTCACAGAAGTTTTTATCATTACGCAAAATCGGATGTAGGGCAATCCTTTTTAAAAATCTTTCTAAAGCCAAACGTCTTTTTTCTATAAATTCTGCCGAAGTTGTCTGATCAGATTGATTTCCAGATATTTTTATTCTAGTAGAGCCTTTATAAAATTTAAATATTTTCGATTATTTTTGTTCTACACAACCATAGTTTGTTTTTACGTTGTTTACCTAACATATTTTTTTGCGGAGCGGGTGGTATGAGACGTCCATTTCGTAAATATTTTTCGCTTAGTTTGTTATGTAATCCTAGGAAATCGCTGAATCTCCTGAGCACTGTCATATTATTTGTTTTAAACAAAGGCATATTTGTACGGGTGACAACTCTATATGCAACATAGGAGCTCATGCCTTCTCCGACCTTTGTAGTTTCGGCTATAGATATTTTTATAAAACAATTTTCAATATTTTCAAGGTTCTTATCAGTAGTAGACACATTTGGTTTGTCTTCTTTATGAACAATTTCTTCAGTGGCCATGGGGCTTTTATTTTCTTTTATATTTATTTCTTCTTCAAATCCATTAGAAACGGCTGTATTAGTTGGCACTTGTGGTATCTACAATAGAAATCATAAAAAATTTGGATATATTAGAAGCAGTTCAATTTTATCTTGAAATTTAATTCAAGGTCATTTGTTCAGAATATATTTTTATATTATCTTTATCATATTACACATTTATGAAGAAATTAAAAAGCAAATTTATAATGTGACATCATATTGTATTTAAATGAAAGTACCTACTTCCTAGTACACAGTTTTGATTTAAAAGTTTGACGTACCAATTTTTATGAGTAGAACCAGGATGTTTGTGCAATTAATTTATGTATGTACTCGTGGTATTGAAAATAACAATTTATATATTTAAAAATGATAAATATGTTAAATACAATTGTTATCGTTCGAGTATATTTAGAATATGAAACCAAAATGTGCCGAGCACAGCATTTATTCGTTTGGTAATACGAGTATGAAAAATGCAATTTCATAACATATTAACCAATGGAAAAACTATAATTCCTACAATTATTTATTTATTACTGCAAATTCGGCATAATAAACAATATTAATTATGCAAACTTTAGAAGTACACGCATTTTAATGGTCATAAGAAATATATATACCTACCTACTTAATGGAAATATAAGAATGTTTAATGAAATAATTATACATATATTCATTAATTTAAATAGGTATATAATTACTTGTTAGTGTAAGCTAATTAACATTATATTTTGTTATTGAATACTGAATTAATTGAATTTTGATGTTATGATCGGTAAAAAATCAGAAGTTTTGTTAAGGAACACGTATAACAATTTAACAATCCGTTGTATTAGCGTCAATAATAATCACATAGGTTCTAAAACGCGAGAGTCACTGATAACAATGTATATTGATAGAAAAAAAAGAATGTAAATAAAATTATAATAGTTATATAAATATATAACTATATTCACAATATAGTAAAAAGATAAAATAATTTCACTCTTCACAAATGGAATTTGATTAGAAAAAAACATAAATATATATATTATTATTAATATATATATATATATATATATATATATGTAGGTGTGTATACACACACACACACACCTACATTTACTATAAACACTGTAATTTTATTTACATTTGCATATATAGCGTATAGAACAATGTAAATACCCAATGATTATGTTATTATGATAAATGGGAAATTATCTTATCGCCCTTAATAATCAGTAATAAATAGTAATCGGTTATTAAACATTTTCTTTACTAAAAAAAAAAAAAAAATGTACCAAGTCCAGACAGAAACAATTGGGTGTTCACACGAGGAAACGAGCAAGGGAAATCATGGTTAATTGAGATTACGCTTGTCCCCTATTCCATTTCCAGTTTACTCGTACGTTATTTTTATTGAACGAAATTGCGGTGTTAAAACGACATTTTCTTACCTCTTTGTCGTCGTCGTCGTCGTCATTTAACGGCACGTCAGATTCGACCGGACAGGGTTCTTTCTTCTTTAAACCGACGTCGGACAACGGTGGCGGGATCGTAGTAGCTGCCGCCGAAGCGTACAAATCGTCGTTCCGAAGGCTGCTGAGGTCCTGTAACATTAATCGCGCACGAAAACGGTTTAGAAACCACACAAACACGGAACAACGCCCCTTTTTTCGGGGATCTCGCACTCACGTCGATCGTCGAACTGAAAATGTCGTCGTCGTCCTCTTCGTCTTCCGCCGGATCGTTCGGTGACGTCGGCATCGGCGGCGGCACTTTGTCCGTCATCTCTGGCTGCGTGAAAACCGCGCGCCAAAAGTCTGCAACGCGAATCAAACGTCTCGTCCAAATCGACAAAACGGACGGCCGACTCCTGTCGCACTGTCGTATTCGCTGCGCGGTTCGCCTCTTCTTCACTCGCTTCTCCGATAATAATATCGCGTTCGCAAAACGCCCGTGACGTGATAACGACCTCGGCGGTAATGTTCTCTGGCGGTACGCGTGATAAGCGACGGACGTTGCTTAACGTTGGTCACACTGTCGGATACCCCTCCCCCTTACCACTAACCGACCGACGAAACGCCACGTAACCTAGAAATGTCTTTCTCGTCTCGTCGACTATTCCTTTCGACGCTGCCATTTGTCATTTGTCCATCGTGTCTTTTGGATGCGTACAGTCCGACGACTACCGTCGCTTTCCGGTTAATTCAGTGTGAGTATTTTTTTTTTTTTTTACTTGTTTCCAATTCGATTTTGTTCCGTTCTGTCGACGTGATCGCGCAATGACAACGTACCGACGAACTGTTTTTCGAAAATTTCCCGAGTTTTGCGTCCCCAGCGAACCCGATTGAAACGGATGAAATTTCGCACGTCGCGTTTCCCGTCGACCAAATCCTCCTCGCCGCTGTTGCGCTATTGTTCCTTTCCGAGTTTCGGAAAAAGCAAAGTCTATCGTTCGTTTTCTTTAGAGCCCGCGTTTCAGTGTTTCGGCGACACTCCTCGTTTCCTCCGATTTAGTCGCGTGCGGACCGCGGATTTCGTTTTGTGCAATTCGTTACGCGTGACGGAATAAACGTTAACGGTTTCGTTTATTTTAGTTTCAGGTAATCTTTCGAAATGGTCAACGGACGTATCCCGTCCGTTTACAGTAAGACGTACGTGACTCCCCGTCGTCCGTACGAGAAGGCTCGTTTAGACCAGGAGTTGAAAATCATCGGCGAGTATGGTTTGAGGAACAAACGTGAAGTGTGGCGCGTGAAATACACTTTGGCCAAGATCCGTAAAGCCGCTCGTGAGCTGTTGACGCTCGAAGAGAAAGATCAGAAGCGACTGTTCGAAGGTTTGTTGACTCGTTTTTTTAACATACTACTAATTATCTGTTTCGATTTACAAAATGTCCTACTATGATGAAACTAATAATATCTGACACCTCTCGTCTGAAATTTCCGACAGTGTTGCTAATTTAAAACCTTACTGACTGTGTTCGTTTTGTAAATATTGTGCTGTTTGTCGATTTTAAAGATATCGGTCTTTTTTAAAATTAATGTTTATGTATTTTCCTTTTAGGTAACGCTCTGTTGCGTAGATTGGTTCGTATCGGTGTGTTGGACGAAAGCCGTATGAAGCTCGATTACGTTTTGGGTTTGAAAATCGAAGATTTCTTGGAACGCAGACTCCAAACTCAAGTAAAATAATTACTAAAATAATTTTTTATTTTACAAGCCGAACTTTTATGATGAATTTTTAATTATTTTCTGACACCTCTTCTGAACAATATTTTTGTTGATTGTTAAATATCTGAGAATTTTTCGGCTTGTTCTGACGTATCATTATGTCCCTTTTTTTTAGGTTTACTTTAATTTCTAACGCGCAAGTTTTATTTTTTGTTTTAGGTATTCAAATTGGGATTAGCAAAATCTATTCATCACGCACGAGTTTTGATCCGTCAAAGACACATTCGGTACGCACGACTAATATGACAATTATTTTCTAGATTATAGTGTCATGCCAATTGTTTTGGGCAAGGATATTGGATACATTTTATCGATTAATCCTAATCACAATTTGGCTATAGTAATGCATTGAGTTAATCCAAGGTCAGACAAATGTTTTCTCACCTTTTTCATGGCAATGCTACATCTTTAATATTGATATTATTCGGGAGTGCCTATTATTTTTGGGCAAGGATGTTCCTTGTAGAACTAATTCTAATCATAATAAGGCTATATCATTAGACTTTGGTTAATCAAAGGTCTGAACAAATATCTTCAGTCTTTTTCATGACAAAGTTACATTTATGATGACGAGCGATTTCTCTATATATTACTATTGTAGTAATTGTGCCTTTTGTTTTGGGCAAAGATATTCTCTTTAAACATGATTGAAATAATCTTAATCACAAAATGGCTAAATTAATAAACTTTGGTTAATCAAAGGTCAGAATAATTTTTTTTCTGTCTTTTTCATGACAAAGTAATAATAATAGCAATATTAGGTAAATCATATTATTTGTTGGAACTCTGTACGACTGTTGTGGGATCTCTCTGAAGTTTGTAAACTAATAAAGCAAAATTATTGTTTTCTCAATTAGATGAAAACTAACAACTGCCTGAATGTTGGCATAGAGTACGATTAATTTTAAACAGGCCACTTAGAATGTTCATTATTTATAATGTCATTTTAACGTCTGTGTGTGCAACACCTTAAATGTTGTGAACTTAGTTACGTGGTCCCTTTGATAAACCGATGTTGAGACTTCGTTCCTTGTAACCGAAATACATTTCGGTGAGTTACTTGATAGTATAATACGGAAGTCATGTCTGTTGCGATAAATTTTTAATAACTTACGATAATCGAAAATAAATTTGATTTAATAAGTTTTGTTATTTATTTTATTTAGTGTGCGCAAGCAAGTAGTGAACGTACCATCTTTCATAGTTCGTCTGGATTCCCAGAAACACATTGACTTCTCCCTGAAATCGCCATTCGGTGGTGGCCGTCCTGGACGTGTAAAGAGGAAGAACTTGAGGAAGGCCAAGAATGCCAAGGACGATGGCAAAGAAGAAGAAGAGGAAGATTAAGCTATTTAATCGTTTTCTTCATTGTGCATTATGATTTTTTAATAAAAAAAAATATATTGGACGTTAGTTTCTAATAATTCAATGTTTTTTTTAAATTGCAATGTGATATTGAATAGGGCATGGGATTTTTGTGCAAAATATCTAGTGGAATGAGTGTTATTATCAGCACAAGTTACAAAATGTTCTTGAATTTCCAAATTATGAAGTACGCAAAAAAAAAAAAATGTTTTAACTTTATATTATGGAATGTTATCCGCATTATGAATTTAAATTGTCGAGTATAAAAACCCTTACCTGAATCATGACGTGTACAAGTTTAAAAAATTGGCAGTCGCTTTGAAATCTTAAAATATGCATCTTTTTATCAATGTATATGATATATGTGCTAAATTTGTGGTTCGTGTACAACCATCCTGCATTTTCGGTTAAACCAGAAGAATTGTTGATTTACTCATAGAATATGAAATGAGTGGTAGAAAAAAGAAGGCGTAATTAAAAATTAAAATTTTCTATATTTCAATGAAAATTTATGATTGCAACTCTGTAAAACGACGTAGGATTGTGTGTATAAAATGTTACTCTATTATAACACGTGATAGAAAAATTTTCAATAAACATAATGAGCCGAGACTAAATATTATTTGTTTATCGATAAGCTGTTACGGCGAGTGTTAATGGGTGGGGGGGGGGTTAAATACAATGTATATTTTGATTTTGAATTAAGTTAGGACCGAAGGTGGTAATAAATAAATAAAGAAAACAATAATAAAATAAAAATGAAAACAGTTAAAAAATATTAATAACACAAACGAGAAAAAAAATTGGACGCTATTGTATATAATATTTAAAAATAATAATATTAATATATATTTAAATAATATTAATAATTAAGCACCAATAATGTTGAATAAATGTACGCCTTTTGTTGTAGTAGTAGTAGTATTTTAACGAATAAAATTAGCCGACAGTGCCTTCTTTGATTTCGGTTTGTAAATCGAACCAACCCGTATAATCGGGATTGTTTTTGTTGACATATTCGCTTATGTTCAACACCACTTGACCCAAGACTGGACTGTGCCACGTCTTTTTGGACAACACGGTCACTTCCAATTGTTTGCTGTTCAATTCCGCAACGCCCATAATGTATTCGAACGTTTCTTCATACACTGGATTGCAGTTATCCTTGTATGTCTAAGTAACAAATACACAAAAATATAAATTTTTAGTTAATTTTTTTCATAACTTTCATTCGTTTCGTTTCGGTCTTACTTCAGTTTTACGTTTGGTATTGCTGTTTTCTTTTTTTGGCAGCACATACAATTTGACGTACGGATCAGGGATGTCCGAAGTTTCTTTGATTGGTAGGTTTCTGAAAACAGACGATACACTGATCATATCTACTGTGTACACTTCCTGCACAGAGGAAGGCATAATCGTTATTGTATTCTTACACGATTTTGTGTACGGTGACATTGAGACGTTGCCTGGCAACACTGAACGCCAGAGTCAGTTGTATGCTGCCTAAAGGACCGGGCACGAGTTCGTCACTATTAGAAAAAAAAGAAACCATCATTATTTCTACAAGACACCGTGATGAGAATTTCTTACAGTTCGGATAATAATTCAGTAGTTTCGGTTTGCTCGATAAGCGGTTCTTGATCACCTCCACCGGTGGTGGAATTTCGAGAAATCGTCGAGTCTCTTTTTATCGACGACGTCTTACTTAAACTGCCGTTTGTAGACGGGTCAATATTCGATGACGCCATACTCGAATCGACGTTTGCTGCGGTTGTCGCACCAACAGCAGAAGACTGATTTTCAGACACTTCGGATGTCGTATTTATGCTACTGACAGACTTTGTCGATCGCGTGGAAGTCTGCCTCGACAATGGTTTTGTCGTGGCGTTTGCATCGTCCGCGATTTCTACCAATTTGGGTACTTTCTTCAGAAACTGTGCAGAACAAACGGGTCATTTCGTTATTTCTAGTATAATAATATAAAATTACAAATGTTATACACAAACCTTGAGCTGTAAACAAAACAATAGTTTACTCTCATGTTGCTGATTCTTACTGTCGATTATCAGATCATAAGGTTGAGGTTCTACTTGCATTTTCTCAGCGAGTAGTAGATCTGACAATTTGTACACGTACAAGCCTAACTGAATGTTAGTTTTTTGATCTATAACCTATAAAGATTCCAAAAAGCAAAACGGTTCATATTATAATATCGTTATTATTTAAGTAGGCAATAGACAGAAGTACTTACCTTAAACTCTACAGTGTCCGTTTCGGGGTTGTTCACCAAGAACGTGAATCCTTGTTCAAAAACAGGCCGTTCGGTGCGCAGCTTTGCCACAGTCATTTGGGTAGTCTGGCCAACTGTTATTCGAACCAACGGATCAGGTTTGCTTTGGGCTCGTGCGTTCTGCAATAATTTACCACCAGATTTGATAAAATTCAAATTTTGGCGTACAGTTACACAATAGTACGTACCGGCAAATTGATGGCCGAATCAATGTACACCATCACCACGGCTGAACTCATGTTTGTTATTCGCAGTTCTTGGGTCTCGGTCAAAGCCTACACGAAATAAAATATTAGGTTTATCGTTCTTGTAAACAATTTACATTTTATTATTACCCTTTTCAATGCGTTTTCGTCCAAAGTCAATTCTAGCCATTGCATTCGCACGTGCACCATGCCGTGTTTGGTGTCTTCCAAATTGATCCACTATCGACAAACCAAATATTAATAATAATATACGTTTAAAAAGAAAAAATTTATAGTTTCCTCGTTTTACCTTGTCGACTTCTCCATTTTTGACCACACTGCTGACTTGTAGTGTAGCTCTACACGATAAAAAAACGAAATTAAAAAAAAAAAAAAAAAAGAAGAAAATTCGCATCGTCATCATTACCTTCCTAAATTTGAATGCTTTTTGCCCACCATTTCGTCCTCGTCATAGAGTTTCAGTTTTAAAACTTGTCCTCTGGGCGAAAACGACGCAAACTATAGAATAACATCGATCGTACAAAAATGTTTCAAAAATTATTTTCAATAAAAAATTAAAAACTCTACCTCGCACCAATAATCCCATTTAGGATTCAATTCGTTATTTATAGTAGGCGTTTTGAATTGTTGTGCACCCAATGTGACAACAACGTACGGATCCGACTTGCCTTTTCTTATCAAGCTCATGTCTTTGGCCACTAAATTCTTGGCCTGAACAATATGTACTCGTAGAACACCCTATAACAACGATATACTTTAATAAACTACGAAATTCAGTCGGCAAGTGTTTACCGGTAAATATCGAATACGTATTACTCTGAACACTGACCTCGGGCTCGGGTAATTTCACTATGTGCGTCGCTATTTCGTTACTCAATACTATAGGCAATTTGTTTGGCAAAACCATTAAGGCGGATACTTGTTGAGCAATGACTTTTCGTATTATATCGCTAGAACAAAACAAAAAAAAAAGAAAATGTAACCGACAGGACGTGCGAGACGTTTTATGATTTGTGGCAATTACTTGAGACCGGGCATGTCCAACACGTCAGCAACGCCCATCAGATCGTAATCAATGTCCGGTTGATTCAGAAAAAATATCTGTAATCCTCCGACCAGAGGTGAAGTGGCGATCAACGGTTTCATTATCACTCTCATCATGCCGCGCATCTGTTTCAACACTCCTATGTCATTAACGTCGTTCTATTACTTAAAAAATTTGTATTTGGTCATTACTTGGAAGTCTTTAATGCCGCACGGGACTCCGCTCACGTAGAACGATATATCACAATCGCTGGCGAATCTACAGACATTTACAAACGGTTTGTTATGTACACGCATATTACATCACACACTGTATTACGATCGCGATACATACATGACGTCAATGTCCAACATTATTTGATCGCGCGATACTTTGTCGTACACTTTGACGCCTCCGATTTTGGGTGGCTATAAATCGGATTGTTTTGTTTTTTTCACGTACTGCAGTAATAATATTGTTATATTACCAGGTATACTCACTATGGATCCCAGTCGCAATTTTTCAAACGCGAAACTGTTGATTTTGTATTCGCGTAGGCTTTCGACCACCATGGGTTCCAGGGTCTTCTTGATGGCGTTTTGAGCGTACACCGTGATTAACGGCCACATTTGTTTGATAATCTAAACGACGATTTTATCGCGCGGTGAGTAATCGGATAACTGTTATTCTCGGTCGGGTTACGTACCTGATTGAGCCATTCGGCGCGGTGAATGTCCGGGAAGAACACCCAAGACGGCAGTTCGGACACGTTGGCGGTGACCAGGTTCTTCTCGTCGGCTACCGCCGCCAGCTGTGCGCGTCTGCGTTTCCGCCGTCCGTTCTCGCGCCACCGGTCGCGCACCACCGACACGCAGGCCATCAACGGCAACAGCACCCACGTACTGACGGCGGCTATACGCCAATAGCCGAACGCGTACACCACCGCCGTGGTGGCCAAGCTCAACGCCACGCTCGACACGTCCCGCAACACCGACGGCGGGTTTTCTTCCGCCTCGGCCGTCGTGGGGAGTTCGCCGACGTTCGGGTCGGCCGCCGCCGGAGCTCCTTGCGGTCGATCGGCCATTTTAACGGCAGTGTCGACGACACGTCACGCGGTGTGGTGAACGGAAAGACACTGGCAACGAGAACGACGAGTGTCGCGTACGAACGCGGACGAACGACTGACGGCGTCGACGACATCACGTCGAGACGGCGGCGGCGGCGGCGGCGGCGCGCAATAAGGCGGTCGCGGTGGAGAAGGAGACGGAGTCGGAGCGCGAGGCCTTTTTTTTAAAACCGCCGTCGTCGTTCGCGAAATGTTTACACGACGGCGCGCCGTTTGGAATACGTTTATTTTCCATTCTCGGTTTTCTTTGACCGGCGGCGAAGACCTCGGAGATAAGATTTTTGTCACCACATATTAACCGAGTTTTAATCGCGGTTTTTAAATAATATTAAATTTATTTGCATATATTGTTTTAAAACGAATCGTTTTTTTTTTGTAGGGCGATTGAATTTTTTATTATTATTTTTTCCAACGCGATCCGGCGAATTCGTGACTTTTGTTTATATACGCAGTGCCGGCGCTAGGTTTTGCGGGGCCCGGGGCAAATTATAATGGAAGGGGCCCCAAGTTACAAAATACTGAGTGAAAAACTATACATTACACATTTCTAAAGTTAAATTTCTTTATCTTGACTTTAAAAATAATGATAATAATAACAATATAATATGTATTAGAGGTCTATAAGTATCTTATACTTACAACTTATAAGGAAATATATCATGGGGTAGGGGTTTTAACAGTATGGCATAGAATACAAAAATGCATATTGAAATTTTTTTTTTAATTATTGTATACTAGGTAATTGTTAAAAAATAACAACAGAATAATAAAGTTGTTATAGTTGACCAGTATCCACTGTATTACATTGTTGCGATACAAATTGTATATAAAATGAAAGTAACCATTATTACTTACACAAAATTACATATAATAAAACTTTTATTTTTATTTATTTTACATTATAAAAATTAAAAATAAGTATATCAATTATTTTCTAACACACTACGAGTAGGTGCACAATTTAAAATATAGTCTATAGGTATTGGGTGTTCCGTTAAATTACCGATCGGTTCCTGTGAATTGGTAATCGACAAAACGCATAGTGTGGCCCCAGTCTAACATAACAATAATATTATTATATAATATAATATTATTTGTAGCAGGCGCGGGGCCCTTGAAAGCGCGGGGCCCGGGGCGTGTGCCCCGCTCGCCCCGGCCTTGCGCCGGCCCTGTATATACGTATATTGTGTATTTAAAGAAACAGTAGACGCGTACAAAAAAAAAAACCTGTACACGCGCGACAGAGCACGAAAAGTATCGCTGCGATGTTGCCAAATGCGTGCAGTCGGTCATATCATGCGGCCGCTTAAATCGCTGCACAAGTCTTTCCGCAACATAATAATATTGTAGTTGCACAGCGATGGATTCGAAACAAATCTTCCCGTTTCTTCGGACCCGCGCACGTGTAGTGCCGGTGGTTCGACAGTCTTCGAATAAATTCTCATTTTTTTTTTTTTTAATCTCTCGGGACGTTTATACTATTATTTTTTTTCCCCTATATATAATTCATTCACGAACAAGTCGATAATATTATTAGGATACTCGCGGGGACGGGTGTCGAATTCCTCTGCCTTGGCGCCTTTTTTTTTTTTTTTATTTAGTCGGACGGAATTTCGAAGGAAAATACAAGTGTGTCCGACTGCAGCGCATCTCGAGGACGCGTACACAACGAAATGATTATGCAAAAGACAAAAATGTCTGAAATACCAATTATATTATTACTATTTTTTGTTTGTAGTATTAATTGTCTTATTTGAAAACGAACACAAATTTACTGACAAAAAATTTTTTTAATATTTGTTCCTATTAAAAAAATATTTATCCCCCCCGGCATGACTTAATCCTAATTAAGCCGCTGTAAATATATTAGACATATTCAATCTATATATATGGGTAGTGGCGGTATACATGATGTTCAAGGGGGGAAATGGAGCCGACCTCCTCTGCCTACGAAATATCCACATCGACGAGTAATGACCAAGAAAAAAGATCTATAAATGTACCGAGACGAAATGCAGATGTATAAAAAGGAAGAACAACGTTTATGCAGGAACGTAAATGAAATAAAAATAAAAGGGGAAAAGAAAATAGTCACCAGATAGCGCTACGACACAACATAGAGGGCGTGGCAGAAATGCGCATACACACACACACACAGCAATCGGACGCGAACCACGTTGTTCACGCGTGACCGCCGTGACTACACTGAACGGTCCGATGGTTTCGGACCGCTATTTATAAGCGTTTTTCTGCCACGCCCTCTATGTTGTGTCGTAACGCTATCTGGTGACTACTTTCTTTTTCCGTTTTATTACGGTCGGCTGACGCGCTATGTCGGTATATGTGGGTGTTTAGCTCGATGCTAACTGAGCGACCGATCGTACGCGCGTATGCAATCTTTATTATTATTATTATTTTTTTATTGTAATTAATAATAATATTATTTGTCGTCAGCTATGCACTAAACTAAACGCTCGGTCACGATTGATGATCAGCGCGCACTGTCAGTGCGTACCGCTGATCGTCAGTCGAGCACTAATTCCAGCCTAACCACTAACTCCAGAAAATGGAGCATAACCATAACATAATTGGACCAACGTACATGATACAAGTCGGTGCTGTTAGGTCAGAGATATACTAAATTAAAAATATCAAATTCCATGGAGGGGGTGATCCATTTTACCGCCACTGGATATGGGCGTATTTATATATACATTTTCTCGAAAAAAAAGGAAAAAATATAAACAAAAAACATTACTGAACTATTTTTCTATAGAGTAGGTATATTATACAAAAATAATTCATATTTTAAAATACATATATAGAAAATCCGCTGCTATAAGAAACGCTGAATCACGGTCGTCTGCGACACATCGGACGTCGTCGTGGCATCAACGTCGCTTTAAACCGGAATCGTGTTTTATCGGAGATTTTTTTTGTCTGCAGTGAACAATTTTTCGTTTTGACGGAGTGTTTGCGGATGAGTATTTGATATGCGTTATACCTGCTTTCCGACAGTAAATCGTATCTATCCATATACATATATATGTTGATCATCGTACTTTATTTGACATGGTTTACGATATTCTCAACAGTTTCATTAAGCGTTGTGAGAAGAACAACTCAAAAACCGCTAAAATTATCGATATATATTCGTTTTTGAACAATTCCCGTAATTTTTAAAAGTTGAAAATGTAAGCATTGCGCAGAATTTCTATAACCTAACCGCGGCACGCGTTACATATTTGTTTAAAATTTTTTTTTATTTTAATGTCGTACGCGCGTAAAATGTATTATTTGTTCGGCACATACTGCAGAGGCGTGACTAGAAATTTTTTTGCGGAGTGGGTCAAATAATTTTTAAACTGTATAGTAGCATATGAGCAAAAGTGTGAACGTACACGACCTGTGCGAGGTATTGTAATTAATATAAAATTCGTACCGTTTGGTTGTGGAGGTCGAGCATTCTCCTTCCCGCGCGTTGTCAATGCTTTTATTTTACTCGAATCCATAATAGCTGTTAATAATAATATGAAACGTTATTAACGTTTGCAGATGGACAACAGTTTTTTTTTCTTCGGTTTTTATGTTTAATAATGTACGAATGTACAGTCTATATCCGTACATATAGCGTCTAATATAATATATTATAGATCGGTTGTATATACGATTTTTTGAACTTGTAGGGCAATCTGCTCTTTACATATATATATATATATATATAGTCTCTGCAAAAGTCGAATTTTTAGATTTATATAATGTTTGATTGTTTATATGGTTTATAAGTTTTTGAACAATTGTAGTGAGAAATGTGTAGGTGTATGATTTATGGCCATGACTTATGAGTAAAATTATGAATGATTTTAAATCGTACAAATAATACAATACAAATATATCGGTTAATTAAAAAATATTTCAATAAAATTGTTATTGTTTTATATAATACACTCGTCGCAGAATAAAAAGTCAGTCGCGTTGATTGCAATCGATTAGTAGGTTAAATTCTTTAAAAGAATATCGAATATCGACGCACATATTATACAATAACTTAATAATATATTAAGTATTATATTATAGTAGAAATAAAGTATTTCAATACAATTTGGTGTAATGTTTGTTTCGTTTTCCGTAGTTCTCACGACAGAAAACAATCGCCGAGAAATGACCTTGGTAGAATTTCAGATTTAGGAAAATATATTTAATCCCATGTATATTAATTATGTTACACCATTTCGAAACGTTTTTTCTTTTTTTTTTTCAAACTCGTTTCGCAATGTCATATGTGTGTATGATCTCATCGTTGAAATATAACGAAATGCATCTATAACCTTTTAAACATCATATTGTAACGTTGTAAAATGTAAGATCACTAGGTCCTTCGTATACCGTATAAAATTTGTTATATTATTATTTATCAATGGACAATATTATTGTTCGATAAGTAAGATTTTATTCTATTGTTTTTTAATGAACAATTATATTTATAAACGCGGTATTAGGTAGGTACACACTATCCAAACTGTATACTTATATATGTGTATACTCGATCATCGAGAATAAAAAATAAATATGAATATCGCGCGCTTGTTCCTATACCATTCCCAAGACATATTGTTGTAACTATCATAACCGACCTTCGGTCTCAGTCATCACTAATTTTAGACGTCATCTCGCGGTGTAACGTTTTAACCGTTTTAAATGCAATATATACGCGAATATTAAAACGACGGGAGGGGAGACTATTTAGTAAGAGGTCCACGGAGATTCTTCACGTTCGTATTGCAATATTAATTACAATAAGAATATTAATTTTTTTTTTTTTTGGGGTCTTATGGTGTTTCAGTATCTGTTCTTTCGCCGTTGAGTTTTTTTTTAGGCCCTTTTTCCTATTCATTATGCGCCGAAGGCGTATAACCCACTCATATCTCTGTATATCCTGACGTCGAGTGCGTATATATTTCAGCTAGGGGCGGACCATCGAAATACCCGGTCGAATTTGTGAACAAAAATAATAGACCTTAGAAAACTGACGCCTAGACGTTCAATATTTATTATGCGCCGAAGGCGCATAGCCCACTGGTATTAACCTTTTTTTTTTGACTAACCACTGTAACCTATTCATGCGCCAAAGGATATCTAATTTAATTGTCGTTCATTATTGCCACGCATAATAAATGCATCTAAATTATTAACTCTTCAATTATTGTGGATTATTTAAAAAGTTTTATAAAAATGAGTTCTGAAACAAGAATTTTGAAGTTCTTCAAACCGAAAAATACAACAACCGTTCCAATTATACATGTTTCACATTCTGATCCTATTATTATTTATTGATATTTTTCTCAAAACCCCGCCACCCAAATTTTTTTCCTGCGTTATCGCTCCTGTAAACAGGGTAGTCTGACAGGGGTTTGACGTTTTTCACTCGTTGGTTTTTTTTTTTTATATAAAATCTCACCGTTACCGGCCGAAATTCCTTCGACGTTTGCGTGGCATAGGCCCTAAGCCGCATTGGCGCAAATCCATGGAGGCAAGGGTCCAGGAGGGCAGTTGCACTCACATTAAATTTAGGTGTCAATCGAATCGAAAGGGTACCCCGTTTCGTACAGATGTTGGAGAACTAGAAGTGTAGTTATTATTATTATTATATGTATATACGACGTATATGCTATTACACATACTAGGACTGTGACGTTTTGTAGAACGAGAAAATGGTGTGTATTTGTTTTTTATTGCTATTGTTGTTGTATAAAAACACTATATTCCCGAATATTATAAACGTGTAAAAATCGAATTTCTGATAGAATTTAAGACGTCTACCAATGAAAGACGTATCCATAATAGTTTTTTGAAATTAAGGAGTGGTTTATTATAAAATGATGGATATACATATTATGGTGTTCGACGTATTCACGCGCAATAATATGTATTCAGAATAATTTTTCTTGTATTATTCGAAATGTTACGAAAAAAAAAAATTGTAATTAATATATGTATATAAAAAAAATCATTTATTTCCAACAAAAATAAGAAAAACGGAATACAACTATATAAAATACACAATAATGTTTTGGTAGTTAATTGATTTATAAAATTGTGTCAATTTATATATAATTGCTGTACCACATTATCTGCAATAAACGGAACGAATATACATTTATACCTATATATATATATAATATTGTTCGGGATCGTTTAATTGAAAATTTATGTTTTTTATCATTTGACCGTAATATTATAGGAACATTTATTTCCAAACTTATTTGACCTTTTTGCAGTTAATTCTTTATAAAAGATTTACGCGACGTTGCACTATATTACAATTATTTTTAATAAAATAACAGATAATAATGTTTGTACGACTTACAGTTATATTTATAATACCTACTCATAAATAGTTTACAATTCAAAATAAATATTAAATTTTTTTTGTTTTGAAAATACACAATAATATCCGTATTAAATACGTCATCGTCATATTTCTATAATTCCCTCGTATTCGACACTATAATATGTCGTTGTCCATTTTGAGAGTGACATTGCAGCGTTATTATTATTATATAATATACGTTTTGTCCTGATGCATTTTTAATTTCTAAAATTGTACGTCTTCCGTTTCGTTTGTTTTGTGCGAAGCCGCCTGCGGTAAATGGCATAATCGTTTCGGATTGAGTAAAAGTATATCTTTGAAATAATTAAATTGATCGCTGATATAAGTATTTAATATATGATATAAATTATTATACACGCGTTTGATACCGTGCCAAAATGCCAAATATAATTTTGCCATATAAAATTTGTTGGCTCGGGAGTTTGGACGAACTACATTTTGCAGTTTTCACAAAATAACATAAAAAAAAACGGTATTATTAATGTTGGCGCGTACGCGTGCGTTTAGATGTACATATATTGATGTATCGTATTATGGAAAAAATCGGATTTCTGAATAGAAGTACTCGACTATACGCGTATTATTTTTATTGACTGTAATTAAATATAACTATATATTATAACACAGATGTTGATTATAATATTATATTGTATTGATAACATATTATATAGGTATGGTCACATGGACCCCCTTGAACATTTTCGATGTGGGCGCCCTTGCTTTCACTCGTTTTTTATATATATATACATGACGTATATTATTATTCGCGAATGCCGAATTGTGTTAGAATATTTTATAATTATTATTATTAAAAATATAAATATTCGTACATATATAATATTGATCGTGTAGTAGTATAATACGCGTAGCGTATAATTATTTTTAGCTGATGCAGTGCGAAATTGTTTTTTTTTTTAGAATTTTAAAAAGAAACAAATTCATTTTTGACGGAACAATATACTATTTAGATAACATTGTGCACACGGTTATTATAAATTGACGGCATTGTTTATTATAGTATATATCTGTAGCATATACGAATCAAAATATGTTATGTTGCGATGTACGTCCCAAGTATAATCAGCTATGTACTTGTTGTTTTCTCGTGCAATAATAATGGATTCGTTTATATACCGTGTACACATAAAAAAATGCGTCTCGTAGCATTTTTTTTGTTCTTTTAAAGAGAATCTATATCAAAACAATAATAATGATAATAAAAAGATAATGTGTTGTGAATATTGTATTTATGCGCGTATATCGAATCGGTTATAGGTGGTGTTGGGCAATATTATACACTCACAGTCCGCGAATTCGTTCAACGAGCGAAAAAAAAAAACGTGTTTTATGGCCGTTTCAAGTACAACTTATTTTATTAACCGCTTATATATTTGTAAGACATAATTAAAAATATATACAGTATATAATAAATAACAATTTATATATTGTACACTGTAATGATATGCACGCACATCATTTTTGAGTTATTTACAATACAAACAGCAATGTTTGAAAAATAAAACGTTTCGTATTTTAACAAATCTTTGACCGTATATGACACGTGCGTTTGTATTTTACATAGTAATGTGTATATAAGGTTTATATATATATATATAAAAAAACTCATTTTTCCCTGTATGATTATTATTTATGATTTTCAAAATACCGATTGATTTTAATAATATATACATATTATATATCATGTAATATATTATTCTACGACTATAATATTATTTCGGTGGGCACTTTTGTATCGCGTGTGATATAATTACAATAAAATAATATTATTATTACGTTAAAAAAAAACATCGTGTTGCGAAATGAATTTTATTGTTATACAGATGAATAAAATAAAATATTATCAATAAACCTATTGTAGAGGGAATAATGGACTTGCAGCGTATTTGCCACTATATAAAACGCAGTAAAACGTGTATATTCGTTAAAGTGTTTATCTGTATACATAGGTGCGTGTGATATCGGATTAAAAAAAAAAAATACTCATTAAAAATACGTTTGTTAAACATATACTATTATATACGATTGCAAATGATTGGACTGACGGTAAAAAGAAAATTCGCAAATCGTAATATAATATTTAACGTTTGAATAAATTATATATTAAAAATATAATAATATATATTATAATTATATAAATTATATAATGATCGATGAGACGAATTCAATTAAACGACTTACCGTCCCCCGGACTGCAGAGAGGAATGTAGTTAATAATAATGAAACGGAAATAGTGACGGATTATTTACGGGCCGATGATGGGAGATCGGATGTGTATACATTTTTTTTCCTTGACCTTTTATATTTTATAATTATTATTTCCAAGGACCCGAACATTCCGTTCGTTACAGAACTCATAATATTGATATTTATGGAGTAATATAAATGATTAAATATATATTATTGTATACGCGTTATCGGCGCTGGGTCACTACGTATATAAGATAATAAACTAAATTAGTTGAAAAACAGAAGAAAAAAAACGATATCATCGGTATGGCGGCTCGTGGTCGCACCCCCTACTGAAGAAATGAAAAAAATCGTAAACACGCGTATATTATTAAAATTAAATATAATCATTTTATATGCATTTACGATAAAATACGTATTAATATTTTTTTGGTCGATTTTTGAACATCTTTTATAAGACCGCGTATAATTTATAATTTTCTTTTGATATGTTATAGGCAATAAAGTTCATTTTTTTCATCGCACTCAAACGTGACGCCTGCACTGGATATCCTGCAATAATCGCGCTGTACTGCAGTCGCGTATAAGCGAGAATACTTAATATAATATTTATTTTATTTTATGTCTTTTAAAAAAAACCGTTACTTGCGGTTGGACAATTTTTTCGCGTTCGATATCGCGTGTTTTTTTTTCACTCTCTCTATCGATGACGTTTTGTGCGTATTTCTTTAAAAACAACATTAATCGTCGTCTATCATATATAATTTGTAATACCTAATTATAGTATACAATTAAAAAATTATAATTAACATATTATGTAATACACGCGATTGGCTGCATTTGGTATATATATATATATATATATATACTTGTAGGTAATAAGTAAAAAATACGAACTATTATATAAACGTAGTTAAATTAAATAACAAAAAAAAAAGAACACCGACAGTATGTGGTGATTCGCGAATACGGTTATTTTTAAGATTAGGTATTTTTGTACTCATCGCCGCTGCAGTGCACTGCAATGAGGTTTGGACGATTTTTTGCGCAATGACGTTCACGAAAATTTCGTGTAGGTACAGCTGAGTTTTATAATATATTCACGTTTAATTATAAACGTAGGTATACAGGTATTATATGAATTATAGCTATGTGTACGCGTATATATTAAACGGAATATGTATACATAGTTTATATATACCGTGAGAATATACGAAATCAAGTCTCGAGTGAACGTGGTGACATAATATTGTTTAATTATACGCGGTAAATATTATATATATATATATATTTAATAATATTTTATTTATCTATACTATACGGAACATTATTATCGTCAACCGGTTAAACTCGTTCGTAACTCTTCTAATATATATTATCAGGGGCGGATCTACGGGGAAATGGGGGGAAATTTTCCCTCTAAAAAAAATTAAAGTAGAAAAAAAATTAATAAGACAAAAACGAGGTCATCGACTTTTTCTGTACTTTTCCGACTTTTGGAAATAATTTCCCCCCCCCCAAAATCAACTCTTAGATCCGTCACCGATATTATATTAAATGATGACGTTTTTTTTTTAAACAAAATATAGGAGCGGTTATAATTAAGAAAAAAAAACAAATTTAATTAAATATCTACCGGTTTTACGGTGTTCGATCGATTTACTTTTGCCGTCTGAATATAGTTTTTGTTGCGTACGTCTCGAATAAAATGTTTTTAAAATTTTTACGTGAAATACGCAGGGTTCACTTTGAAAACGTATTATATATATATAAGTACGCCGCCGGTGCGCATAAAAAAGAAACGAGGTATTATATAGTTAGCCGCGGGCGTCGTGGATGTCGCTCCACTCAGATTATAAAGTTTTTTAGAATTTCGTTAAAACGATTCCGAGCGGTGTATCGGTGTCGTCGTTACACACTTTGTCGGAAAATTTTAAGTGGTAATAAAAAACAAAAAAAAATTGTGACTTGTCAAGATTTTTAAAAATATATATATATATAGTTGGAAGTATAACGTTGGACCTATAGGTATGTTGTACATAATTTTTCAGGTTTCAGCCCTTAAAACCAAAAAATTACTCCATTTAAATATTTCGACATCTAATAATTGCTATATATATATATATAAATAGTCCAAAATTAGAAGACATTTTTTTTTTTTACGCATGACCGACTTGTTTTTTTTCTCGATACATAATATTATATAGGTACAAATATATTATTACAATAATATTATTCTTAATTATAAATAAGATTATTTTAATGATTATATGAGATAAATATTATATAATATATCTAAAATAATAATTAATTCTGCAGGTGTGTGTGCCACACGAACAATAGGTTCACGACAATCTGAACATTCTTCCTTGTCGAGAATTTGTACACAGAAAAAAAAAAAAATTAACTAAACGTCGTTGTAAAATATCAACTTTATAGTAGCGATAACCGCGGTGTTTAAAAAAAAAAAAAATTAATTTATTATTATTACGCGCAAATTATTAAAAAATAAATATTTTATAATATTTTTATTTTTGTACGCGTATTATGCGATGATAAAGGAAGCGGTAAATTTTTAGGAGCCCATTGAATTTAGTTCTCTAAAATAATAAAATATTCCTATCCGCCGCTGCGTATGTAATCACGTCATAATGTATAGTTATTATTGTTATTTATTCGTTCGAATAGTTCGGATTTCGAGGAACTTATCCCCGACCATTTGCGAATGTTTCGAAAACACACCGTCGGAGGTGAAACATTTTTTTTTCCAAGGAATTATTAAAAGGACGCTGTGCTGCAGCAAGGATAATATTATATTGTATTGTCGGCCGCCGCGGCCGTCGACGGTGCGCACCGCGAGTATTTTGTATTGCGGATTAAAATGTAAAATTCCTATGGAGACAATATAAATTCATACGGATTTTACACGACGAGAGATACGTGAATTCGCTAGCGGCGTTTTGTTATATAATGTAGTGTACCTGTACGCGCATTATAATTATCATATACGCTGTGTTAAAACGTTATTATTAAATTGTATAGGTACGCATAAAACGATTACACGTCGCGTTTGTAAAATGTGTAATACGATTTCCTACCCCGTCGTCGGGCGCGATAAGCTTTTCGTGTTTCCCGATCAACGGGAAATTAATAAACCCCACACTACGCTGCAGTGTGCAATAATAAACAATGTCGCTTTTTGATTTGCATAAAAACCGTCGATTATATTATTAGGTATGTACGCGAAACACGTTACGATTTATTATATATAAAATCATTTTTCTGCGCCATATTATATATAAATTCCCCGTAGCCAATTATCGCTATTCGTTTTTTTATCACTGCAGTATAATGGCGTATATATGATTACGGGGTGGCTGCAAGGCCCTCGTAAACGCGATTCCGCAGTATATTGTACGAAAATGTCTGAATTTTGTTTTGAAATTCACTTGATTAGCCGTGTTGCGGTGATTATGCGAATTGATTGGATAAAGATTTTAGAGTGATGTATTGTTATCGCTATACATTTGAAAGCAATGCGATAAATCATTGCGTTCGCGATAAAAAAGAAAACGATTCTGAACGGAGCTTCGGTGTAATATTTTGGGTATATACGACAAAAAAAAAAACCCTTTTTCTTATGAATTTAATACTTCAAAACCTACAGGTAACTGCTACAAATAGTCCAAAATTAAAAGAAAGTTTTTGAAAATTAATTTTTTTCCTTAAGGGGATTGAAAGCGAGTATTTTCTCTCTTTGTCTTATACACACATGAAACGTAGCGAAATAGACGTTTCGTACTTCCAACGTACCTATCGATCTATTGGTGCGATAAGAAATTTGAAAACAGATTTGAATTCCTCGTGAATTTTACTACAAAACGACTTTCCCACTTATTTCATTTTTTTTTTCATAAACCCTTAAAAAAATTAACCGAACAAATTAAAAAAAAAAATTGTTAATAATTCATTTTTGAAGGTCTTAAAAAAAAGAAATAAAAAAAAGTGGGAAAGTCATTTTGTAGTAAAATTCACGAGGAATTCAAATCTGTTTTCAAATTTCTTATCGCACCAATAGATCGACCGGTACGTTGGAAGTACGAAACGGCTATTTTGCTGCTATGTTTCATGTGTAAGACAAAGAGAGAAAATACCCGCTTTCAATCCCCTTAATATAATATATAAATAGTTACACATTTGGTAAATATTTCAAGTTTCCGTATAGTTTCGAAATAACGATAATGATCGATTTCGACGGAAACGCGTTTTTACCGTTTTTATGCGTAATATTCTTCTGACGCACGAAAAAAGTATTGAGAAAATCGATAAAATGACCTCGTCAAAGTACCATAACTATATAGTTGCAATTCGCTACCGGAAACGGGGTATAAAGGATCGGAACACTATGTTTCTGGTAGAATTTTCGGGTACAGATATAAAAAAGAAATACACGTCATTGTAAAACCAATACATCCCTCGCTCCGCTCAGAATCTAAAACAGTATTTATTCATATTAATGTGACATGTGAATAATACCTATGACGAGGGGGGCCAACATTTGATATTGCTCCGCGGTGTACCTACCGAATTTATAGTTACGCCACGGGTTTTTATTGAAGGGTATATATACACGTTAAACATCTCACAAACGTGATAAAATATGATGTTTTTTTAACTTTTATTATTATTTTTTTGTTTTGGCGAAATTTGGAAACGGCATAGAATGGAATAAATTTGACTTATTCGCAAAGTTTAAACAACCGAGTATGGAAATTCGTTCTGACTCTACTCGTGTTTTTCCGTTCCAAATTTTGCCGTTCCGTAACGTGCAGCGCGTATTGCGTCTTGCGTCCTAAAAGTTCGCGGTATGTTATCACAAGCCCTGAGCCGTTAACCGAGTCAGGAAGGCGACTTCATCCAGTGCGTATAATATAAGGCAACTTCCAATGCGACCCGATGCACATAATATTATACCTAATGCGGAAAATTTTTAAATTTCCGATTACAATATTGTAAGAGCTTTATATAGTAAAAAAAAATTTCTCTCCGAGAGGGATACGTTTCGGTTGTCCTTCCGTAGGACTTGCACGTTTTCCACGTCTTCAAGGAGGTGCGATTACATATAATATTTATAAAATGACGCGATACGAGATTTTCGTATTTATTAATAATATATATATATATATATATAGTATTTCGTTGCAACGAATATCGTCTCGGATCAATATATTTTATCGATAATTCGCTGTTTTAAATATGTACACGTAATATTGAACACGTAATGACTCATTATGGTCGTCACTCATTAATCGATCGTCGTTACACTGCTGTATTCATACCGAGTGTATGATTCAATATGTGCGTACTCAGTACGTACATATATTATGTAATGACTCGAGAGTGAAAATTAAAAAATCTATTTATACGCGAAAATATCGGTATAAGTACTTAGACAATAATACCGCAATCGAAAAACACGGTCATATTTAAATATAATATTAAAAAAATACTTATAATTTAATCGATGATGACATTGTCGTATTGTCGCATTATAATATTATCCCGTGTTTAGTTGTTTTATTTGAGCTAATAAATAGTATGCGAGTACGGTAATCGTATAAGAATTTGTTATTCGACGATACTCGAATGTACTTAAGTGTAAGGTACACTATACGCTTGTATAATACATCATCTCAGTATTTAATAAACAGTGAAAAATTGTAGAAAAAAAAAAAAAACTGCTTGTACATTTTGACGAAATATCCGATTGCAACGATCGATATTAATATATAGGAATATTTTTAAAATCCGAAAACATCCCGGCCTGTTGGAATGGACCGAGAGGATTTTCATTACGCGTATTTCTGTTAAGTTTCTCAATATGATCTTTATATACAGTTTATGAAAGTTTAACAAGCGTAGGTATAATAAGTACCTATTATAATATATAATATAAGTATTTATAGTATGACCTTTTATGTTATAAAACTCGAATAATTATAATAATTGGTGTAGTAGAATATATATGATTTTGAACGTTGATATAGTTAAGTTTTTAGATAAGAAAACTCGTAAAAAAAAGGAAATAAAAAATGAGTTTTTGAAATACCTAGTTATTCGCACACGCTCTTCCCAAAATACACGCGTATATAAAGGTGTGGCACATGTTGTTTTGGCTGCATCCAGTAAAATTTTATAGGCGAATTAAAAAAAAACGTGTACCTTCACTTACCGTATTTTTTTAAACGTTTTTCTTAGTAAAAAACCGACGACCGAGTTATAAAAATACTCATGTAGTCATGTACTTATGTACGTTATACGATTAAATTAATTGTGTATAATATACATTGGACAAATAAATTAAATATGCGTATGTTTTATTGGTGTAGTGCGTGACGTTTAAATCACAAAATATAATTATTTGTTTGAGACGCTACACAATCGCTTTTTAAGGGGTTCTGAATAGGAAATCTTTATGCAATTTTAAGAAAAATAAAAATCTTACAATTTAAATGTATTTTAAAAGTCATTAAAAAAATAGTCCTGTTTCGGTATGGTTTTTAAATTTTCATGTAATAACGATATTTATTAAAAAATTGTTTTGCGACGGATAATATTTCTCGAATCACACTATTTTAGAGGAGAATTTTTATCTGTGTCTTAGAGTTATTATTATTATTTTTTGTTGATAACACTACTTAATAATGTTTAATAAGTAAAAAAAAAAAAATCGTAAATTAACAAAGGACTAACTTAAATTGTATTAATTAGTTATATAAAAGTTAAAAAACGATGCGACATAGATAAAGTTCTCGTCTTCTATGTATTGTGAAAAATTGAAAATCCAATTATAAATACCATTCGAGAAAACTTGTCCCTCGCACAATGAGTTTTAAGCACGAATTACGGATATGATGGTGCAGTATCCTCTTAATTAGTTTAAATAGCGATTTAAAAATGGACTTTATTTAAAAAAAAAAAAAAAAATCGAAACGATATTTTTTAGATTAATTACAACAGTGTCTTAACCTAGCAGCTGTGTTTTAATTATGTATAAGTTATTTTATTAAACGTTTTATAAAAGAAATATATTTTCATTTTTCTTTTTTTTTTTTTTGTGGTCTTTTGAAAATCCAATTACGTATATATATATATATAGTTTTTAGTCGCCATTTATTAAAATATAAAATAGTCTCGTTCAGTATTGTAGTTTATACGGAGGCGTAAAACGTTGACCTAACCAAACGTTAATATTGTTACGTTAATGCGTTTGAACGTTAAATTATTCACGTTTATCCGTTCAAGGTAATATACACAACGATATATACTTTTAATATTCAAGTATATTTTTACGCGTCGAATAATTTATTGATTTCACTATTATAAACGTGTTATATTAATACGAGGCCGTTGATTCGATGTACAAATGTACAATTTAATGGATTAGAGAATTTTCAACAATAATAATAAATCAGATCCTGAATAACGTATGCCTATTGATCGAAATTTATATCTATTATTTACGAAAAAAAAATTAATTTTATATATTTACGTGCATAGATTTATTACTAACATTCGTTCATATTTTTCATCGTATTTTTGTAACATCTATGTTGTGTAGGTACAAAGTACTCAATAAACTTTCAATCGATTTTTTTTTTTAATATCACTTTATTATATATTGAAATCAAATGCGTCCGTTCGATTTTGGTACGTTATAATTTTTGTAAATCTTTACAAACGATTGACATTTTCGAGTTATTATACGTAATACTGTGCGATGCTAAAAACCGTTTTATATAATCATTAACGCATTATAGTTATGTTTAAATACGTTTCGCACTGTCTACATTTTTCTATTGTAAAAAATAAAAAATAAAATCTCTACACATTTAGATACCTATTTAATTGATATTGAACAATTAATAATTTGATTGCACTAACTAATATTTCAGTTAGGTTAATCGAGTTAAAAACATTTAAGTTGTATGTATGTAATTATTGAACAGTCATTGACTAAACTTGTAGTTAATTAAAACGGGTCATTAGGTAATTAATTTTATTGATTGTAATTATATAGTACTTTCCTGGCACGTAACACTGGTATTAATCGCACGTCAGTTATATATATATCGGTATATATAAAATTAATTAAAAATATTATACAGGTCTTGATAATTATTATTGATCATTGTAATGGGCTTTAAATTAAATTTTTATTTTCATCTCGGACTGTTCAAAATAAAATAATTATTATTATTCGTCTTGTCAGACGTAATTATACTCTGATAGATAAAGGATATATGTATTCAGATCCAGCGTTAATTAAATAAAACATATATGTATTTTATCATATATTATTAAAAATTATAAAACAATTTTTTTTTGTCAATTACGAGTTTTAATTTATATTTTTATCATATAAATTATACTTGTTATGTAATATTCAATATTATATTGCATTTTATTTCTACAATATTCATTTAAATCCGTTTAAGGCGGTGCACTATGTACATATAGGCAGTAAATATTTGAACCGATCGTTTTTAGAATCGTCACGTTTTATGAAAATGTCATTCGTTGCCGAATTATCATTTGTTTTTAACCAGCATTAATTTTTTATATAATATTTTTTGTAATTACGTTTTAAAATATGTCAATTCGACACGATTTATTTTATTATATACGGGTTGTACAATATCGATTCCATTACAATATATATATATATAATTTCTATACCGAACAATGAAAGTCAGCTGAGATTATTTTCGTTCAAAAATTTTAATATAAATGCAAATTCTAAAAAAAAAAATTAACCGTACTAACGAAAAACACCATTCGAGAAAATATAATTTAAATTCAAACTCGATCTGAACTATTAATCCGATCGTAAACAAATTTCGAGTTTCAATTTTACTATTATACTATTATACATTATACATATATATTGTATTTATATATATATAGACGTTTTATAGTACAAAGTAATAGTAATACAAATATACGTTTATTAGTTAAAATATACAACGATTATTTGAATTTTGTTGGAATTAATAGTTTGATTAAAGTTTAACATTTTGTTTAGACACGAAATTTTTCATACTTGATGAACACCACCACCAAGCATCAGCATTAGCGGTTTTGCAACTTCCCATTATTCATTGGGGACAAAATGAAAAATTACACCTACACATCGTGGCAGATGTCCCCTTTGCGCTAATGGTTTCGACCTCTGTCGACTAAATTAATTACCAATGTGGTAGGAATATAATGGGTGTACTGTCGGAAATTTTAACGTCTTTTGAGCCATTTGATTGTATTACACAATTTATCTTATGTGTCCTTAGCACAAAAAAAAAAAAAAACACCGACAATACATAAAAATAATATTTCTCTCGTTGTTCGTGTGAATACATGTTGTTTAAGCTATTTACGTTATAAAATATTTAAATAAATATAAATACTTATATGCATCGATGTTCCCGTCAATTTTGTTCGGGGTGTACTAATAGCGTCGAATGAAAGAGTCGTTTGTGAACTACGTTCACACCTGAAGAATTCACTTCCACAATTAGAATAATTTCGCGCCGAAGTCATTGTAATCGGGGCGTTCAAAGCGCTCACGTGCACGCATGACGTTATTAGACATTTCTTTTTCGATTCTAAATTTTTTAATTTGTTCGGCGCAATTAAGGAAATTTTTTTAGTGCGTTATTGCAAACAATTTTAATGTATTTTTTTCTGTAATAAAATCTGAGCCCTATAATAATGACAAGTCGGTATTAAACCAACCTACTATTTTAAGTATTATTATTATTATTATTATTACGTATAGGCACTGTACACATAACATCGAAGTTATATCCGCCTGACTTGTACATTCAACCTACCACTCGATTCAATCGCGTACTATATAGAATCGTAAATACCCTGGAATCCGTTATTGCGGTATATACACATATACAAACACACACGATTCAATTGGGGTTTTCGATTGAATATCGCCCCATCAGTATATTACAATACTGACGAATCCCTCATATCAGACAAAGTTTAAGTACCGACTTATCATATATATACACTCGTATATATTTAATAATAACAATTTCGAAATCATCTGTACAGTGGACATACGAGTTATATGTATCAGCAGAGCTCTCTCTCTCTAATGTTCATAATACGCGATATATTATATTTGTCTTTGACTCGCGGTACATAAAAAAAACTCCGAAACGCTCAATAAACATCTATCTTTCTCTCACGCACACAATGTCTAAAAATATGAGGTTTTATATAAAAAAAAAACTTATATTACGAAAACATATTTTATCGCAGAACTCTATATTATATATTAAATCCGAGGACTATGACTCAAACCAAAAAAATCTTTATCTTTCTAAAAAGGGGGAAAAAATTATTAGCGTGTGGTTTGTTTAATTAACGAAACGGACGGAATATACGTATATATATATAATATTTAATATAATATATATAAGGTAGGGAGCCGCGGACGCTGCGGCCCAAGTGAGTTATTTAGAGTTTTATTATTATTTTGAAATTGAAATTTAATGATAAATCATTGTACCCGAAAAACGATTGTGAGCGACACTATAATAGTTGATTGAAATCCATGAATATGCGATACATGTTGTATACGTCTGCGCTTGTAATATATTTTGAGTTCGTAAAAAATTCAAAAATTGCCTACGTCCAAAAATGAAATTGTCGACAATTTTACCGGAGGGGTTTTTTTTGTTGCGATTTTTGGGTTGTTTTTTAATTGCGTTTAAGAAAACTACTGTGGAAAAAATTGAAAAACTCGGCGTCAAAGAAAGTATAGGTACAGTTTGCTACCGGAAAGTAACGCGTGTCAAGATTATCATCCGATAGAAATCTTTCTACTCAGAAAAAGTGTTCACAGAAAAAACAAAAAAAATTCATTATCGTAAAACCAATACACTTTTCGTTTATCTATCGGAATCTAAAAGAAAAAAAAAGGAAATTAGAGTGAGAGGTGTTGTCCAAACGCGTAAGTAATGTATCTGTACGTGCGTATGTAGGCGTGCGTGTTAAGGGGCTTGATCGCGACCTTTGTTTTTTTTTTTAGCTCAAATACGCGCTTTATTCGAAAAATTCTCATGCCTCGTAGAATGATTCGATTTCGATACCATCATTTTTTTTTTTTGAAAGAAGAAGACTTTTTACAGCGCGCATTTGTTTTCGATTTTCAAAAATTGTACTTCTAAACGTTATGATAACAGTTTGATTAATGAACAATTTTCATCAATTATTTTTTTCATAATTATTTATTTATTTTTGTATAGGTATAGCCACGAGGGATATAGTCAAGACCAGTGGTATTAAAATTGTGCGTCGCGGCTCCCCGCAGGAAAACAAAATTAATATATTATACTGTTTCGATGATGGCGATTATGGGAAAGAATAATTTTAATAATTACATATTTTGTATATGATAATGTAATGCACACATATCATTTTTGTAATGTCCTATACTACACAAATCAAATTCGTTCATGTTAACATTTCTATTATACATTATATATTTAAATATACATAACGCTCGCTCTCCTCGGAATACCGATCATACTCATTCCCACACACAAAAAAAAAAAGATTATTCACACACTTTATACAAGTGTAATAATACTCCTCCGAGTAGACACAGCTCAAGAAATCGGGTTTTCCTGGGAGGACAGGTTTTAGTATTTTTTCGCACTGAATTTAATCTTGAGTTCAATCATTTTGTCGCTGACTTCAACCTTATCCGAAGGCAGCGTCCCAACCTTTCATTTTCGTCATCGTATTCTCTCTTCGTCAAGTCATCACATTGAGGTCATATAGAGCCAAGCGGATACGGCGAGGTATAAGTGATGTATCGCGCACGAGCTTGTTTTGTTTTGTAGTAGTGCCAAACAGTTCTCGAACCTACGACCCCGGACTCTCCTTAGGAAAGGAGTAATCATCACGCTCACACCATCCCGTTGAATTTTATATTCGCTATACGTTTTGTTTAAATGAATACTTGATTTTTCTTCGGTTATTACAAAGTGGCGCCCGACGCGGGGCTCGAACCCACGACCCCGAGATTAAGAGTCTCGTGCTATTTAGTTTAATTTAAATAAAGTATTACATTCATATAATATATGTATAAGACAAATGTCTTTTTTTTTTTTTTTCGTCATCAATAGTTTGGGTGTCGTCAAAATATTGTGAAGACACGAAAGGACGAAAGGAGTCTGAATACCAATGCCGTATGAGATTCGAGATTTTAATTATTTGCACCCGAGTAGAGAAAAAAAAAGAAGAAAAAAGAATCTTCGGAGCCACGACAACAGTATTATCTTTAATGCGCGCGTTTCGGGAGATCCGTGAAAATCGCAGCAGCCTCGCGTGGCACAGCAGCAGCAGCAGCAGCGGCGGCGGCGGCGGCGGCGGCGAAGTACGCGTGTCTGTTGCGGCACAAGCGTGCGAGACGCCGTCGGTAACAACAGTGGCGGCGACTTTGAACGGTCGGTCGGTAAAAAACGGTCAGTCTGTCTAACGTGGTCGTACGGTTCGGTCGCAGCAGCGCGCACATATACGCGTATAGCCGCTACTGTTCGTGTCGTCCGAATGTGAAAAAAAAAACATTATTTTTTTATTTCATTTTATTTCCGGAGCTAAACACTCGTGCAGTATTTAAATTTCTTTTCTTTTTTTCTGTTTCATCTACCCGTTCGGATGTGTCGCGGTCGTCTCGCCGCCGCCGCACCGCGAAGTCATTGGCCGCTCAACGAGGTACGACGAAAGGGGGAGGAAAAATATACGAATTAAATGAATTTTAACGTTTTATTTTTCTGTCATGTAATACGTTTCAATAAAACGCGCGCACACACAATATTATACGGTTTTCTGGGGGAAAAAAACGGTTTATTTGCACTCGGTGTTGTTTTTTGAAATTGATCGAATGATGATTTCTGATTTATTTGAAAATAAATTGAATCTAAAAATCGCGTAATAATAACGTTATTGCGCCGGAGTCGACGGTATAAATTACTTTTTAAATTAAAGCGCAACAAACGTTTGAAATATTTATGTCTCCGCTAATTCCTGCAGCGAACATTACAATCGCGATTTTAAATTTGCGCGCGACTCCTTATAATATTATACCGGCATAATACGCGTATATATTGATAGTAGTGGATAGTTATATTGCAGTACGATAGAAAATAATATTTTTACCAGTGTATTGTACAAATACCGTCGACGGTCGTGTTTTTTAAAATTTTTTTATTAATTTTAAATGTAAAAATGTGTATTATTTATCACGGAAAACGTAAAATAATTTATAGCGGATTCTATATAATACGATTTCAGAAAAAAAAAACGTTCGCCGGTTTCGTTTATTTTCTGTATCAAATACCTATTTAATTTTCACTAAAATTAATTTTCACGGTACATTCTTCAATATATTACAAAAAAAAAAATAGTTTTTTTCCCACGTACAACTACTATTTTTCACTCAAAACACGAGTACAAGCAAATGATTTCACTTATATTTACGTATTTTACGAATTCAAAATTAACGATTTTTAAGTGTTTAGACGGACTTTCAAAAAAAAAAAAAAAATGTTTTCATGGTTTGATTGGATGTTTACAGAAGAGTGCTTTTTTGTTTTCTGGTTTGTATTCACGTGTTCGTTTTTAATAACAGAAAACTCAAAACAAAATATTATATATATATACTTTTTTTTTTTTTATGAAAGTTGTCGAATTTTCGTGAAAATATTTTAGATTCTGAGCGGAGCGAGGTATGCATTGGTTTTACAATGATGTGTTTTTTTTTTATGTCTGTACCCGAAAATTCTACCAGAAGGAGTGCTCCGATATCTTTTCGTGTATAGCACCTTTTCTGATTGCAAATCGCATCTAGTCTGCACTTTAAAGACGTTATTTTTCGATTTTCTCAATACTTTTTTCAAAAGTCAGGAAAAACTAACAAAAATAATTACATAAAAACGCTAAAAATGCAATTTCGTCTAAATCGATTGTCGTTTATTTCTTCGTTTATTTATTATACACCGAAGCTCCGCTCAGAATCGTTTTATCGAATGCAATGATTTATCATTGCTTTCAAATTTATAATAAAAACAAAACTCTAAAATCTTTATCCAAGTAATTCACTTAAGCGATGTCCACAACACCCCGCGGCTCGCTACCTTTTTGTTGGTAGGTATTGAAATTGAATATAAGCGTTTGTCTATTAATATTACAGCGAAAATTCTCTATTTTTAAACATACGAAGTATATTATGTAAGCGTAAACGACAAGCTTTTTATTTTATTTTTTTAAATAACTTATAAAACCGTTGTTAATATAATAAGCAAACAATAAAATACAATGGGTTTGTTTAAGCTATTTTAATAAAACGATTAAACGCGGAGAAAATAAAAACGTATTTTATTGAAATTATGGCAAATAAAAAGCAATCTAAAACCGTTTTATGATATATTTTGTCATTTAACCTGCGTTTACTCGGGGACGTTGTACATTTCAACGTTCGTAATTTTTGTTGTATATGTAAATGTACGAGTCAAAGAAAAATAAAAGTACGAAACAAGTTTTTCATTTGTCATCGTATATTAAATAATTTAATTTAAAAATCGTTTATACTGTTGTTTACGTTAACTATTACTGTTTGTGCTGCACGGCGCAAGTAAATGTATTAATTTTTGAATTTAAATATTCACAACAACCGTTGCGTACGCGATGTTAATGATTATCTAGATTAAACGATAATAATAAAACTTTATCTATATATATATATATAAAATCATAATGGTATAATAATGTGTATAAGAAACGTTATTCTTTCTGGAATGGCGTGGCTGAATACACGCGCGTATAAATTAAACATTTTGAGTGTAAAGTGTTTTTTTTTTTTTTTTTGTATTCTTTCATTGCGAATAGTTATATAATAGCGTTGAATTTTTATTCACGGGTAAAATCATTCGTCGAGTCTTGGTTAGTGCAGAATAAAAGCGAGGGAAAGCGAGATAACTACACAAAATGTTAATAATAACTGCGTTTCGGGCGACGACGGCTCGTCGTAGCGTTTTCTCGACGTCTGTTTGTTTATACGTGATGTAATATAAAATATAATACAATTCGACTATGGGCCCCGAAATGCATGCATATTAAGCCAAACATTTAATGGGCGAGAAGAGCTGCGGAGTATAATATATACATATAATATACAAAAGAAACGAGGAATGAAAAAGACGGGAAAAAGTTTAAAATAATATTCATTTTTTTTTTTTTTTTTGCTATATTGTGTACGTATAAAATATAAATAGAATGTCTGCTCTGAAATTCCTTTGAGCGAAACTGTTTTTTTTTTCCGATTTTGATGGAAATGAAATTTCACTCCGAAAATGTATATGTATACGATATAGGTATATATGTACTTTAATTTAACGGCGAATTCAATTTTAAGTAATCCACTTCAACTTAACGGGATATATTATATAATATGGAATATGTATTTGGATTGCACGCGGAAATAACGATTACAACAAATTGACGTTTGATATTATGTACTCGGTACCCGCCTTATTTGTACGGATTTTCGTCATTTTCTCCGTTCATTCGCGTCTCATTATATATTATATAATATACGTACATAAATTGTTTTTAATTATTATAATTACGCGAGAGAAACGTTTAAAAAATTTTTAATTCAATGAATATAGTAATAATAAGTATTCGCGGTCATTTTAAACGATTTTTTTATGATATTTCAAAATTGAGATTTAACTATCGTTATCGTTTCTATACGGTTTTTGTACAGTAATAACCTATTTATAGTCAACATTTCCCGATTCCTCCAGCGGGTAACACTCTAAATTCTTTTTGCCGATTTCAAGACCTATATAGTCAAACGGCTTTCTCGTTCGTTTTATTTTAAAATAAAATATATAAATAAATTAACAGTGTACACATTACAGTTAATTATGTAATACAACGAGACTGTTTACTTTTTATAATAAAAACGTTGGTCCGGACATTATATAGTTATATGGCGCGAAAAAGATTTTTCCGAGAGGAGTAAAAATATATACTACACGCAGTGTACTGTCGTACAATATGGGTATCAATAATATTCATGTTTTGTGTATACAAAGCGTAACGTGTAATTTAATATGAACATATGTACGAACGTCACGTGTATTGAGTTACATATATGAATTATGATATACGCGATGATATTTTTATGAAAGCTAAAAACGTAGAAACAAATCTTACATTGTCTTTACTCAAATTAAAACTTATTTTCTACTTAAATTGTGTGTATGTATATATGCGTGTTTCGCGTGTACGAAACATAATATATTTATCAAACGAAACTCAAACGGAGGGAAAAAACGCGTATTGTATGGTTTTGAATATCTAATTTCGACTTTGGTAGGGGTTTTTCTTCTAATTTGGAAATCACTAATGAGAATTTTTATTCGCGTGTAAACGAAATAAAATTAATTAGTTTTAATTAATCGTATAATTGAATATCGTCAGTGTTCTCCAAAAGTCCCGCGAGATGTTATAAACGCGGTCATAAATAATACAAATCGTATTGTTTAATGAAAAAAATAAACAGCAAATAATAATTTTTATTAGAGTAAAAATTTTTTTCTCAGAATTTTTCCATTATAAACGCGTTTTTCAATTAAATTATTTTATTTTGTATTCGCTAATATAATATAAATATTATGTGTGTAAAAAACGAAATCATATTAAATGCATTTTTTTTTTTTAAAAAGAGTTTTTAGGGTAATAACACCCAGAGCCCCAATAATAAACAAACCGAAAAAAGTATTACTATAGATAAGCATATAAATTTGTATACACATATAAAAAAAAAACGAAAAGAAAACGCGTATTATATTATTATGTATTAAGTTTGGCTTTAACGCGTCACACGTGGTCAGGGTCTGATTGATGATAGTTTTAAATTTTTTTGAAATTTTTGATGAATTAGCCTTTATTTACACCTATATAAAACAGCAGTCGTATCTCTACAATATGAATGATGGACAGTACGCGTATATTCGTATATACTTACACGAATGGAAATAATAATAATATTAATACAAACTGTGTATGAGTTCTCACGATTTTATACGAATTTTATATATTTATATAAAATTATCATTAACATTTTAAATTGTATTATGGTAAACAAAAAAAAAAAACTATTATACACGTAACGGAGTTTAAGGAGATCCCGCGTCTTAATGGTTTACGAATACAAATAGTGTTTCGAGAACTGAACAGTGTCCGAAATGCGAAATGCGCCGTTGTCTGAAAATATTCACTAAATCAATGTCGAGCGGAAAATATTCGGCCGAGTATAAAATGATGGAATTATAATGTAGCGTCGAATCAATAACGACGTGAAGTGTCATAACTTACGAATTTATATCAAATTTTCGGTTTTATTTTTGATACGGAATACTACAATTTGAAATATACTGACTATATGTAGGCGTACCTATATATACAATAATATCGAAGTTTACTGTAAGGTTTTCCAATTCGCAAAGTTTGTTTTCTGTTCTCCGCAGCATCCTTATAATGTAATATATAGCGTCGTGTCCTGTTAGAATTGCTACTAATTCTGTGTTGCGGGTCGACGCACTTAAAAAAAAAACGAAAAATTTCGCGAAAGCCTTTCGTATACGTTAAAAAAAAAAAAATCACAATAAAATCTTTCCCCCCCCCTTTAACAATATAATACCGTTTAAATGCACATAAAACATATTAAATTTAACGCGCGTGCATCGATATATTATAACGAATAAGCGTTGGGGCGGCACAACAACCTTGCTCTAAATTCCCCGTGAATTTCAGTCCTCCTAAAACATAAAGCAATAGTGTTCATCGTTGTGCGTGTTTCGTCGTCGGATAAGGCTGAAATCCGAATACTTTTGGACGTATCGATAATAATTATTGATTAATACCTGGACTTGGAAAAAAAAACTATATACCGTTGTAATTGTTGAAATCGAGACGATTCGAGCGACGATTATTTTCAAATTGATTTTAAAATATACATAATTGCCGCGGTGTTCGAAATAGGAAAAAAAAATGATTTAAAAAAAGTATATATATATATATATATTAAGCTTATTACAATATACTCGCATTTTATTACAATTATTATTACTAGGAAAAAATAAAAAATAAATCGAGGACGCTTAAATCCGCGTCGTAAAGGGATGAATAATCCGTCATATATAATCCCTTTCTATATAGTTGCGTCAACGCGGTAATAAGAATATTATCGTGTTCGAGAAGTGTTGTTTCCGAGGATTTTCCAAAAAGACAGAAAACGAACAGACCATCTCGCGCGTTAACCATAACCCATTCCGCGCTCGTGATGCGCGGTATATAAAACGCGAAACGTTCTCTAAATTAATGTTTACACAACCGCGGGGACGTATGAAATAATCTGTTGTACGCGCGCGCATTTAACAGGAATATAAAACAGCTTTTCTTCGCCGTGTTTATCATAGTATATATATATATATATATATATACACACGTATATATAGTATAATATACTAACGCTTTGATGAATTATCACGTTCATTAAATCGCGTCTCGGTCGATACAACAATTCATATTTCTCGAATTAATATGTTATCATAGTCAAGAGTTCGTAATAATGTACTGTTGTGCATAAACCTTCTGCACATTGTGTATAATATATTATACCGTTTTAATAAATATAGCGTGTCGCACGAATCTCGGCGCAAAACACGTATATATTATATCTTCGCAGAAAGCAGACGATATTTTCCAAAAGTTTTTTCACTTTCTTCTATAATGTCTATATAAGAAAATTCCCGATTCGACGTCATAAATTAAAAAAAAAAAAACGATTTTTTTTTCTTACGGAATTTCATTTTTGAAATATCCGTTTCGTCAACCTCCTTATCCACGTACGAATTTCAAAAGTGACAATTTGTTCGAATCGTGTATAATTGGACCAAGTAACAGAGAAATTCTATAGTATTGGTTTTTTGAAATCGTTGTATAGTCGGTGAAATATATTGCTGGATTTCAAGGTGTCAAACGAAATTTTGACTTTAAATTGCATCGGGGGTTTTGTTTTTCATGAAATAGATTTTTAGAATAAGTTTTTTGTTTTGCTCTTACTTCGACGAGAAAAAGAAACAAATTATCATAATAATAATTCACTGAGATCCAAGGGACTCGTGCATGGCGTTTGTTTAAAACGTCATTGAATTGTCACACGCCGCGCGTTATTGCAGTCCGCGTTTATTATGAATACTCGTGTTCGGCTTAAACGCGTAAAATGCCGTAAAAACACGCGCGCGCGTGTGTGTATACATTGCTAAAACAAAAAAGTTAATTAAAAAACGGAGTCGTTATCTTTTGTTTATTAGCAGTTTCGGTTTGCTGGACCGTTATATTATATAGGAACAGCTTGTTTTTAATAAAACCCATATAAATATACCGTCGAATGATGTACGCGCGCATATATAATACACCTATATGATATGTATGTTTCGACGGACTACGTTTAGTATGTCTTTCCGTATATATATATATGTATATTGTAGTACGTTATAGGTAGTTTAAATGAAAAATAAATTGCGAAAGATTAATATTTCAGTAAGAAAATATCTAATAAAAAACTAATATACGCATATAGTGGTAACAACGCTATATATTATATAAATATATTATGTAGAGGTACCTATATAGTTTGTTCATATAACGCGAGCTCTATAATCATAAGCAAAAAAAAAAGAGGAACACACGGTAAGGCACATGATTTATCAACGTTTTCGGAAGTGAAAATAAAGTAAAATACGAAATAATAATGTAATTTTACGAAAAACAAAACGTTAAGGGAGCAGAATACGAATAAAAGTTATGTTTATGTGTATTCAAAGAGTATATAAATTCCGTTATTCTCTCGGTGTTTACGCCGTACATTAATAATTTACCTACAAATATATGTACAAATATAATAAAATAATATATAATATAATAAAATAATATATATATATTATATAAAATAATATAGTAAAAACGAAAAAAAAAAAAATTAAAATAAATAAAAGCGTTTATAGACAAAATGTGCAGTGAATACTTCTACATCTTTGCTCGATACATTTAAGCCAGAGAGTAAAAAAAAAAGAGTTGTATTTAATTTGTTTATTTACTACCGGTTTCGACTATATACAAATCATCAATCAGGTATTAAGCGAAAAAGAAAAATACGATATAATATATATATATACATTTATTATAACATTTTATTATACACACACACGCTATAAAATAAAACGAGTAAAATGATTCCGGTACACGTTTTTTTTTTTGTGGTACAAATATTGGAGCAACCTAGTTATGTTGTATTTATAAATTATACTTATATTATAGCATATTTGTTGCGTGAAACGAGATTATAAATATAGTCATTTATGTTAATTTTTTTTTTGAAGGCGCAATAAAGCATTTATTATACGACCGCGTTTTTATCATTATTATAATTTTTTTTTTTTGTTTTAGGTTTAATAAAGACGTGTAAATATATATATATCGCGCAGGAAACCGAAAAAAGTAATTTTTGTTAAAAGTATACAGCTTAAACGGCATCAGCCCGACTTCCCGTTCGGGATTTATACTTAATGCGCCTCCCTTTTAGTCGCGAAGCCAATAAACGTGGACCGTTCGAAAGATTCGCATAGATTTTTGCCGAACGTTTTAAAAATATATACGCTGTGCATATATAGGGATTTTTTATAATGTCCTTTAAAAAATAAACAAAAAAAAAAAATAAATAAATAGCCCGTAATAAATGTTAATAGCAACGTGCCGATAATAGCCGTGTTCGACGCGAGCGCATACCAAAAGTGTGCACATACACACGGTGAAAAGTGCGAAGGAGCATCATGAAAAATGGATTTTCGTTTTTTTTTTGTACGTACTTGAAAAAGGGTTTTTTTTCTATTTATTTGAAAATCAAATTCGGCAACAGTGTGATTTCTCTTTCCATCTTTAAATGCCATCCTTTGTAAAGCTGCGTATATAAATATATATATATATATAAGAGTATAATACGTATACGCACGGAGCGAAAAAATATATTTTATTTACTTACACCTTTGTATAAAAAGATGTCCATAATTTTGAATATAATGTGCTAAAACACAATATATATATATACTTTAACGCTTCTTCGATTTATTCAATATAATATTGTTATATAATACGGAGGGGGAACGCATATTTGAGATAGCGATAAAGCGCGTGTTGATATAATTTATATTATTACTTATTATGTATACTGCAGTACGAGCCCATCTCGTTGAGTCAATGTAAAGAACAAAGTTTAGTCGAGTAAAATTGTTTAAATTAGCTACGAAGAAAAAGAAAACGGCGCGAAAAATAATACTCGTATATACAGTGTCTTTAAAACAATAATTTATGTTCATCTTGCCGAAACCAAACGGCGTATCGTTTTAGTATATATATTTTTTTGATGTTATATTATATCGTTTAGGTTAATAATTTAGGTAGGTTTTTTTTTTAAACTTTATAGTGATAACTCGAAGTTTGTCAAGCCAAAAGTCAATTACGAAAAAAAAACGCGTTAATTAGCTAAATTAAAATTAACTCTGAAATTTTTTTCATTCCGAAAATTGGTCAAATGATTTCTCCGCACGCTTTTTAGTCGTTTGCCATGCCATCGAGCTCTTTATAGGAAGTGACTCCCGCGTCTTTCCTTTTATTTGGATATTGTGTTTCGTTCCGGGTGTTCCCGATCACGATCTTGTACCATCCTTCGATTATTATTGATTCGTGCGATTGGTTACCGTGTACATACGTCCTATACCACGTGCCATCTCCTTTTCCCCAAACTAATTATTCGTTAACGTTCATTTTTACCCTATCGCGTTTAAGAGATTTTTCATTTGTTTTTCATTCTGTTCAACTTGTTCTTTGCGTCTTGCTCCAGCGCACCACGTTTCCAGTGCCACAAGCACACATACGCTTTTCTTTTTTATTTATTATTATCCAAATCGCGCGTCCATTGATCTCTTTTTTAGTGTTTACGTTTACGTATTTTGCCGTCAATATAGTATATAGATTATAGTTTCTTTATTGCGAGAAAAATTCTCTTTCCTTATCCTAACCTTTCTTAATTAATTTCTCAGGATAATAATAATATAACAATACTCCTGTAATATGTGTAAATCGAATCGACTACATTGTATCAACTACCACCCTTCATCGACACTTTCAATTCAATCGTTTGTTAATCGCGTTGTTTTTAACGCAAGGCGCTGCGGTTTATCGAATTAAAATAAATGATATTAAATCGAAAAAATAAAAATAAAACGTCCGGTTTTGTTTGAGAATACTCGTGGCGCACAACAGCGAAACGTTCGTTTTAACACGCGAATAATAATGTAATTCTTCCGGCGGACAATCAGTTAATCGACGGGTCCTTTGGCACAGTAGAGTATAGGAGACACGTGCACGCGTTGAATTTCTCGCGCGGAAATTATTCTCGATTTATTGTCACTTGCAATTTTTTACTTACAGGACTATATATACTTTATTTATGCCTCACTGCACATCGCTGTATTTAATTTTTGAATCGAAAATTTGTCTGTTTATATAAATGTCGTCTACATGATCTTTCTCCATTGCCGCTGCACGATTTCGTCTGGGTCTCGCGATTTTCTTAATTTAACTTAATTTCTGTACTGTTTTGGACCTAAAAGCTGGACGAAAATTCGACCGCTTCGAGTGAACCGGATTATTTTTACTTTTACGTTTAAGACAATAATCTAAGAATACGTCGTTAAAATCCAGGTTTCGGAGACGGGCGGGGGAAAAAAAAAGTTTTTCAAAACTTTCTTCGTTATTCTATTATAACACGTCATCCTGCGCTCTGAGTACGTTATTGTTATTAGTACAGTGGACTCGTTCAGAAACACTCCGTATAAAATATCGACTCGTCGCGCGTGTCTTTATTCGGTTAAAGGATGCCGTTAATGGTAACTGCAGTTAGTAGTAGAGTAGCGCGGAGACGAATTTAACATTTTCTATCGGATTATAAAACGCTCTTTTTATTTGATGAAAGGGCTACGACCGCGTCGAAAAACGCGTACCTACCTATATATAATACAATATGTATATACGACGCGACGGGGAACAGTGTGGCGCGATAATTAAATTATTTTCCCAGGCCATTAAGGACTACGATGACGTGATCGCACGCGCTTCTTTATATATATATGTATATATATTTATATACACTCGTCGCACTGTATTTGGAGACGTGTCCTGTCCAATAGACGGAGGACGTGTCCGTAATATTATAGACGTTTATAAGTCGGGGAGAAATAATAATAACGATACAAAGTAAAGTAAATAAGACGACGATAATAATGTATATATATATATATATATACGGAGGAAAAGTCGGGGCTGTCATAAGGGATGATCCGCTTCACTCGCGCGCGTAATTAAAACGCTCGGAGGGACGGTGCCGAGGAAGGATAATAATAATATGCTGTAAGCCGAGTAGCTCGTGTTTGTGTCGTGAAATTTTGACGATTTTTTTTTCTTTCCATTACCACACTGCAGGTTATCTCGTATTATTGTAGGTATATATATATATATAATTCGATTATATATATACCGAAAATGGTCCTGCACCTACACAAACATATTGTCACTTAAAAAGTGACATGATAATGAGAAAAAAAAAAATTCAAAATTTTACGCGATTTGTATTATGATGGGGCCAAAAAAAAAAATTTTTTAAAAATAATTACGCGTTTTCCCGTAATTTCGTATAAAAAAAAATTGTTACTTTTGTGAAAAGAACAACAGAAACGGCGATTTATTGGCAATATTATTGCGTTCTGTAGTAGTAAACAGGAGAGAAAATTGATACGGAAAAAAATTGCCAACACATTGTTTACGATGATTAACTATATACTGGCGATATATATATACATATTATAACGATAAAAATATTAGAAAATTTCGTACATTTTGAAAATTTACATTTTTTTTTCGCTTTATCTGAGAATCGGAAGAGCTTTATTATTACACGCGTATATTAATTAATAGTACAATAGTCTTGTTTGCTCCCGCGGGGACGCGAAATATTAAATTTTAACGCGAAAATTCGTTATATACTTATATACGTCTTGTTCGTGCGTGGAGGTGTATACGAGATGATTAAAACGTTAATTTTTATTTTATTTTAATAACACAATACGGGCGTGTGCCCAATTTACAATATGTATACATTTTTCGTTAGATTTAAAAAAAAAAGCGCGATTATTTAAAAAAAAAAAAACGAAGACGACGAACTGTAAATTATTCGTATAATGTAATCAACTTTTTAATATGGCTCGTGTTACAAATGACCGTATGCTAAATGTCCGGTACACATGTCTATTTCAGGTAAATCCAAATTTCGGTGACCGAATATGAGATACCCGTTTAATCGTTATAATTATTTTGCAATTGGTCAGCTACAATCCTCCACGCGTCATAATTCGATTTCTTTAATTCTTCGTATTCACCATTCCATTTTTGATTTTCCTCTTCCAACTTTACCTTCTACACAACTTTCAATAATTGTCTTGAACAGCCTTTCTAAAACGTATATAAGTCCTATATCATACTTAATTATTATTGCCGTATTTGCCGTTTTTTCATTTATATTCTATATACTATTGGTGACTTTTCACGTCTCGTCAGAGTTTCAGTTTTCTAGGGATTCCGAGCGTTATGCCTTATGCGACAGCAGCACCCAAATCTCAAAGGCCAATTAGTACTACAAAAAAAAAAAAATGTTTTCCTATTATTTAATCTAAATTCGCTCGTGGTAAATAATTATTTATTTTTGTTTTAAAAGGCTTTTTTCTCTTTTTACTCGCACTGCAGTATCCGATTCAATATTCTATTTCATCCGACGTTGTACTCGTTCAGTTGGTGTTCCGTCTATGCTATGTTGTCAATGTCATTTCATTTAGTTTCTTTCCTTATTATTTCTTCCATTTTATTAAAGCAAAATCTGTGGGTATATTCTTTTTTCTCCGCGCAACAAATAATAATAATAATAATGTCATCAGCAGATCGCGGTGTGATTGTTTCTCCGTCTATTCTCCGCTCGGTACTTTTGTCTCTGAAATCTATTTAAATCGATTTTTCACATACGTACGTATGATGCGCACGTCATAAAGTCTTTGCGCAGGAGAATATTATGTCTTACGCCTTTTCTGGTTTTCGTTCCTATTCCTTTCACAGTTTCGCGTTTGATTATAACGCGTTAATTAAATTAAAAAAAGACTTTTTTTTTTTTTTGCGCTTAATTTTAAACGGAGCCGTGTTTTATTATTATATTAACTACTTAATAGTATCATTTGCCGCTGCGCGGGGACTTGTATAATTAATGTCAAATTCGGTCCGTACATACGTTTATATCATATATTTAAATATACGTATACAGAATGGGAACCTAACTATATGTACTTATGTAATTATATATAATATATAATATTTATTCGGCAAATTCGTTTGTCGCGTTCAGACCACCGCCGCCGCCGCCGACGCCATACACAACAGGGCGCGCAATAATAATAATTAAAACGCACGCGGAGCGCTGACGGCGGAAAAAAAGGCGAACCGTATATTGTATTATATTATATTTACAGTCCGACGCGTGTAAAATATGCTCTATTCGTTTACACTGCAGTCACAGAAATACTTCAGCGGTATAATAGTAGTGTTCTCATCGTGTACCCCGAAAGTCTTCTCCGTTCGATTTCACATTTTATTCATTTATTTTTCAATATGAAAATGATACGTGGCCGGCCTTGGTTAAAGGTTTGAATCGCAAAACATTCGTGTGAAACAATCCCGAGTTTTAATACAGCGCGGTGTTGCTACGATTAGTGTTCGATAAGAGACACACGTATCTGTACGCGGAAATCCTAAACTTTTTTTTTGGTAATCCAATTTCACGTAGAAAAAAAAAAGACGCCTTATAGTTTAAAAGGCGGCCCGTTTGTTCCGGACGCGTGTACGATCAGAGGTATTATAAATTACAATTTTATTTATCGCTATATTCCGTTTACAGAATCGACCGGTCGGTTTCCAAGCCAATTTTAGGTATTTGCGAATTTTCGTATTTTAAATTATTTATTCGAAAGAGTGTAAATTGAAAACGGGGGAATTGTTCTAGAAATTATCTTGTTTTGTGTTAAGAATTACATTAACGTTTGCAAACTAAAGCCCGTCTCTCTCTCAGTATTATCGCGTAAATATTTTTGAAAATTCAATTTAAAACAGTCATTTATACAAATAACTATTTCTTCCACTCGACATGTTTCCAACTTGTATGATGCGTTCAACGCGTTCGTATAAACGTCTTGACATTGTCGTCGCGAGTGATACGATATAACGAGTATTAATTTTTTTTTTTTTTTTAGTTAAACAAGCGATTTGTCCTCCCATTTTCTTATGCGTTTTGACATGTATATGTCTTATGGCTGGGGTCATTCTATAGATTTGTGCGACACCGAGAGCTTGTACCATGCCGTCATGAACCCGGCTCTACTCCCCCCCTTCCCACTTCTATACCGTCGTTGCCAGTTACATTGGAACGGCGATGGCAGCGCGATTTATATATATATATATATATATATATGTCTATAGGTACGAGGAGACGAGGACTAAGCTATAGGTAACTTTTTGTCACGTGTAAAAAATAAATTAGATATATACAAGATATACACTTGTACCGATGTATTCGCATGCTGTGTAGATATACTCATCCTGTCTTTCCCCACCCAATGTCTCCCTGGGGCATTTTGTTCGGGCAGTCCTATTTTTACTCTACGAATTCGAATGCGTTTTTCGGTGCGTTCAGCCGATGTCCGTGAAGTTAGCCGCCCAAACCTCAACGGCTGACTTCAAATTTGGTCATTAATTTGTAAGTAATTTGTAAGTATTTGTAAGCCAAAAATCAGAATTTGTAAGTCATCCCTTCTCCAATTACAAATACTTACAAATTACTTACAAATTAATGACCAAATTTGAAGTCAGCCGTTGGAGTTTGGGCGGCTAACTTCACGGACATGTTCAGCCGTGTTTGTCATGCAGGGCTTGTGACTTTTTTTTTTTGCTCTTTTTATCAGGGGGGCCACTTAAATCGTAACGTTATTCTTATATCTATATTATACAGTGTTAATCCGGACGAGCTCAAATCTCGTTCGGAACGCGGTGGAAAAAAATTCGCGAATGATTTGCATTTCACCGCCGCCGTGTATTCAATACGAATACGAGTGTTCTTGAAAACGGACAATGGGGCTTTTTGAATCGTTCTGTATACACGAGCTCGCGAAGCCTTTTGGGCGGACAATGAAATGGGGCGGTAATGAGAGGGATCGGGGAGGGCCACGGAGATCGTGGCAAAATTAATTCGGTGTGACGTCGTCGGCGTTGACGACGTAAAGTGTTGGACAGAGACGGACGCGAGCGTATATAATTACGTTTTCGCGGGACGAGCGGTATTCTAAAAAAAAAAAAGTATCGTCACAATCTGCGCCGACCGTATACGCGTATAATTATATTGCGTGTACGAATCCGTGTATAGCGGTCTCGAGTTCAATCCATATCAGTGCCTAAAATTCTTGTGTTTATTGCTACTGCACGTATAGGTACATATATTCTTTATTATACCCCCTCAAAAAACTACTATAAATATTAATTGAATTAAATACCTACACCTACCTACGTATAATATACGTCTGATACTCTGATGTCATACGCACGGATGAGTACACAATCAGTTCTTACTAAATTGTTTCAAATTATTTAAAAGTATATAAAAATTAAAAATAATAAATAGTTAGAGTAGGAACATTGTCACACAGTTTACAAAGATTTGTAGGTATAATAAAAATAAATTTAAATTTCTTTTATTTTTAACAATATAATAATTAAAATAATTGGCTAAAAATGTACTGCACACTTGTCCATTTGCTATACCGCACATTCGGTATTAATTGCTATTGCACACAATTTTAGGCCCTGATCCATATACCGATCCGGAAATCGGCCAAAGGCTTTTGAAGTAAAAGGATCGTTTTTAAAAGAATTGCCGACCGCCTTTTTTTCACTGTACAATATAGCGCACAAAATAATTCACGATACCAAACCGCTTGTTTTCATTCGAAAATCGTACGTTGCGCGGAAAAAAAAAAATCGATCGAATACCGAGAATTTCCTTATATACATTAAAAATAATCGTAATGAAAAAAAAAAAACAATATTTTATTACCTTAGAATAATTTCACGCTTAAAAACGTTATTTTCTCGCTTCGACGGATAGGTACACGATCACGTCTGGTACTCACAAAATCCATTTCGCTTTTCCGTAGCACTCCGTAAACGGGCTAGTTAAATCGTACGTGCGAATATAATACAATCAAGCCGAGGAGTACCTGTGAAAAATAAAGTAATGCATTTAAATAGGAATTCGTTGTATTAAATTCATACCTAATAATGTTTTAATGTTTTTACACGCGAAAAAAAGAAAAACGTATTTTCTCGTATTGACTCGCTCCTACTATTTATCAACAGCCAGTAGGACTACTCGGCATACGATATCATATACGACGATAATAAATATTTTTAATACGAGTTCCGGAAATATCTTCAACACACACACACACACACACGCGCGCGCGCCAGACTTGAACAGTGTGTCTGACGATTTTTTTTCCCCTCGACGTCTCGTAAAATGTTCCACAATAGAACGTTTAACCGCGTGGAAAAAAAATCGCGTATAAAATCCTTTGACGCGATTCCACGTCGTAAAAAAAAAAGTTAAAAGATTGCATTTTTCCCTTTGCATTGGGGAAACGTTGAAATCACACGGATATGTGTTTTTGAATTATTTGGAAAAGACGTTTTCCACGCAGACGTTTTTCGTCTAAAGGACAACAACCGATCACGGAATAGGAGCACACCGAACGCCGAATTGATTTTCGCTGAAACGTATCGGCACTTTCTCTACGTCTGTTGCGATTGGTTTTTTTTTTTTTTGGACACCAAAACGTTTAGGCTTATTCGTTCAGATCCGTACGACATCATGACGTTCACGTTCTGTGGTGTCTGCTCTGTCATCGCGTCACTTTTCCTGCAGCCACGAGCGGCTTCGGTATTTTTACTTTCTCGTTCGTAGAGACGTTCTTCTTTCATTGATATATCGTCGATTCTTTTCGTTATTGTCTCTTTTTTTTCAGCTTCTCTCTATTGTTCGATCGGCCGTATTTAAAAATGTGTATTGATTATAAATTGCAGTTGGTACTCATTGTGTTCTTCTTGTTCCAGCCGTTTACGTTCACGATACTTTTCAAAATTTGAACAAGTTAAGCCTAGTGAAATTGATCGCAGAATTGTCGCTGCACAATACTGTATAGTTCGCGTATGAACCGCGCAAGTTTTCGTTCATGGGTCGAGAAGTTCTGCAAAAATGACCGAAAAAGAGTCTACACGTCACGGAATCCGCTAAAAAATTCAAATCACGCTCGTCTGCAAAAACAAAGTGTTATTGACAGTATTCAATGAAACGTGCGATTCTCTGTCGTATATAGGTAGATAGACTGTCAAGAATCAAGATAGACCGCGTACTGTGAACTCGGAATCATACTCGCAACTTCTGAAAGACCAGAAACGACGTGGATAGGTACCTGACGAATTCTTCAGCGCAAGACAATGCGCTACCCATCGCAGCGCTAAGACGACGCAAGATTTATTTCGAGAAATGGGGTGGGAGGTCTTACCATACACCTCAGACTTGGCACCATCTGATTTCCATTTCTTTGGGCCACTGTTTACACTGAAATGTTTTTCAAAATAATTGAAAAGTAAAAAAAAACAGGTGAAATTGTGGTTCAGAGACCTGCCGAATAATTTTTTGCCAAACGAATACACGAAGCCTCGTGGACCGGTGCAGTAAGTGTAGAGGGGGATTACGTCGAAAAGAAAAGGAAAATCATGTAAATATATTCAATAATAAAGATTTTATAGCAATTTTTCTGTTTATACTTGTTGAAAGATCCTCGTACATTATTAACAACGGTATTTGGAAATTATCGCGAAAATGGTCGTTTGAAATTGATGACGCTAATTTTGGAACGACTTCCAGCCCACAAACATAACCACGTAAAAAAAAAATCATTTCTTGGATGGTGACGGATTTAACGGATTTAAGTCTGATGGAGAGTTGTGTAACGAACGAATATTTATACATTATTAGTACTCGTAAATCGTTGTGCGTAACAAAGAGAAGACGGCCCACACAAATATTTGGTTTAATTAACGCGGATCAACAATACGAGAGAAAATTTCACTTGGAAATGTCCATGATTTCCGTAAATTGATATTGTAAAAAAACTGAATGTACTTAAAAAAATATAAGACGTTTATTCGCTCGTATAGAATGTACAAAACACGTTTTAAAATATTATATATTATTATATTTTATATATATATATATATATATTTTAATTATTTAATAAAAATTAAAGTAGGTTTAAAAAAAAAATTTTAATTTCCTCTCAGCTTAATTAATTATTATAACGAATTTTAAGTACTTTAATTAAGAGAACTGAATTGAACAACGATTGTTTATTTAAACATTTTTTCATTTATACATATGTGCTAGTAAGTTTTTGAATCTATAAAATTAAGATATACAAACTCAGATTTAATATAAAATTATGGTTTTTTTTCCTATTTTGTACCGAAAACCGTAAAATAAGTGTTTATAATATATACACAAAAAGAAAAACCGAAATGTTCATTTGTACGCGAAATAAAAGTTTTTGCTATATGAATGTCAAAACATCATGAAAAGAATTTCCATCTTAAATATATAAAAAAAAAATATCTAATTTTCAATATAATTTTTTTTAGATTTGCTAGCGATCTAAAGCTGCGCCTTCCTTCCTCCTCTAAAGTTGCTCCAATACACCGAGCTAATCGATGGTCGAAGTGGATCAAAATAAGTAGATGGATTAAAGCAGTGTCGTGATCTCAAGTTTTGAAAGGGGGGAGGGGGAGCAAAGTTGTGAATGGTCCATGTTGTTGAAAAATCAGCAAAAAAAAAGTCTTTTTTTAACAAAAGGCTCTAAAACCGGCCTTATTAAACTTGATTGTAAACTATATTTTGAATTTTTCAATTAATTTTTAAGTGATATTTAGATCTACTGAATGTTAACATTTTAGAAAACGAAATAGTTCTTACAAAGAAAAAAAAATGATTGAAAGATATTTTTCTAAAAAAAAAACCAGGCAACGTAAAAACTACAAATTATAAAAAAAGAAATAAATGTTTAAAAATCCAAGAGGGATGAATTATTATTTTTTAAAAAAATAAGTGGGGAATGTGCTAATTAAAAAAAAAGTGGAGGGATGTCATCCCTTCGTATCCCTCACACATTTCGACCGCTGGAGCTAATAAAATACGCGGACCGAAAACTCGTGTTTGGCGTACGCTCCATTGTACCTACACCGAAATATACCTAACTGAGATTTTCTCGCGAAGTTCACTATACTGTCTGCCTTCGCGCGCTATCGACCGATAATCGTATAAAACAACGGTCTGGGAAACTATCCGTTTCGCCCTTCTAAAAACACTAATACCCGCTAAAACCCACGGAAGGCGTCCGCGCGTTTAATATGATAAAGAAATCGATTCGTTTTTATTTCCTCCCCTTCCGGCCCAGTTACCGAGTGCAGGGTGTAGAGAGAAACGGGTTTACGACGTATAAGCGCGGACATATAAAAACCGAAATCGTACGCGATAAGAAGTTAAGCCCCGGCGTTGTGCGCGTACACACTGTTTAACGGTTATATAGTACGCTTCCCCCCTCCCCCTTCCCGAGTATACACATATAAATTTATTATTATTAAACGAGTCGAGCCTTTTTTTTTTTCATATAATTTTAAGTGATAAATTACATTGTAAATATATACGAGCGTATTATTATGTCGACTGCACACGCGTAGGCGCAAAATACACCTACGTTTTAGGGGATGCTAAAATTATTATTTATACCTCAATAGGTGGACTTAAGGGCGGGCACAGGGGACAATAGCTCCCAACCCCCTCAATACCAATTCTTGTTTTGAACGGGACAAGGTTGTGAACATATTGTTGAAAAATAAGCAAAAAAAAAAAAAAGTTTCTGAGAAAAAAGGATCCAACACCGGCCCTATTAACCTCGATGACGGTGAACTATATAAAATAGATAATGCGATTTTGATGATTGAGTTACGTTTAAACGTACTGAATGTTAAAATTTTAGAAAACGAAATAGTTACGAATTCGTTAAAATTTTCGTGGACTACACTTACACATTATTATTATTGTAGTCTTCGGAATTAAAACCGTGTTGTTGTCAATTTCGGTCTGACGTTCCGGGACCGTTGCATGTTCCGTCTTCGGAGTACGTATAGTTCGCGTCCGACTGCCGTGACTACACTGAACGGTCCGTTTGTTTCTGTCCGCTGTTTATATGCGCTTTACTGCGCTCTAAACGGGAAGAGAAAGTAGTCACCAGATAGCGCTACGACGCAACACAGAGGGCGTGGCAGGAAGCCGCGTATAAATAGCGGTCAGAAACGACCGCTCAGTGTAGCCACGGCAGTCAGACGAGAACTACGCGCTCCGAAGACGGAACCCGCAGTGGTTCCGAAACGTCAGACCACAATTGACAACGCGGTTAATTCCGAAAACTATACAATAATAACAAAATAGTTCTTACAAAGACAAAAAAAAATGATTCAAAGATATTAGAAAAAAAAAAAAAATTGGGCAACATCAAATTATAAGAAAAAAATAGATTTTTAAAAATCCAAGTGGGATGAATCAAAATCAGTTGGGGAATGGAATATGCTAATTAAAAGAAGTGGCATCCCGCTCGTTTCGAAAGCTGTTCGAATGTTTATTATGTAAAACACGCGTGGAATTATTACATTTTCATTATTATCATCACGTATTGGACGTAATATATATATATATATGTATTTTGAAATTTTGCGTTGCAATTTATTTCAACAATTAAGCTGGTAATTGAACAATATTATCGGAATAGATTAAATCTTGTACTGAGTGAAAATTATTCTAAATTCGGGGAAAACAATTAATAACTGTTATATTGGTTTTTTTTCCTGTTTCTGTAGATAAATCACACCGTGTTCGGCTATGGTCGTGTGACTATCGGTATGTCATAAACTGACATACACGAGGCGTGCAGTAACGGAACGACCCGGAGAATATAATAAAATTATGTGCGCGGTGAGCCGAATGCCGGAGAACGTGTCCCGGACGAGCGTCGCGTTCGGCGTCGCGTCCCTGGCCATACTGTTGATCGGTTTCGTGACCGGTTCGTGGGTGACCACCAGGGAACCGTATCGGGTGCCGGGCACGGACGCGTACAAGGCCGTCGCGTTTCGCATCGGATTGTGGAAGATATGCCCGACGTTGAAGAAGGCCAACTCTACGTCCAGTGAGTATATAATATACCTTGTGAACAGCATTTATTACGAAATAGTGAACATATTCAAATATAAGAATAGTGTAAAACAATTTCTCGAATCGGAAAACTTATAGAAGTCCTGCCGTTTAAAATGCATTCAATTCTTTGACTTTCCCAATGCATTAGTTTCTCGTACCGTTGGGACAGGAAATGTAGAACCGGTTACTGAGTCTTATTGATACCTAGTGTTTACTTATTTACGGATGAAATTGAAATTGTTGGTTTTATGGACGATTTCTGATCGAGAAAACATTTAGAATTTGCAAATTAGACGTTCTACGCACAGAATTCTACGGAATTCTTGTGAATTAGTAAATTTAAATCGCTTAATTCAATAACTCGATTCTTGTACTTATTTTTTCTTTTTGACGTCTTCCTTGCGGATTATTGAGTACTATTAATTATTTTTAATCAATAATCTGAGTACTTATACAGTTTAAACCAATTTAAACTGTTCGATTGATACGTGAGCAACTAGGTGGATATAACATCCCCTATAGATAATCTCACCTATAAAATGACATTGAAATTCGAGTTGAAGTATAGCGTGTAATCAATATTATAAAAGTACATCATTTTTCATCTGTTTCTACCGTCGATGGCAATTATACGTATATTTTTATTATTTATAAAAAAAAAAAAATGAAATTTTTAGGTGTTTGTTTTTGAAGAAAGTGCTTGAACATATAATGTGCGCGTACGGACAAATCGAGTTGACGGTATGCACGAAAACCTGAATCTCAAGCATCCCCCCTCGTTTAAACGCCTAGTTGCGTCTTTACATATATACGAATTTACTGTTGTTGTTCATACTCTTATAGCATGCGTTGAATTTTGAAAAATTTTATATTAAACATTGGTGTTTCTCATTGAAAATATATATATAACTGGGGATGGTTTAAACCAAATGATGAATACGAATTTTCATATACCTACTAAAGAATAGACGACGATACATCGGCCCCGCGGGAGGGACATGCCGGTGTACTTTCTAATACAAGTATGTCGTATAAATACGATTCCAGGCCGATTTTGAATACTCGTCGTTGACGTTCTGTCTTGTACTTTTTTTTTCTATAGTACCTATATTTATTACAATATTGTCATAATACAGTATACGCTGTACAGACCGCGCGACGTCGTCGTTCGATACATTATATTACAATATAGCCTCGAAAAATCAACGATCCGGCTCGTCGCGTTCGGTAATATCTGTTTTTATAATATTATATTTTACAGAATATTATGTTGTATACACCACACAACAGCTTTATATGCGCGTTCGAGCAGGATCGCGCACGCGATTTCACAAGGTCCATTTCCTCGGCACCCCCACCTCGAATTCCTTTTATTCAAAACCAAGACCAATCGTTTGTACCTCGTTTGTACCTGGAGTCCCATCGTTTGTACCTCCACGGTTATGGAATTATCCCTAATTCATCGATGGAGGTGCCAGGGAAATGCTTGCACCCCCATTTGGGAATTTTGAGTTTAAACTTTTACCAATCGTTTGTACCTGATCGTACCTCAAGTTTAGACGTTTGTACAAACGAGATACAAACGATTGGTCTTGGTTTTGTATGCAAATTTCGAGGCGGGAGTGCCAAGGAAATGGACCTGATTTCACAGCACTCGAGTCTCTTCGCACAAAACTCGTATTATTATACGTTATATACTATTAGAACCGCAGGGATTTTCATTTTTATTTATTTTTGCTTACTTAGTCGAGTAGTTTTAGTAGAAAAAAAAAAAAATTACGTTTCATAGACTACGGCGCGTTTTCGCGGTTATATTATTTTATTTTAATATTGTAATTTATAACGCGTATATTATACATTATATTTTTATAGTGCTAGTGAGTGTATTGACGACCGCGCGTATTTTATTCGTACTTAGCACTTCGTTTACGTATAATTTGCGCAGGACGAGTTAATTATTTTTAATGTTATTTAAATAAAAGAAAATCTAAACGTAATATTCACTCCGCGTTTTTCTTTTCTTCGCATTTCTGTGTACACGAAAATCAAATTGAAAATGTGATTTAATAATAATATTTTTCTTCGTATATATACCTGTATATATAATTTTTTTAGTTGGTTCATTTTTTTTTCTTTCACGATATTATACAAACGTCTATTATGCGAGTTAAATAATGCAGACGACGGCGTGTAATACGCTATTTTAAACGTTATTGTTACAAATGAGAATTTTAATCGATTTGAAAAAAAGCGTTTCGAAATTGATTTTTGTTTGTATATAAAAATGTTATTTGATATACTGTTATATTGCGCTTATTGCGACGCGCGTTTGAAATTTAATTACATTTTTTTTATCGAATTAAAAAAAAAAAAAAGTTTCCTCAATTTTAGCGACGGTTTGTTTTTTCTAACGACTTAGATACCGACTTGAGATGATGAAAATGTATACATTTGTACAGAGAAATCGTTTTACGGTTATGATCGATTGATCTATAACTCCCAATAGGCATTAACAACATTATACGGTAATCAGTCGTGCACTGAATCGGTTTTTCTCGCCCGATTTCAAATTGTGCACTATATACGATTATTATCATTGATTAAATATACTCATATGATATTATAATAAAGCGTTCGCCGACCTCTATATATATATTTATATTATTATTTTATTAGATACAATACAGTACTCGGCACGCCGAACAGACGCGATATAGGTTTTCGCTGCCAGCAGGACGCGTATGGCCGGAGAAAATATCACGTCGATTTCTTAATCAAATAATAATATTATACAGGAAGACGCAAAATGAAAATAAAAATAATACGACGCGCTAAACTCTCGGCGTGTTTATACACACACACACACACACACACACGCGCGCGCATATAATATTTAGTTACTTATTTGGCGACGGAAAATATTTTATATATTGATTAAAAAATCAATATAATATGTGTGTTTGTTCGGTGTACGTGAGCGGAATTTCATCGGTTCGATCGTATTTTGTTTGATCATGTATTGTATATTATTATATAATAACGGGCACGCGGGCGGTTTATAGAGAAATAACCGAATTAATTGCGGAGAATGTATTACGAGAAAATCAAACGAAACGTCGGGTAGGTACACGTTTTCCGATACGTATAAGTAATTTATATGGTAAAAATTCAAAATAAAAATAATATTATTTATATTAAAAATAATAATAATAATAAAAAAAGATTTTATACGAGATTGTACCGTTGAGACGTGGTCGTTATTATTTCGTGCGAGATGAGATACGTGTATAGATTTATATTTTTATTGAATTATATACACGCGGTCTTACGAGTATTTAAAAGGAAAATTTTTACGAAAACACGACGTCTTTGTGAGGAATTAATACGATAAAGGGGAAAAAGAAAGATTTTACTGGGTATAGAAAGGGAAAAATGTGATTTTTCTCGATTGAATACAATATTATATACGTATATATATACGTTTAATGTAAAAACGCGTTAAAGATAAAAACCGAAGACGTGACCGTTTTGTTGTAATACGCGATTTTTATCGCGGTTCGTCTTCTCTTTTATTGTGAAATTAAAATTCTTCGGTTAAAAGCGCGAAAAGAAAAAAAAAACAGAAACATAAAATAACTTCGAGAAAAATATATTTCTGTATTTAAAAAGCCCATTTTCTTTTCCTTCTTCAAATATTATAAAACGTGTTTATCTTTATTAAATATAAATTATCGTTACGAAAATCAACACTACGGTTTATATATATTATTAATCGTTCGAAGTGCATTTTACCACGTGTTATTTATAATAATTGAACGAGCGCAAATTTAATATTATATTATAGCATTATTATTCCTTTGACATTTTATACGCTTAAATCGCACTCGACATTAATATACATTACAATACTATCGACGTTAATATATATATATATACATTATAGTTATTATATAACAATAATAATAAATGTTTTTCCAAAAGAAATACCGAAATATGTGTGTTGTGAACGAATAACGCGCGTAAATCGAAAATATTGTTTGATATCAACAAACGAAAAACATAATACACGTACCTATACCCACTGTGAAACGATCGTATTATATTATAGTGGAACGTGTGTATATTATACAACGGGAACAAATTGATTCGACCGCGTCGTTCCAAACGAAAGTCGATACGCTTCGATTAATTCCGAACGGTATCCGCGCGTATTATTTTTGTTTAGAAGGGCATTATAACACAACGTTTGATGAAAATTTATTGTTTTCCGTTATTTATTTAATAATAATAATAATATAATCGAATTCGGTTTATTCGTATATCGAAGGCGATTTGAACGAAACATTTTTTCCGTCCAAATAGAACGGTTACAATTTTATTGTTTTTTATTATAATGTCGCGCAGTTTTATACAAGTGTTTAGTAGTTTTATCATGCGAGTCATCACAGTCGTTCTACGAGTACAGAAAAAATTCTGCGAACGCGCAAGAACGATAATATTATATTCTTGTGTTTTTTATTTTGCACTGCGATTGGGTTATAGGTTAGGCGAGTCTATACACTACAAGTAAGCCGTTATCACGATTTAAACCCGGATTTAATCTTTATTAGGTATAAAGTTTCCGAAACGAACAAAAGCAACGGAGAAAACCTTATTATAAGTAATGAAAATTGTAAAAAAAAAAAAATGTAAAAATCGACAGAGGACTAGCATTGAGCGCAGAAAAAAAAATAGGATTGCCCTGTTTATAAGTTGAAAAATCACGCATGACGTGTAAGCAGGTTATTACGAGTGTAGAGGACGATTTAAACATTTTTTGTTTATCACGAGCCAGCGATCGTCTGCCAAGATTTTAAACAAATTTCAAAAGACAAAAAATATACTTTTTATTTATTTGTTGCATCGTTTAAGGATTATAAATTTTCGAAATTATATTCCTATTCCTTCAAACCAACGTAGAATCCGAACTAGGCGATCTGTATTTGTTTTTCACACTATTCTGCATAGTGTCTTTGAACAATATCATTTCGGAGAACAAAAAAAAAAAAAACAAGTCAAACTACGGAGTTAAATCTGGCGAGTAGGAGTAGACGGTCGTTTGATCCACTTAAAAATCCGCCGCTTTTTTTTTTTCAATTCCAATTAAACAGTGTTCAACGTTCCGGTAACATAATGTGACAGTTTCTGGTCCGAGTTTCATCCATAATTCGATGGTCACTCGTCGTCGTTTTCCGTCGTCAGTACAAAACTAGAGAGAGAGAGAGAGAGAGAGAGAGAAGCGAAACCTAAAAACGATTGTTGTTGCAATTCAACGCGTAATTCGTATGCGCGTTAATGCGATCGACCGGCTATTGAACGTTTTGCAAGTGAGTGGTCGGCTATGATGTGAGACGCGGAGCTTGGACCGTTATACTGCAGGACCCTTGCAGCGGTTCGCGTATACTTTTGGACACACAACGTATATTTATTTTACTTACCTATATATATATATATGTGTGTTATCAAAAGTCAAATAAAAATGGTGTCGGGGAATGGATGAAACTCGCGTTCGTTGGCCCGTAACCGTATAATAAAATAATTCTGATAAATATTTAACTCCTATCCGCGAGAGACCGGCGGCGGTGGTAATCGTCACGGGGTCGTCATCGTCGTCGCGGGTGTGAAAAGTATTATGACCCGGACGTTTACGCGCGCGGACAACGAATCTCCCCTAACCGCGCGGCAAACCCTGTCCTTATAAATTATGTATAATACACCGAACCCTTCTCGCCGTCCCTTTTCAATCCACCAAGGATCTCTACACACACACACACACACACACACATGTATACGAGTGTATATATAAAAATGGAAAATAACGTTTTCGTTCGCTGGTAATCTCCGGAACCACTCATCCTGCAATCGCCGTCATGCGGTTTGTTTCTGATCCGTATGGAGTAATATTCACGCGGTAGATTGCAGTGATAGAGTCGTGTATTCTTATATTTCATCAACGAGAACGGTATTTAAGGAACAGGCGTTTTATATGTTCCCTGCAGTTTTTCAAGGCGAGACTTTTACCAAACGGAGTTTTACACACTTAAAAAATATATATATATATATATAATCGCGATCTATCGATTATATCGTTTCAAAAAGGTGTATTCGGAACGATGAGTTTTTGAAAACTGTATAAGTATATAGGATATATAATATATTATACGATACAGGAAATTTGTCCTGCAAACTTAATCGAATTCTACATATTATTATGGAGTCGCGTATTTTCATGATATATACCTGCGAAATTCCGAGAAAATACTGTTATAAAATATAAATCCCGAAAAGCGAAATATGATTTTTTTTTTTTTTGAATACCACGATGTTCGGTTTTGTATGCCTTTGCAAATTTTTTTCTGGTCGATAGACGTCGGTCGGGCAAGTATTAAATACGCATTATTTTCTGATTTAGTATTACGTCTACATTTTAATACGGTAATATATTTACGCGCGTATTTCGGCATTTTTTTTTTTTACAATTTTTTAACGCGTATTTTATACGATTTTTAGTGTCGACTATATTTAATAACTTTTAAAAAAATATTTGTATTATAATATAAACGCGAGTACTTATATATAGATACATGTATAATTTTAATTTTTCTTCTGTAAAATTACTCGATTGTTGTATTTAAACGTTTCGTTTAGGAAGAATCAAGTGTTTCAGTGATAACCAGGTCTCGGAAGTTGTAGAATTTGCAATTTTTTTTTTTTGGTAAATCTTAGAACACCCCAAGTTAGACACGCATTCGTTTCAAACGTTCTTACACGGATTTTTTCCTCCTAATTTTCGCATATCGACGGATATAATTTTAAATTCGAAGTGCTGTTTTCATGTATGGAACAAAACGAACATTTTTTCATTTGCTCAACGCGAATGTCTAAAACAAGAGTACTGGAATATTATTGGAAACGTGTATGACTACGGAGTCGCCCGGAATTCGTTTTTCATGATTGACGCTTAACTGTAGCGGAATTGCCTGCCCGGAGCGCCGTGTGATTCCGAACTATATAGTTGGGAAATCGCACGACTCTGCCACGTTGATGTTACGATTTATGGACAGGAGGCGAAAAAAATCGAAAAATCAGACTAGAAATTGGTTTTCGTAACCAGTATTTTGGTGAATCGACTATGATGACATATTGTTTTTAGATCGCGATTACTCGTTGAAATCCGGTATATACGCGAACACAGGCAGCGTTTCTGAATAAAAGTAATTGAATCGAATTTTTCGTATATATATGAAAAAAAATTAATAAATATCACGAATATAATAATAACACGCACTGTAAAACTATTAAATATCTTAATATATGAACATATATCACGCATATTATAAACTCGAGTGAAATAAACGCTCTTCCACTAAATTTCGCCCAAAAATCGACAATATTGAATATATGAAAAAAATCATAATTTAATATTGGTTTAATAATAATTATTAAACTATATCTAAACACAAACAAGGAGTTCGTAAAAAATTTACCGCACCCAAAGTTCCAACAGGAGGGTCAATTGCTCACCCTGGCCCTCTCCATAAATACGGGCCTGGATGTCGGACGTGAAGTACGCACCCGTCGAGCCTCTGCTGCAGATATAACGTACAACTCATATACAACTTGTTCCGTTGCGCGGACGAAGGATTGAAGAATATTTTTCGACCGAAACTTTTAGGTGTTTATATTATATAAAACCCTTTTGGAAATTGTTCCGTGACACTCACTTTTGTGTGACGGGTAAAATGTAAAAACTTAATAGAGTGCCGTTGCAGTGTCCGCTCGACGGTTCCCGTTTGTTTTTAAGAAGTTTCGGACGGAAATCATTTAAAACTTTCGGCTCTTGTAATATACTATATTGTAAGAAAACTCGTGTGTACAAGAAAAAAAAATGTATACAAATTATTATTATACATTTAATCGGTTACGGATATTCGGATTTATCTATCTTTTTTTTTTTTTTTTGGAAAACTTTTCGAATAGAATAGAACACATAATTTTAATATTACACTGCGTAACTTCATTAGTTCGAATCTGAAAGGGAATAGAAAAAAATTGTTTACATTTCGTGTATTGCGCACGGGCTATAGAGCTTGTAAATAACGAAAAAGTGCGAATAAAATTGTATAATTTTGAAATATTTATACGTTTAAAAAAAAATTTTTATTTATACCTAGAGGGATGGAAGCGTGTATTTTCTGTCTTTATCCGTATAGCTTTCTACTTCCGATCGACCTCTCGGTACGATAATATACGAAAACTGAAAACGCATTTGAATTCGTCGTGAAATCTACTTGAGATTGATTTTATTAAATTAAAAAAAAATTTCCCCATAAATTCCTATAAAATTAAGTAAACAAATTAAAAAATTGTCAATACGCAAATTTGATTGAAAAAAAAGTAAGTAGCAAACACGATCTAAAGTGAAATTCACGACGAATTCAAATGTGTTTTCAGATACCTTATCGCATTACCAGAACGATCGTTGGAAGTGAAATTTCGTGTTGTATTCAAACGGGAGGATTGCTGACACGTGCGATTGTATTCCCACATCGTCACGGTGCACTCGCATTAAATAACTTATTTACGTTTCACACAAACACCATATAAAATATAGAAGGTTCCTTAATCATATAACCGCCTAAGGACATTAAATTATTGATTTTTTTTTTTTTATGAAAAATGTCGATATACGTTATTAAATTATTGATTTTTTTTTTTTTTATGAAAAATGTCGGTATACGGTATTAAAAGCAAATTTCGAGTTACCGATGTTTTCGTGTTACGTAGGTTCTACTGAACCGTATATACAATACATAAGACGGACCAGAAAAACGAGACATTTCGAAATAAATCACTAAAATAATCTGTTTTTGTGTTTCATTTTTTGAAACAAATGTATGTGTGTCTTTGTAAGAGGTGATTAGGCGAAAGATAAAAAATAACAATGTTTCAAAATAATGTTTAGTAAATGCAGGTGGTCACTGTCTGCTATATGTACGTATTCTTAGAATCGAGATTTTCACAAGACACTTTAAAATAATATACTTTCGTGGAAATCGGGCGGATTTTTTCTCGAATTATGATTTTCAACTCGGCCGATTGTCGTTGGTCGAGTACTGTACATTAAGAAACGAGCGTTGTCCGATATCCGCAGGTCATCGATGGAACCCGCAGGGTCGTCATTGATTTTTTCCCGAATCAAACGCAACGCTGTGGCCGAGCCAGATGATCAGTTGGTTTCAGTTCTTGCACGATTTGGATTTTGTAGAGCGTATGGTGAGTGTATGTCTTCGCAGAACGTCGTGTGTTCCTTGTGAACAAAGCACTCCTCTCTACTCCGGAGTGTTCCAGTGTTTCTTCTGTTCGGGATTATACCTCGGTACTTACTCAATATCACCAGACTTGTCGGTGTACGGGTTTGTCTTGTGTGGAAGTCCGACAATCGGCCGAAATGAAAATCAACCAGAAAAAAAAATCGAGAGAAAATCCCCGTACGATTTCCACGGAGGTGTTGCAAAATCTCACTTGCATTCACTGGATATTGTTTTCTGATATTTTTTAAACGTTAACGGTGTATTACTCGAGTCTGAGTTGTCAACGACAAAACACGGAAATACAATATTTGTCTTGGGTGAGACATATTTCGAAATTTCTCGTATTTTCACCCTGTACAACTGCAATCGCTCAATATTTTATTATTTGTTATTTAAAATATCATTAAAATTTTTATCTCATCGTCTCGTTTTGAGATGTATATATTCGAGATTCGAACTTTAATTTCGTTGTGAATTACGCGCGATTATTTGACTCGTTCGTGCCGCACGCACTTGGATTGAAGCGCATAGAATCCTCATACGCGGAATGAAGTCGGTCGGTGATTTATTGTGACGTTTGAAAAACGACGGTAAAGTGCTTGGTCATGTTCGGTAAATAAACATTGGGAATCATTATGAGCTTAGAGTATATATGTGTTCATTCTTATGTGCGCCTGACAGCTCGCGCCGCGCCGTCGCAATGCAACGCAGAAATGTTTAGTATTTCGTATTGTTATATATTTATATAAAATTTTTTTTAAAAATGTTTCTATAGAGGGATGAAATATATAAAAAAAATATAAGAAATCGACATAAAATTTTGACGGGACTGCCGAGGACGCTATCTGAATAGAATATTATGCGTATTAATATATATATATATAAGTGTAGACATTTTAAAATCTTTGTGAGTTCAATTTATCCGGGAGGCCGGATGTTTAGGCTGAGAAAAAAAAATATGATGCTAATAATATCAGTTAAAACAATCTCAAACATCCTCTTTACATTCTCTTATAAAATATACAAAAATAATCAATAAACTTCGAAATGCGCTTTTGTTTTAAAATTAATTTTTTTTCGCAAGAAAGGTACACAAAGTAAATAGATAAAAACTACAGTGAAACTCATAAGAACACTCGAACTTTTTGGAACTTGATGAAAGAAGATTTAGTGTATTGTTTGTCTATTTATACTCACAAGTCGCATTCACTTATCACTGTGGGTACGTGTACGAGATGACTTTGTCGAAAATGTATAACAATATTGTTCTTATTGTTAAGTAAAGTTATTGTTCACACAATAACACAATTCGTAAAAGAAAATTAATAAAAGTAATAACTGGTAAAACGTATTTAAATTAAATTAAATAAAAAATTACTAAAATAAAATATGTTTTATTATGCGCGCCTCCTCGGATTTAAAACCATTGTATACAACACAGAAGGGCAAAAATACAAATAAAAACGGTAAGAAATATCAGTATTTTTTGTAATATAATAGAAAAGAGATGTTAAAGACTCGTTGTCTTTCGAAAAATAAAATTTCGCGGTCTAAATGCAAATCATGTTACGAATTATATACGTATTTATATATTAATATATTATATTATAGTGTTTAAAAAAAAAAAAATACCAAAAAGATTAAGTTAACACGTATTGAGAGGACGATTTTGTTAAGAAAACGCGGCATTTGTTGTCCGATACATATTATATACAATATGAAGATTATACTTACAAATAAACTATCCTATGCTTTCACGCCGCGATAGCCTTTCACGACGCATTTCCATTATATTTATAATACAGTCACACTTTCAAATATGATATCCGCGTTATAAATTGTACTTCTAAACGAGTTTATTTTATCGTTTTATATACACTGGATCTTTAGTTTTTTGAATAATTGATTTTAGATCAGGGAAAACGTTTCAGGAAGAAAATGAATTTTACTAGATTTTCTAAAAAAAAAAATCGGAAAAAATAACAAATGAGCCGAATAATAATTCGACGGAGGAATGACGACCGATGTGATATAAAAAAAATATATAATAAAATATGTATGGCTCATGACACCGCGATAATATTACATCATCGAAACGATACACTTGTTTGATTTTAATTTATTGAATTTCGCCGTTTTCGTATTAAACGAATATTATATATGAAATTCGTTACGTTGTTAAATTTTCTCATATATCAAAAATTATACTTATCATTATTTATCATGTACGCCTAGGGACGTAATATAGCACTTTAAAATAATTGTTGACTTTAGTCAGTAACTGGAGTTGAATCTGTTTGAAGGCGGTACTCGGTGTGAGTTATAGACAACCATATTCTTGCGTATGGGTTTGTTTAACTAGCGTACAGAATAATGCCTTCAAAGAGTTATACTCGGACGAAATTCAGCACCAATTATGTGGTATAAATTCTAATAACATAATGGCTTTATAAGTGACGTGGTCAATATCGGGTTTAAATGGAGACGAGTCCGAGATCACTGATATCATTGTCGATGGAGACAAGGACAGTATTGTTAACGGAATAGGGAAATTTCGTAGAGGATAACGACATCTATGTAACGATTTATATTCGACTAAATTATAAGAGAAAGTCCAGTACTTGAACTCCACTTAACAAAATCTACCTGCAGTAATCATCCCGTGTGTGTATAAATTTTATAAAACGTTGCTTCGTATCGTCCGCGAAACATAGTAGGTAGCTATTACAGTAGAGAGGGATATTATAAAGAGAAGCTTTTTATAAACGGTGCAAAGAGAGTAGTTGATTAATGGCCGCCTCGAGGGACGGATCAGACGTAGCAGTAAACATTTGCGACTCGAAGAAATTGAATATTTTTTCATAATTATTATTAGTCGTATTTTATGATAATCTGTTGGGAAATAAGAATAATGTACGAATGAATAACAGACATTTATTCGCGATTGTGAAACAGAGTGAGCGATATGCCGGTGGGTAGAATATTGCTTTTTAAGCGGGAAATCGAAACAAATGAACATATACGATGGATTGTCAAAGTCAATGACAGAATTAACTAGTTAAAGTGAAATTCACACGAGGGAAGTTATATATTACATCATTAAATTTTTAATTATTACAACGCGCGAGCGTGTGTGATAATAATAATAATAATAATAACGGTAAATGTGGTAATGGTAAAAAACAGTTTACGGAACGAGACGGGTTTAATAAGTATAAAATATAAGACTCGGGACGATTTAATTTCATATATTTTATAATAATCGGTTCGCACGGCGTCGCCCGTAATTATAAATTATTACTATTCATACCGCGCGGCGCTGCGGCGGTCTACTCCGCGCTGCATCCTCTTCCTCTTCATCAGGTACGTTAATCCCGGCCACCATCCTTCCTCGACGATATTCGCGAAGTGACAGGTTTAGACGTCCAAAAACGCGCTAGTTCCTCTCTCTCTCTCTCTCTCTCAGAAAAAAAATCCGAATTTCTTTATACATATACAGTGAAACCTCTGAATACCGGACACTCACGGTCGCGCCGAAATTGTATCCGCTATTCAGACAGGATCAATTTGTTGTGTGAGCAAATGAATTGTATTTTGTACGTCATCGATTATCGATTATTTGTATATCAATTATTAAAACTACGTGTACTTAAGTGATATACGAATGAAATATTTCATTTGTGTTTTGCAAGTTTAATTATTTATACAGTGCAGGTATTTACTTTATTTAAAATGTATGAAAATGTAAATAAAAATAATTTTAGGGTAACATTTATTGATAAAATCAGTTATATTAGTTCGTTTAAGAAATTTACGCATAATAGTCATAAAACTAGTTTAATAATAATTATGCAATATAGTATAATAACGAGTAAAAATACGTATACACATTGTAATAAAATATACTTAGACAATTATACGATAAAAATGATTAAAACCTAGCTATTAAAGTGTCAGTTATTTAGAGGTTTTCCTATAGATAAGTATAGTGGAAAATGTCTCCGTTCCCGAAAAAACGTCCGCTATTTGGAGGTGTCGGTTAAAGGAGGTTTCTCTGTTTAATGTATATTATTTAAATGGTCCCGAACAAATCGATTCTGTCCAAATTACGAGGGATCCTGGTTTCGGCCCGTTTAAGTTCGTTTTTAAGAGGTTTACAATAGATTATGAAATTTCTTTGCAATTGGCGTAAATCGGTTTCAATTCCTGCAGGACATATGCGCAGAGCGTAATGTCTAACAGCACAGATACGTGTGTTTTAATATTCTACACCCTTTTACGATTTTCTTACGTTGATACGGGAAAATTATCGGAATATTTTATTTAAATACACAATAAAAACGCGGGACGCCGTTGAATTAAAAAATATATAATAAATACGAGCGTATAAAATCGACTGTATTATATTTTATTTCAAACCTGGTCGACATTATTTTTTCGTGTGTGTCAAACACTTGCAGGTCATTGAAAACGGATTTTCAAATTCCAATGATGTTTTGCTAAAGTGATTTGCCGTTTTTCGCCACTCATAGTGGTTCTTATATATGTTTTTTAACCTTTTAGGTCCGAGCAAATATTTATAAAACAATTCGATTTTCGAAAAGAGAAAATAATTATAGGTATTTATATGGATTTATAGACGTCCGTGAAGTTGGCCCCCCTCCCACTTCATCCTAGGAACTTCAAACCTTCAAACCTGCGGTGCAAAAGGACAAGTTTGTCCGGAACGCTGTAAATTTTCATAGATTATTATCACTTATGGCATTTTTTTTTCATCACGAACACGCCGGCGATTTTCGCAAAACTGCTCCGAAGTATAATAATATAACAACGATAATAATCGGCTGTACCGCATAATAATATATTCGTTTGAATATTTTCAAACACTGGTGCTGCACAAAGTCTTTATTATATTTTGCGGCGTGTGCCATTTTCTTCGCAAAAAGCATTCAAAATCTGTTTCTGACGCAATATGAGACGATTCGTATTCGCGAAACGACGAAAAACGGTTCGAATGTTCGATATATATATATATATGCATGATATTACATATCTAACACGCTGCCTACACATACATATATATGATTTTCTGCGTTTTTCGTACTGTTCCAGCCGCGTTCCATTTCAAATCCTGCATCGAATATTATGTAGTCTAGTTGAAGCGAACAAAGAAAAGAAAAAAAAAACCGATTCAATAAATTTGAACGGTACAACACGTACAATATCTAAAAAAGCAAAATAAAAAATTTACTCATGAATTTCAGCGGTTTTCAACGAATTCAGTGATCTGCAATTATTTATATTTTGTATTTACTTGTGTAAAATCGAATTAAGAAACGTTTTGTTTTCGAATTTTCACGGATTTCCGCCACGTGTGCGTATAATAGTATACATACGCGAAAAAGTTAAGAGCTAAAACCTTTTGAGAATACAAACGCGCGTAGGCGAAATATTTATTCCTCGTATATATATATAATAATAATAATCAATCGTAATAAATGTTATTTATATGTACATTTTTTTTCATTAGTAGTGTAGCTGTTTATGAGAGAATCCCGGATAGCCAGCAAAATTATGTGCGAACGAATATATAGACTATATATAGAGCGAGAGGATACTTATATTTTTATGGACGGGACATTTTTTTTATGCTCAATATTACGAATCGCCAAAGCAAAACCAAAACATAAGTAAACGAAAAAAAAAAATTATCGCGTTACTTCAATTTTTCACGTTTATACGAAGTTCGTCATGACAAAGGGACACAAAACTGAATCTCAATCCTGTATATAACAACACGTCACCGCCTAGACTCGTTTTGCTGAAAAAATTGACGTTTTCATAAACTTTAGAAAATATTGTAGGAAACCATCGGCTTATCTCGAATAAAAATTTCTGACGCCATTTTTTTTTATAACTATTTTGGATTCTGCAAAAAAAAAAAATTAAATAACATGTCAATTTTCTTCATTTCATATTGAATTATTTAATTTATATATTGTACATTATATTTTTTAACGTAAAGAGAAATCAAATGTTTTTACACTGTAAATGTTAGAGTTTAAGTATATAGGGAATACATATAGTCACGTTTGAAAACCATTACACAAGTTGTACATTATAGATTACCCGTGAATCGCGGTTCATTATATGTGTTGGAAAATGGAATAACAGTCGCCTATAAGTCCAATAAAATGTAGTTTAAGTGTTCGGAATTTCGTGTTATACAATAGCTATAGAATATTTTATTATTAAATACACTTTTCAACGGTACAGGACGAGTTAGAGAAAAAAAAGAAACAATTTAATTGTATAAACGAAAAGTCTTATTCGTTTCTTGCAAAATTGTTGTCTCATACTCGCGTAAACCGTTTTTTTGACAGATGTAAAAAAAAAAAATATACGTATTTTTTAATATGACAAACGACGAAATATGATTTGAAAAAGCTTAGTGTCGAAATATTATGCTCGTTTTATCGTTTTCGTAACGTATAAACCGTTTTTTTTTAGTAATCTTATTGTATGCTGATTTCGAGAACACACAGAAAAAAATGTGCCAACACGAAACGAGTATTTTTTGAAAATAAAAATTTTAATAATATATTTATAATTTTGTAAAACCAGGTATTTTTTTTTTATATATATCATCCAGTGACGGATTTACTGCGCGCACATCAGCGATAAAATTTTTTTTAAAGACGGGTAGAATTTCGTGTTGCTTATTTACACTTAGCTTTTTCGTTTTCGACACTGAAACGCATTAAAACTTGTTTGAAAACTGAGGAGTAACGCGCAACGTATACATTAATGAGTCGGTATAAACGTGTACCTATTATTATTATCAATAAAAGTGAAGCTCGTATAGGTGATACGGATTTCGAATTACAAAAAAAATATGTATAATTAAGTATGACAATTAACTAAAAAAAGAAAATTTAAATATCATGACTCTGCGCAAAGATATTGAGTGTTTTCAATTAGCGTTTACACACTGTATATATACAGACGAAGAAACTTGTTTTTTTTTATTATTAGACGTTTCGTATTAGACCCACGATTTTCAATGTTTCGATATTTTCGATTTTCAGTGGTATTTTTTTATTTGTTTTGGCGTTTCAGGTATTTTTGAAAGTTATAATTCAACAATAAATTCTATTCGATTTCTTTTTTTTTTTTTTTTTAATATCAAACGAAAATTTTTGAAAATTTTGTAAAAACTCTTTGATTAAACGAAATTTATAAAAATAATAAAGAAAAAGTCTTTTTTCGGTAAATGTTTAGGATTTGAAACGCGTTTCTTATGGCAGATGGGGGAGAAGGGGGCGTTAGCTCGTTAATAAAATCGTCAACGAACGTTTTGCGCGTTGTACGCCGAATAATTCGCAAAAAAACCGGATGATAGACGACCCGTCCGTTCACCGGGCGTCTCGTGTTTTAAGTACCTACACAATTACTACAGAATTCCAAAAGTTATATACACGTTAATGGTATTAGCGTTCGACCGGAATTTAATTAAATCTTTCTACGCGTTATATAAGTGACGCGATTATTAAGTTATTATGTATATTACACACGGTAATTATTAACGTTAATTCAATCGAGACTCCGGATAAATGAAATATTTCGCGATTATTCGGTAACGCGGATAAACACTGTGGCCGCACAGTCGGTAACGCCACTGGACATTTTAATTAAATTTATTGATAATACGAAGAATTGTTTTTACAATGATAATTATTGTATAACCTACCACCGTGCAATGTACCATTAACGTAGACCATCCCGCAATTTTTTGTATTTGCGTTTAAAACTTTATTTGAAAAAATAAAATCTCATATAAATATTACACGTACATTTTTAATTAAATTTATTGATAATACGAAGAATTTTTTTTTACAATAGATAATTATTGTATAACCTATACGATAGATAAATATTTCGTTACTTATTAAGAAACGGGCAAGTGAACGAAGGATCAGTGGCTATACTGGGATATTGGACCGCGTTTGCACCACTAAATGTGTGATCACCGCTGAATATCCCCAGTATCCAAGGAGTGAAAGTTTGGAAGTACGGCGATGTCTGATTGTGGATCACAGCTGCAGAAACTCGTACTGAGTTTGAGGAACGCCGTTGTACAATCAGTACTTATTCACTATGGAATAAATTGGACTGGGATAGCGTGGTGATGTCTGTGTACAGAACACAGCTGCATAAACTCAGAGCCGGGTCGGACTGGCTAAAAAAGGCTTACCGTGCAAATCAGTTTAAAAGGCCCACCAAAGCAAAAAAAAATTTGCTCGCTACGCTCGTGTTCATTATTTACCAAAATATATTTTAAGAGACATACTTATAAATTATTACCTATTTTATCAAATAAAATATAATAAAAACCAAATGAATCTTATTTATTTATTTAAGTAAAAAAACTTCTCCTACCTAAGGTACAACTTTTATATCGCACGTAATATGATTCGAATAAAAAAAATATAATTAATATTATACATTGATAACATAGGTATATAATAAAAATTAAATTTCAATATGTTATAGTAAAATCAAGCTACACATATATAAAAATATATTAATTTTAATATGGACAATATATTTTATTACGTTTAGATGAATTAAATTGCAAATTTGCAATTATATACGTTTTAATTTATTAGAAGAATTTGCCGATTCATCAATAATAGAATCGTAGTCCTTATTCGGAAACAATATCAGCTTCGCAGTTTAGTGGTATTAACGCTTCAAAAAGATTTTGGCCCATAACTGATCTCACGCCATTAATAAATAGAATAATATTTAATCAATTAAATTAATATTTAGAGGGCCCACTTCGCCGGGGCCCACCGTGAGATCGCACGTCAATACCATGGGCCATTCCGACCCTGACTCAGAGGTTTAAGGAACGCCGTTGGACGCACAGAATACAGATACGACCACGAGAAAAAGGCGATTGACCAAGTTGAAATCGTCACTTTTTATGCTGTATTTGTACTATATAGTGAGAAGTTTATATCGGGGCTCTCAAAACCATTCATAAACTTTACAAATATTAATATATTCTGTTCTATATATATATATTTGATTGATTTAATTCATATTTTAATTACTTTGTTTCTATTGTCAACCGGTTCACCGGTTCGTTGTAATGTTGATGCTATACCGCCATCTCTCGGTCGAACGAGTCAGTAGATGTTGTTGACGCTTTCGGCATCTCTTGGTTGATTTAGGAATGTTTCTATTGTCAACCGGTTCACCGGTTCGTTGTGATGTTGATGCTACATCGCCATCTCTCGGTCGAGGCAGTAGATGTTGTTAACGCTCAATAAATTAGCTAAAAAAAAAAAAAAAAACGAAGAAAATTAGAAATTGTATTATAAAATATATGTCGTTTTTATTAAAGAAAATAATAAAAATACGAGTATCGCAATCACTTTAACTTCGACTGATTAACGTTGGAATGATCGTTAGTCGTTACAATATTATATATGGATTATCCAATGCTAAATTGTCTATCTCGTCCCATATAACATTCGTAGTTACGCCACTGACGCGAGTTAATTAATTTTCCGTATTGACTCTTTGGTTTGTTTTTACGTATCGAATATTTTATAAAAATATTTTTATACAAATGTATTATTCACGAGTATTATCGTAGGTATTTATAGTTTTTATTTCCATTCCCTTAAACATAATATCCTGATTTATTTATTTCGTTTTTACTGTTTTATTATACTCGTGTATAGTATATTAATAAATTAAATGCGAACGCGGGCAGTGACTGTACGCTTTGCTGTTTGATATTTCCGGTTGATATATACGCGAAATTCGGGTATTTAAAACGTTCGGGAATCGCGCCCGAATTATGTCTACTTTGCCCGTAACGACGGATCAAATGGAAATTAGTGGAAAGCGAGTGTGGCCATTTGAAAATTTCGTTTTAAAGACTTATATAAACTCACGAACACTGCACACACAAACAGAACGTATAGTTTTAAGTTAAATTGAATAATTCGACGGAAACAATGCAAACTATACACGCGTGGAGAACAAAACGACGTGCGCAGATGATGATCATTTACACTGTTCGCAACATCACCCGCGCCGTACATACACTTAATGTACAATACTAGTTTTGTGAACTTTGTCTTGTGGTTTTCGGGAACAAAGCACACACACACACATATAATATATATTCGTATTATCTATAATAAAAAATATGCAAATGTCGTTAAGGAACGCGCGTTTAAGAGTCTTATATAATTTTACAAGTATTTCAAAAAAAAAAAACCGTCGTGAATATAAAATAAATTAATCCGGTTAAATTGTGCAGTTTAGGCGGTCGCGATAAATGCAGTACGTACCGGTTATTATTCGTGAATAATATGTAAAATCGCGTGGAATAATGTATAAACGCGATGGATATAATTATCAAAATTATTACGGTGAAATTCCATTAAGAAACCGAATAATATAATATTTATACCCTATTTTATGCAAATCGGACGGGGAAAATAATACAAATTACATTATCCGAATGTATATATAATATAATAATAATAATAATAATAATAATAATATGACGTACGCCCAATAGTGCACTAATGTGTATTTATTATACGCGGCGAGTGTTGTGTCGAAAGGAAAAATCAGTCATACCGGACGGGAGCGATTTTTAACGCGATTTTTTTTGTTTAACTCGTCCAGTTAAAATAAGAAAAATTGCGCGAGTCAATTTAAAAGTTACTGGTATTTTTCTTTTTGATTAGAAATGTTGAAAAGTTTACTTTAAACGAATAAAAAGAAAATGGCTGAACTCGGTTAAAAGTCAACATTTTCTAATTATTAGCATTAAACAAGTAAAAAAATTAATTCTCAAATGAAAAAAAAAATTTATCTATAAAATCAAATAAAAAGACACTGAAAATTGTATTATACCTATATAACGACACATTTACGATGAAGATGAAATTCTTACCAATCGCATATGACTTCATATAATGGTCTGGCAGGTCGCGTGTACAGTATTCTGACACAACACACTTTTATTTTCTAGAAAACGCTTTTAAACTATTAAAAAAAAAACTAGATAAAAAAATGTAGTTTTTTACCGATTATTAATTCTAAACAATTTGAATAGTTTCAAAAAAAAAATGTCCGTGTACGAGTATGGATGGACATTGTTTTGTGTACAGAAAACTTTACACTTAGCAGTTGACCAGCAGTGAAAAAAAATCTCGATTATGTTTAACAATATTACTTTTTGGAAATCGAGTATATAATGTATAGCTTCACTGCATCTATGTAAAACAACAGCCAGTGGCGCCGATGTGTTTAAAAAATACTATGACATCATACATCAAGAGGCCCCCCCAACTTTTTTTCCGTTTAACAACTAGATAAATAAAATTGAGAATTGTATCAGGGAATAGGGGATATTATGCACTAGCAAAATTGTTTAAATCGAAACTCCTATCCAGAAGATTAAAAGAATATCTCCCGCTTTCTACGGCCAGTATTGACATATGGATGTGAAACATGATCGGTAATTTAGGGAGATGAGGAGAAGATGAACACCTTAGAAAGAAGAGTACTACGCCGAATTTGTGGCTCTTTAATCGACAACGGAGAATATAGAAAGCGAACAAATCAGGAAATTTATCAAATATCTCATAAACCCATTATTAGTGCATATTTAAAACGAAAAAGATTAGAATGGGCTGGTCACATTTGGTGGTCTGAGGGTACAGCAAATACAATTTTTATTGGGAGACTGAACAGGAAAGGCCTAGCGGTCGACCGAGACAGAGATGGGAAGATAGGGTGAAGACAGATCTTACTGGAATATCACAAGGAACAAGAATCGAAGACAGCGAAGATAGAGATAACTGGAGAGGAGTGGTTGAGGCAGCGAAGGTCCTACATGGGCTGCAAAAGCTGGGGAAGAAGAAGAACAACTAGATGCGAATAAGAGCACCCACATAATGCAATGTATAAGCCATTTATTTTTTATTTTTTAGCTGTAAAGGTATTTAAATGACGCATATGTCATAGATAAATTAGGTGATCGGCGTCACTGGCAACAGCTAAATATTGAATATTTTCGTATTACTCTCGGAAATTAATTATGTAATATTAAAAAAAAAGTAAATAAAAATTTTTGCTCGCATTTATATTAACGTGATAATTTCACGTGGAGCTATGTGCACTGAATAAAATCCATACCCAACGTGTTCAATATTGTACTGCGTAGGCATTTTTTTTTCGCCGAGTGAATTGAATATTTCTCGGATAATATTTTTAATCTGCAACACTACGTGATCACATATTATAAAACTCGTCTTAAGACTATTAAAAATTACCGCTTTGAACACTATCGTAATATAACCACCGGTGTTAAATTGCATTTCTTTATCTCGCACGGCTTAAACAGGTTAAACGTTTGAGGGATTAGTGTACGTTTTTGAAAACGTTTTATTAAATAGTTTACCGGGGGCCGAGGCGAAATATTCGGAATGTATGCGAAAGTCGCGCATTCCCGGGCCGGAACAATATTTTTATAAACGTGCGAACGTTTTCGAATAGAAAACAAACAGCGCGCGATAAACAAAGACGGACGCGAATTACAATAGAAAAATTCCAACAGCGTTTAATTAATATAAATGTCCGTTGTTTAATTTATATATATATATATATGTAAATTAATTAAAATTTATGACGCGTTGATTATTATCATAATCGAATTAGTATGTCGAGAAATCGATTCGTTTCACAAAGAGTTTATTTTAAAAAAAGAATTTTTTTTTCGCCAACTTTACTGAAATAATCTTAATTTACTATTGTCACGTGTGCATACGCGGTTAGAAACACTGTACATTATTATTATACCGACATTTATTTGTCTCCAAGTAAATATGTGCTCGATTGAGTCGGGTTGTTTAGGTCAGTGTTGCTTTGAATTTCATTGATGCGCTAAAAAAAAAAAAAAAAAAATGGAGTTCTTAATGTTTTACGTTGAGAAAACGTCATTTGGAAATATTACACCGTCTTCTTGGATTATGTCACTGAATAACACATCGATAATAATTGTTTAGTGCGAATAATATATATTTTAATACTACGTATAGTCTTAAGTGTTTTGCAATATTTTTAAGCGGGAATCCAATAAAGACGAGTGTTTGAAAGCTTCTTTTTAATAAAAAAAATATTTTATCGAATATATATAGTAGTCTTTTGTGTGTGGTTTCTATATTTTGTGAAAAAAGTTTCGTTCCTACTGTTTAACACTGTTATTATTAAAAATTGAGAGAGAGAAAGACTGAGAGTGAGAGTGAGAGAGAAAGAGGGAGAGAAGAAGAGAGTAAAAGAAAAAAAGCAAAATTAAGATATTTTGTTTATAAATTAGATTCTTTAGACCGGAGGAAAAACAACAGTACTCGGGTAAACTTTGCAGAGTGCCAACCGAGTGTTTTACTCGGTAGCGAAATATTTAATGCGAATAATAATAAATTGTTATTGTTATTATTAATTCCTGGAGCCGCCGGCCATCAGTGTTTATGCAAGGACGCGGATTGGCAACATTTTTCGGCTTGGAAAATTAAAAATGAATATATCGACTCGTTTGGTAAAAAGTTCAGAACCGACTTCCTTTCCCAGGACAAAAAAAAAATAATTGCCGTGACCCTAAAGTATTACGATTTAATAATATGATTTTAGAGGAAGTGATCGAGGAATAGAATAGAGCAAAACGTGTAATGAAGTTGAGTGATGATGTAGTGTGTGCGATTGATAGATACAAGTACCAAGGATCGGTGTAGTACAAAACAATGTTGGTTCTGAGAAAAGCGTGAAAAATAGGACAATGTGTGGATGGATGAAGTGGTGAGAAGCATCAGGTGTATTGTGTGACAAAAAGATGCCGATGAGAATGAAAAGTAAATTTTATAAGACAGTAGTGATGTTATGTGGTTCGGAATGTTCGGCAGTCGACATGAAAACGGAACGAACGATGTGTGTAGTGGAGATGAGGATACTAAGATGGTTGTGTGGAGTGTCTAGGAAGGATAGTATACATTTGTGTCCACAATATCTGCTGTGGAGAAAATGATGGGATGGTTCGGATAAGTTTTGCAGAGAGATGGTTTAGAGGCAGTGAGAGTTGTTAGGTGTTTTATGTGTAAAAGGAAAAAGAGGAGAGGAAGATCGAAGAAGTATGGCGGATAGATAGAGAGTGATATGAAGGTAGCTGATATGAGCGAATGAGAGGTAGTATATATTGATTGCAAATATTTTAACTCGTTATGTAAAAATACGAAATTTCGTTTTTTTTTTTTTTTACTTTCTACATAACTATACAGTCGTATATGGTACCGCGGATTTATTGTAAGTATATATTATTTACTTTTTTTTTCCTAAATTCCACACGTGCTGTGTTTTCGCGTTCAAAACGGAATGTCTTCCCTCGCAAATACGGTTCGTATTAGACATATTATAACTCTAATAATATCTGTAAGTATATAACTACATATTATATAATAAAGGTCCGCGTCAATAGTGCTGCATTACTGCACATATAATATACGGCTCCGGTCGTTCATTTCGCGCCAAACTTAAATGGCTTATCCGACTTTTTATATTCGTCGGGAGGAAAAAAATATGTGACTTGTCCATTTGTTACTTTTTAAAAATAACGCGAAACGCACAAACTTTTGCACATTCTTTTGGAACTATAACATATATATATATGTGTGTGTACTCTAGAAAACCTATTAAACCATATAAGCTCTATAACGGCGTAAAACTCGCGCGACCGGCATTAATAATAATAATAATAATTTAATAGTTTTAAAACGTCCGGAGTAAAAAATGGAAAAGGAAACAAAAAATTAGGTAACTATAGTCGCGTGCGTTATGGATGTCGGTTCGAGTGCACACTATAACACATTATAACTGTTATATATATATGGGCGTTCTATACGGACTGTAGAGTCGGTGCGTTGTTATTCGAGTTTGAAAAACGACGATCAAATAATAATATATATATATATATGTTTGCATGTTACAAGTTACATTCTCATATATCTGTAAGCGATTTGACGATTTCGGGAGTGGAGATTCGCAAATTTTCGCAAACGCGAATTTTCACACAATTTTCGGTCGAATCGAGTGTGATAAGTGCGGGCCAACTTCAGCGCTTTAAAAGATCTTATCGGAGTGTGAGGAGGGACTCGCGGATTTCTCGTAGCGATCTCGCAAATATCGGGAATTATTCGCAAAATTTACAAGGTACAAGTGTGAAATTGATTGGAATAAAGAAGATGGACTACGTCTATGGCAGCATATACGACAGACGTATTCGGATATTGATATCAACCGGGATAGATCCGAAAATACACTTCTCCCCATCGTATCCGAATAATATTACATTCGCCTACATCTAATATCATGTCTATACACGCATCTAATAGGCTTTTACGAAATGAACGTATGTCGACATTTTTTTAAGTTTCCGACATGCTCCACATCTAACTATATACCTATACGATACTCACTATATACCTCGTAACTAGGGCTATTTCTCTATGCGGCGAACGAATATAGAAATTTCTGTAAATAAAATTCTTGCGATAAAACACCGGGGGTGTAAATATGTGTTATATGTTTTAATGGAATCAGTGGTAGGTATGTGTCTATGGGCCATATATCATAGTCCAGAACTTGCTTCACCCGACGTTTATCTCTTTGGTCCGTTGAAACGAAATTCAGAAGGAACTCGTTTCAAAATGTTTACCATACTATACGAGTATAATAACAAGGTATTTTCAAACTGGTGTGACGATGGAAAAAATGACCAACCGTTTTGTATACTTTAATATATATTTTTAATTTCCATAAAATCATTATATTCTTCAGTTAATCGCGTTAATGTATGTACCTTATTTTTGGGAAAATAACTCTCGTAATATGGTATTTATTTTGTTTGTCGCGCAAGAAATTATTAAACGATTATAATATAATATTGTCCCGTTATATTATTTACTATGTTGTTTGCGGTGACGATACGCAGCCAGTACTATTGTGTGCATTTAATATTCCACTTAATATTGTTTGTTGCGTTATTTGCGTATATTCTTGTCAACGGCGAATCGCGGTTAGGTCGACGAATGTTTCGCGCCGCAGGCAACTTTGTCGCCTATCGTAATACACAGTTGTCATAATTACTGATGTATTATTATTATTATATTGTGTTTGTGTAACATTTTTTTTTAGACCGCGTGTATATAATGTGTGTTGGCGTAGAAATAATATTTGGATTCTGTGCCAAAGAGTGAAACGCGCGTCGTGTGTAAATTGGATTTGCCAATTTAGATTATCGTGATTAAAGGAGATGGTGCCTTTGTGGTACACACATATATATATATATATCATCGTGTAATATACGTTCACACTTCTATATCGTCAATATTATACAAATATTTAATCTAACGAAATGCGATTTTGTTACCAAACAATATTATATATATATATATATATTACTGATACAGATATTATTATTATAGTAAATGATAGGTGACTAAAATTATTATATTTGTCTCGTTATAATCATAGTGTTCGATTAAATCAAATAATGCGGATCATAGCGGTCACAGTTAAATCCACACATATATATATATATATATATAGATTGGTTACCTATCAAAAACCACCAGATACGCACATACGCTGACTGAGCCATACCAAAAACACTTCTGCTAAAAACCAAGAGTATCCTCAACGTATTGTATGACATTTACGCAGCACGCCCTCTTGCGGCAAGAGATTGAAATCTAGATATTCAATCTGGGATCTAGAGAAGCGACCAGAATTCGAGTGGAAAAATCGCAGGCTGAACTCCTGTTTCCGGAACGCATCACTTATTTAGGACCCCGAAACTATAGTCCCTTCAGGTTTCAGCCTTCCTCGGTCTCAATGGATTACTCTAATTAGAACGAGGACAGAACAAATGCATGGGTAACCGACTATTACGCAAGTGCAGGGGAATGGTCGAGCTACAAACTGTTAGACACATAGTCGAAGAATGTGCTAATACACGGTTTATAGGTGACATAGACCATTTACACGAATGTGGACCTGTAGCGATTGAATGTCTATTGCATTTTAAGTTAAGACTGTAAAAGTGGTATAAAATAATTTCATATTTGGTAAAATTTCACCTTGTTGATTATTGTCAGATGTTGAAATACGTGTCGTATTAATTGAGTTACATATATATCACCTATGTTATCCACTTAGTAAGTTATCCATGTACGTAAATGGAAAAAAAAAAGCGTAACGCTTATTTCTAAATTGTATATAAGAATAGTAATTTGAAATCGATCAAACGCAATAACACGGTTTGGAATGTTTGGAGTTGAAATATCAGCTCGTTGAAACGCGAGCATTACCGTAAATTCATCACCTGTATTGGTTTTTTTTTTACGTAAACTTTATGTTTGCAAAATCACGAATGCAGTTATACGAGGAAATTCGAGGAAACGAACAAGAGACGTGTTAAAAATTGATACCGAGAGTGTTACAGAGTTGCTTATAATTTAGCACTTTATTAATTACTTAAAACATAATATTAACACAAACGACAAACTGCGGAGGAGCTCGTATAACACGCGTTATATATACGAGTACATATATATATTGTTATAATTTTATATTTTCTCCGAAGACTGAAACTAAAACAAATTGCGGTTATTCTTTATAATGAAATAATCGAACAAAGTATTATTTCGTGTTAAATATTGTTTTCTCGTAACTATAGAGTTGAAAAACTGTCATGAAAATGATCACAACTGCGTCTATGAACTCCTCGCCGTCTCAAAAAGCGAGTTGCAAATTTAATTCGATTAATAATAAGAATAAAAAAATAATAAAACATAATATGTTAAATACAATAAAATAAAAAAAAAAAAACAAATAACTTTTCGATATAGAAGTAGGTATCGCTGATAGATGGGCGGCTTCTTCTCTAGTCACTTAACTTTAATAATAATTACAATAAAAACAAAACGAAATTTGCATAATTATCACTGTACTGTATTTTTATACGGATTGTTTTTTCTAAATAAATAATAATAATAAAAAAAAATAATTTTTTTTATTCAAAGGATATAGGTACGACAGCAGGCATAAAATATATGTATGAATTATACAAAATTATTAATTTGAAATTTTTATCGTAAATATTCTTCTTATTGCACATAAAATATCGAATATATTGTATGGAACGGATAGATACGAAATAATTCACTGTATACGTAGTCAAAAAGATAATTTTTTTGTTTAAACAGTTAAATTATCTTTGACTAATTTAAATTTTCCCTGTACGATTTTGGCCGCGAGTCATGGTTATTGTCAGTTCAACATGACTTGTTTAACTTTGTTCATTAACTGGTGCATGAATTTGAAAAAAAAAAATGATCAGACCAAACGAGACGATATTATTAAAGTACATAACGTTGCGCGTAGTCGTAAATACATATAACACACGGTCAGAAACTAAATTGAAAACTGTATCGTATTTTACCGAACAGGACTTATTTCGTGCCACTATGTGTACGCGTGACCCGTAGAGTCTCGCCGTACATCATAATTAAGACTATAGGATTTTAACGTTCTGAAACGAGACAAGGAATACAAATACCCAACCAAAAAGTACACAGATGCACAGAAAAAAAAGAAAAGAAAAAACTGATGGACGGAATCGTTTAGAAAAGTATATATTTATGAATTATTATTCGTGTTTTTGTTATTTTTTATTGATTTATTTGCGTATAATTAAAACGTCGGAACGCCGTTTCGTAATAATTTTCTGCGTTATTTCAAAAGGATATTTCGTGTCAACTCGAAATAAAAATTCGACAATTTACAAAAATTATGAAGTGTTTTAAATTATATATTATGCCAGATCACACAATACAAATAATATCTACGTATAGTATCTACGTTATCAGTGATGGTCTTTGGAAAGAAGGTCCTCTCGAAAATGAAATCGATTATGCTAATTTTAGAACGATCGTTTAGCTCAGAAACATATCCGTGTTAACAGAACCACTTCGGCGATAAGATAATATCGCGCGGGAAAAGAAACAAGGGCAAAGAATATAAATGTCATTTTGAACGTCACCAAAACGAGATATTATGTTCTTCCCACAGTGTCCCGCTGACATGTGATAAATGCATTTTACTTTTGTTCCATTCAATATCGGAAAGTTTTCGATTTCCCCCCCTATAAAACAGTTATAACGTTCTGCGCTGTAATAAACTATATCTGGCCGAATAATGTTTTGGTTTTACTGCTTCGGCGATATGTTTTTATTACAATTATCGTATTTATTTTGTCTGTAAACGGCACTTTTTTTTCTTCTGTATAGTATATAGAAGGAGTGATTTACCTCTTTCAGGGAATCAAATCGGGTATTCAGCGAGGGTACTCTATTCGGCATCACGTTTTTCGATTTTCCCCAACGGTTTTCTTAAGAACGCACGAAAAAACCGTCTGAAAAAAAAACCGTCTCGTAAAATTGCCTACGAGGCAAAAAAAAAATTTTGTATTTAAGATCTGAAATTTATTACAAACTTTGGACACATAGTATTTCAACAACGTTTAAAAAGAAGTCGTTTGTCATAATTTCTTTTGAAGTGTTTGAAGATTGAATTTTAAAAAAATTACAAAAACCGCTTAATAACAAGTGATCGCATACTTGAACAATCATCCGGAGCTACCTTTTTTTTTGTTTTATTAATTTTTATTATATGAAAATTGAAATAAAAAAAAAATGAAACATTTTATTTCTAATTAATTATTATTATTATTATTTTATATATCCCTTTTGTGAATATACATTTTAGACGAATTTTTCCGTACACAATTTTTAATTAATTTAATTTTATATATATTTATGAGTGATTCTGTACGCGTATGAACACAATCGGGTGACGGCTAGCAAAATGATGTGGGCGACTAGATTGACATAAATTAATCGTGAAAAACCAATCATTTATGTTTAATATGAATTTCTGTCATAAAATTGTTATTTTTAATGGTAAAAAAATGCAAAAAAAAAAAAATCTAAAATTTAATTATATATAATATGGTAACGCGGGGTTTTAGTAACTCTTACATACGAGTATGTATATAAATAAACTTAAAACTATTTGATTAGAATAAATGAGTTTTTGCATTCGTCAAATTTCAGTGAGACACTGGTATTTGTATATATATTATGATAGATGCGCGTAAAATCGTTTTCTATACTTTACCGTCACACGTATACGGGAATAGTGTATTTTTTTCCCCTTCGAAAAACAGTTTAATATACTTATATAAAATATAAATATACTTTTAGAAACGACGGACGTTTCCCGATGAGCACTGCAGTACATGCGCGTATAACATATCATATATGTAGGTGTATTATATATTAAACTTCAAAACGATTGCAATAAATTGTATCGTTTATTTTCAAAACTATACTCTTTAAAGATTTCCACAGAAACGTGCTCGTAAACACGCGTATCACGTCGTGTATGAAGACGTAACAGCCGTTTTCTTTCCGCAACAGTATATTATTACATTTACCGCGTAATTATTTTCAATCGATTTTGATTGAAAAACACCTGTGGTTTTAAAATCATCACTCACCGATCGGCAGGGGCAATGGCTGCAGATCAATTTGTTATCATCGAAATTGATAATAATCGTTTAAACATATTCGCGTGTTTTTCAATATTAAAATTTTCCAATCGAATTAATAAAAGATCGATTTTTAAATACAAATCAATGGATTACGATAAATGATAAAAATGTGTGTGTGTGTGTGTGTGTGTGTGTGAAATTTTGTCGGCCGCCGGGGTGCAATAGTAATGTAAATTCCGCTCTGCGCTCGTAAACGGCAATTTCCAAATATTGAACGAATTTGATTATCTAATCGGAACTTACAAACCAAATTCAACTGTTGAGTTTAACTGTACGATGATAACGAAACGAAATTTCGATTGTCAACTTGTATTTACGTAATTTATATGTGGAAATAATGTTAAAGTAATAATGTTCAATATAACGACTCGTGACAAAGTGTTGAGTTCATCGAAATAAACATATTATTCTCGGGTGTTTATTAGAAATGTTTATTTATTAGACTGCGCAATGAACGAATATTGTAAAAAAAAAAAAATATTCACTAACCCCGTGAATCACTCTCTCTCACGGTAAAATCATGCACACTAGCCTGATGCGCGACTCTGCGTAGATACGTGTAACAAATGATCGCCGTCAAATGTACAACTAAAATGAGTGGTCACGTTATTTTTCAATTACAATTTTTTTTTTTTTTTTTGTACTGGTTAATTCGCGTTCTACACGCCATTACAGACTGGTCGGAATAGCACGAGTGTTTTCAAAAGGTTTTCATTTCGGATTAACACGATATGGATGCAAACAACATTTGTTTTTTCAAGCCGTTCAAATTTTTTTGTCCAGATGTAATTTTTTTTTTTTTTTATAACATCCGAACACTATAGCATCGCGTCGCCATAAAATATAAGTCGAGCCAAGTATTTCTCTCCGTCGCGTGATGTGCGTTAGACGTCAATATTGGTTCGTGACTCAGTGGCGTAGTACCTATTTAAGGGCGGGGACACAGGGGTTCGTGGTCTACCGTCGTGTCACGGTCAGAAGATATAGACCACGGTAGTAGATTATTTACGATTACGACTTAACCAGTTACCACGATATAGATAAGTAAACTGTTTGCTGATAACAGCGTTATCATAATGCCGAACGTGCGTTGTTAAATGCATAGACATAATATAATATATAGACCGCGAACGACCAGTGTATCACATGTAATGCACTAGAGCCAAGATATGTGCGAGAGAGACCGTCGTAGACCTGTTAATTATAGTTAGACTGTTAGAGAGACAGACTTAGAAGAGGTTTTTTTCACGGGTGATTAAACAAAATTGTGGCAGCAAGATATCCGGATCCGCAGCGAATGGTGATACATGATTATTTATTCATCCATGAAAAAATCTCAAATGGCTCGTTCTCTCTCGCACATATCTTTGCTCCGTACTTCCTTTCTCTAATCGCGGTCTATATATTATATTTCTATGATTTTAACAGTTACACTTGACGGTTATTTTTACTACTTTTTTTGTTGAAAATTTTCCAATTTTTTTTCTGTTTTCTTTTCGTCGTTGGTTCAACGCGTTGTTAATTGAAATAACAATGAGTATACGAATCTAAATTCGTCCCCAAACAAAGGAGGAAAACAGATGTTTGTAACGTCTACGTCCGTAATATTTAAAATTATTATAATACGTAAAATAATTTTTGAAGTGAAAATAATATTATTATTAAATTAAATTTTGATTAATAGAAATGCCTTTATTTTTTATCGTTAATTTCGTAATTTTTTTTTTTTAATAGAAATGTGATTGTTTATAGCCATTTTAAATTTTGTTGGTGCCCATCCCCCTCCCCCGTCATTACACATTTTTTAAAATACGCTCCTGATTCGTGTATATATATATATTCTCTTTGGCGTATATATATGTCTACTCGAGGTTTATACATAGGCATTGAATATTATATACGTGTTTCGTTGAAAAGCTCGCGGCCATATTCGACGACGTGCGGTGGTGGTGGTGGTGGTGGTGGTGGTACAGGCCGCGGTATGATTGATCGACCGAATCAGCAGCCTCCGGCAGCGGTATATGTGTGTGTGTGTGGCTAGTCTAATAATACTCTCCGCGTGTCTCATCTCCGTCGACTGTGTAGTACGTTCAAGTCGACAATATCACACATAAATATACAGAAACGCGGAAAGAGCGAGCATGAGGGGGAGGGCGTTTTAGGATGCGAGATTGGTAGGGAAGTATATACGGTTTTGAGTATAATGTAATGTGCAGTTTAAATGGTAAAACTTGGGCTAGAATATTATATTTTCGACAGTATATTAACGCGTCCGCGTATACGTATATTTAAGTACCCCGTGGCGGCTGGTTTCCGTGTCGCGTGTTGCTCTCCTCACACACACACACGCTTATAATATAATATATATTATAATAATAATAATAATTCCGGTGGCGACATTCATCTTGTTAAAAGATGTCGTTTCAAGTTTTAAGCGGTTACCAACTTTTGAGCCGGCTGCACTCGGATCGTCGTCGCGTACACGAACGCACACACGCACTATATTATATCAAAATTCGTTTCTCCGGCGGCACCCGAAATCTCTATCGCGCACTGCACCACAGATCTCGTGTATACGTCATAAATTTAAAGTTTTTTTTTATATTATATATATATGTATATATATACAGTGGAGGATTGCTGCAAATCAATCTTAGGATTGATTACAGGAAGAAGATTATACAGAGTCGTAGCAAGAGGGGGGGGCGGTACGAAAGGTGTCTGCGTCCCGTGCGCGAAATTTAAGAGATTATAAAAATTTATTTTGATTATTTTCAACGATAATTTATTGAAATTAAAAAAATATATATATATTTATAAAATTAATACTCCATTAGTTCTGCGTCGAAAGCAAAAGAGCGCAATTTTAAGTACTGCCCCCGGTGCGACATTCAGTCGCTACGGTCCTTTATAATATATACTGTACACGTTTTTACCAATACAAAACGACGTGTCCGTTTTGCGAGCGTAAATTAAATTACTGATCCTTATTTGTTTGTATTATACGCAAAACAGTACGCGGAATATAATTTTTACTCTTGAATTTTAACAAATCGATTTCTTTTCGATTTTCAACAGTGTCTCGAGTACTCGAGGAAAAAGTTTTAAAAATTACGTTACTATAAGAACGATCCTCATCGTTTTCTGTCCAGCCGGACGTCTTGTTTATGTCTATCTGTAGCATATTGTAATGGTTATTCACGTCGTTGGCTGTACTTTTCCGCGCAATTTTTTTTTCTTTCTTTTAACTCGCGGCTTATTGACGAACACTTAACATTTTTTTTTTTTTTTTGGAACTTATTGGATTTAAGTCTTGGCGGCTATAGACATTTTGAAAATGTTGAAATGGCTAGTAAGCGCAGCTTTTTTAGAATCCTAGTTCACGTGGTAAAAAGTTGCTAAGCTTTTGCACGTATATAACGTTCAGACGTTACAGTCGACTCGTTCTTCTGTAACGGTTCCGAAACGTGAAACGCCCACAACGCACAGTCACATTTGCAGAATTCCAAGGACATTAATTATGTAACGATTTGAGTTGTCCTGAAGCTCAGACAATTTTGTTTGTTCAACAGACAACTGCATGGAATGAAAGCGAATGATAAACGCGAATTAGACGAAACCGCATGATTATCGTCTCGCGGTTAGGTGAATAAACGCGTGTTCGTGGCTACTGATATTATAATGTATCGCGAACTTTAATCGAGGAGCAACAAACCTTCTATGTTTCAGTACGAAATTTCTATTATCCACCGCCCATTGCCACAGCCTGTAGTATACGATTCTGTATTTGCTCGAGTGAAAAACCGTTTGAATTTTTTATTTTTTCTTAAAACGGGTTACTTTTGTACTGTTGTTATGTCGCTACGTTTTTTACGTAGGACACGAACAAACACACCCGTTTTCTGCATACAGACATAATTATAGGATGCGAAATATATCATTCGCGGCACACAGATCAATTTCTTATCAACTTCCACGGACCGCGAAGATGTATTATGCAGTCGTCAACGGCAGCTATACTCGTCGGAATAGTGACCGGTTAATTGTTTGGACGAGAAAAAAAAAATCTGTCCGTGACTCGACAATGACCGGACACGTCGGGCGGGACTTAACCTGCAGTACTCGCGTTTAATTATCCATAGACTATAAGTCATTTAAAACCCTAAAATCCACGTTCTTACCTTGTGCCGATTTTTCGGAGGTATTTTACGACTGGAGAAAGATAATTCTGTTTTTCGAGTGAATTAATTATAATATGTTCACTGTTAATTTTTGTTACACATTGGCATTGCCGAAAATGACATAAAGCTGCTAAATATATTTTTATTATGTCGACCGACGCTGATTTATGATATTGTAGTTTAATGCACACTTTGTGTTACTTTATAACGTCTTTTTCGACATGCACTCGTACAATACGCTCAGGTGTTTTAGTGTTTTTAATTTAAAAATTCCTTGGTTCTTATATAATACGATTTGACGACTTATGCGTATCATCTGCAATCTCCGTTCAAAACGATTGTTTTACAGTAATTTATACCGATTTGTCGTCAATCGTTCACTACACTAGGGTTTTTTGGTGTATTTTTTTGCACCATTAGAAACTTAAAAGATAGACAAATATATATGTTGAATCACTATTTAACGTTAACCGAATTCAATTCTAAAAAAAGATTTGGTTTTTTCTTTTTTTCTTCCGATTTCAGGCCTAAAAAAAAACCATATCCTCTAACACACAATCCTCCATTCTCCTTTTTCTGTTGCTCTTTTTTTCTTCTAATTCGAGCTTCTGGCAAGTAATTCCACAACCTTTTTTATTACAGTTATTGTTCTGAATCTTTCCAAGAGTGTTTTTCCACACGGATTCTGCTCCAAACAGCTTTTATTAATTCATTTTGGCTCCCGCTGCCCATTGTAGTTATCTTACATTTCTAATTACGTCTACTCTCCACTAGTTTCGTCCTTGACTAATCCGAAGATTTTATTCTCCAGTATTACACTTTTTCTCGTCTTATTTTCTCAGCGGCCATGTTTATGCTATCCGTACAGGATTACTCGACGAATTGAATTAATAAGTAATTGCTTTTTTAATTCACTCGATAATGATCTTAATCCAAATATCATTGCTATAGGCACATATAGCAAAGCTTATTATTTGCCTGGATTACTCTTTAGACACTTTTCTAGGTTATTGGAGGAGTCGTTTTGTTTTTTAAATATTTTTATTATGTTGAAAATCAAAGTTGATTTTTATATTTTTAAATTGTTGTTCATGTGCGAGTATATTAAAAAAAAAATCGACTCGTAAGCTAATACAATAGGAAAAGCCTGACGAGTTAACATATATTTTATTAAAATTGAATTTGATTCACTTCAAGTGGTCGAATTTTACGTAAATTGTCGCTCTATAATAATAGTAATAGTATAATTATAATAATATAACCGGAGAGATCGTTTTGCACCGACACGTTCAACGGAAAATGCTTTCGTGTCTCGTCCATTCTCGTAAAACGTCAAAAACACCGTCCAAATCGATAAAATAATAGAATAATTGCAGTTGACCGTTGTGCGGTGATCATTTGAAATTTCAAAACTTCCAGCGTCGCAATATATAGGCGAGTGCGTCGAAAGCGGGGCATCACTACGCACGTATTAGTTTTCTCGAAAAATTACCGAAAAAAAACTAATAGATTTATTTTCGAATAACTAAAAAAAAAAATTTCGATCAATTTTCGAAGACTATTTTCTTTTTTTTTTTAATTTATTATAAAGTGTATCGATAATAGTAAATAAATAATTTAAAAAAAACGCATACTGAGTATTGTTTTAATTTTTTTTTTACTTCGAATATTATACACATAAAAACATTAACGCGGCCGAGAGGTGAGTACGGAGCGAGACAGGAATTGGTCCGGAATTTCGCGTTTAAGCAGCCGTCCGTGTATAATAATTAATAATAACACAATAATATGCGCACGATTCAAAAATTATGCATTTTGCAGAATTTTGAAATTTCACGTTTTCATTCTTTTTTTAAGTTTTCACAATTAAAAAGGGGATTTGTATGCGTTCGAAAACCGTTACTTCGTATTACTTACCCGACATACCGGCCAGTCAAGACCGTTGTTTGATTTACACGCGGCATTCCGTGGTTTATTATAATAATTTTATTATATTTCAAATTCCAAAACGAGCAAATTATACGATAAAATAACCACGGGGCAAGAGTTAATTAATTTTTATTCTTACTCGCTAAAATTAATTACAACCAAATTTTATTACCGGAGTTAAAAGTTGATTAATTAAAATTCAAATATTAATTGAACAAAATCCTATTAACTATTTACATATAATATGATCGGGGAGTTTTTTTTTAATCGTCTGTTTGTTTTTTTTCCCCTACAATTTTGAGCGTACCATCGTCGTACTCTTTGAAGATAATTTTAGAGGGGACGCATTTTAAGCGTTAAGTCCCCTTTGCCTCCACTTAAACCCCTGACGTAAAATCGGCGTTATTAGGAAATCGGGAGGAAAGTAAAAATAATAATGCGTATTTCGGGTTTTGTCGTTACGTCATATTAAGTTTTAGGTTATTTTTAATAAAAAACAACAGCTTGACTTCATAAATATTCAGCATATTTCAGTTATGCGATAACGCGCAAAAACAAAATATATATAAAAAAACTACTGTCACTGCGTGTCGAAGAAAGCGACTCCCTCCGCCTGCTGTATAACTCATAATTAAACATTTTGTTGTCGTTTTTCAAAAATTAATTTAAAAAAAGTTTTGCGCCTTTCACAAATAAAGCTTCTTACTCGATATAATAATATGACACGCGTTTGTAATATTGTACTTTGGATTTCGCGTCGCGTACCAACAATAATCAATTTTCGCAATCACGCTGGACAATGCTTACCTGTATAAATTGCTGATACAGTGATACAAAATTGATTCGCAATTCAACACAATAATATATCATACTCCGTAATACGTCATTCGTATACACATTGCGGAAACCATTTATGCATAATATGCGCGCGTTTCCCGAATTTTCGTTTATAACGTTGAAATATCTATCAATTTATTGAATTTACCCGGAGTTAATTAGAAAAAAACAAAATTTCAAGTTCGATAAAGAATTGCGTTGAATCTTCTTCTGTTACCACATAAAATTTACAAGCATTTTTGTTGCGTACAAGCAATTTGTTGCGTATTTAAAAATTCGAAAAATTATTAAACTCTTGTCCGTCGTTTAGTACGTGTTATTTATATCTCCAAAATTGATCTCCGTCGGTCAAATACGATATATGTACAAACGTACTGATGATTTGTTCTTTTTAATGTTTATCTATATTGTCGAATACAAAGAGTCCTTTTAAAAATTGGGGAATCGCAGGAAACGCAGTCGTGTGTGTATTCGGAGCAAAAATACGACGTCCGGAAGAAATTTGAACGAATATTTAGATTTTTTTAAAATTTTCATTCAAATTTTTCGCGTGCCACGAATTTGCGTTCCTATCAGTATAATCACGTAAATATAAAAATAAAAAAAATTACCCGATTTTTAATTTCTGCGCAGATTAAAATGTTTTCGTTGATAATATTATTTTCAGCTGGAACCCTCACATATTTTCTTTCCGCGGTCAGAACAGGGTAGTTAATCTGACACACATATTGTATACGAATAACGTTACGACGGTCAAATATTTTTACCACGCTCTGCGAAGCATAAAAACACATTGAGGTCGACAAAAAGTATTAATTTAAAAAGAAACGTAACGTCTCTGTCGGTACGTAATCCCGAGAATTCGATTTTCCTTCTATGCAATTTTACGCTGGTCTCTCGACGTAAACGCCGCATAGTAAACTTGCGAATTTCTACGCTAAAATCGTTGCTGGTACTCGGACGCGGATCCAGGAATCACAAATTGGGGGGTGGGGATCAGCTACCTAAAATTATACCTATTTATAGGTAGTTACGTACTTATCCTGATCTAGAAATTATAGATTAGGAGGAGAAATAAATGCTCGACAAATAGCATATATATAGGTATTAAATGTATAATTTTTAAGCAATGATTACAGCCGAAGGGGGAGCTAAAGCCTTTGGATCAGCGCTTGGTGGTACATACCAAAAAAAAAAAAATTCGGTCGAATACTATTACGTTAGAAATTACGAACGGAAAATTTGGAAAAATTCGATTCCCCCGCCCCCCAATAAATTTTCACGTGATGTTTCAATAGCGAATCGAAAATTTAAGTTTCGACTTTAAGATTTACACGAAGAATTACGAGGGAATATAAAAAGACGAAAGTCCCCTACACCGAGGGGAGAGAATTTTTTTTTACAAGAAAACTCTTCGTGTTTTGTGTATTTAATACTCGTACGTATTACTCGTATATTTTCTTCTCGTATTATTATAGTCGTTGTAATTTTACGGTTATGAAATGATTTGATTGAGCGAACGTAAAACTAAAGGATTATGATGGGATTTAATATACGCGCGCTCGTCTGTGGACGATTTTCTGCAGCGACTATATTGTTATATGATCCGCGGACGGGAAACTCGCATCTCGTCTAATGATTAAGTGCTATTGATTTCTGCGTTGTATTTTATAGACGCGCGCGGTATAATAATATATAATTAATTACGCGTTTCGATGCTTCGTAAATGCAAGACCGTTCGTTACATATAATTGCGTTTATTTATAATTTCGATATCGATGATAAATTCGATATTTATCTTAGATAAATGGGCGTACTTATGGGGGGTTCATGGGTTTTAAAACCTCCCATTGGTCGTATTTTTTTTCTTTGCAACCAATTCGTATTGTTAATGGATATGAACATTCATTGTCTTGTCGTATAATTGATATTTACAATTTTTTAATCTTATTATAACATAATAGAATAGCGGAGTCCAAAGTCCAAAACAGATTTTTTTTTTTTTTTGGAGGAAAAAATAACGCGTATTATTTCTTCCAAGACGTTTCTCCGAGTCCGTTTTACCGTCTAAATACCCGGTATGTGTGATGTTTAAAACGCGTTTTCGTCATTTTTAGTTGTTACTCAAGTACAATTGTTACTGAACGTTATTAAAAGTAGAATTAAAAGCTGAGGAAGTGGTAGATGATCTGGTAAAAAAAGCCAAGAAAATTAGATTTTTTTTTTATAAAAATAAAATTGTATTGAATATTGTACTATTTTCTTTATTTTCATATTGAAATTATTAAAAAAAATATTAAATGTCATAATCGAAGGGGTGCGGGCACAGAGCACCCCACATATTTGTCTAGAAATTATCGAAACCCTCCCCCCTTGGAAAATTCCAGAGAACACCACTGTTTATCTATGATTTCGAAAGATAACTATTATGTATTAAATATGGTATCACTTTTTCTGCGATAAAGCAACTTCCCTTTGATTCTTTCTGCACTCTTCGGAATCGTCGAAATCCCTTCGTGCACGAGCCTCGGTTCGTATACATGCGCATTGCACACACGCGCGCGTACGTCGGTCGTCGAGCAAACAAGTGGTTTGGACGAGGGCGTGGTAAAAAAAAAAAAACCACGCAAAATAAATAAATATAACCGCGCGAAGAAAAACACTAAACGAAGTGTCTCTCGAAATATTACAAACAAAGAAGCGGACGTTGTTGGTGCGAGACACACGCAGAGATTGTGTGAAAACGGACGATAGAGAGAAAATTGTTCGTAATAAAATAGTGAAAAAGCGTCGTGGCTGCTACTCGACGACAAGGTTTTGCTCTTAGCGTCATCAGGATACGCTCGCACGCTGCACGCACAATTGTATTCCCGGCGAGCTTTTTATACTTTTTTTTTTCTTCTTCAAAAATCCTTCGATATATATATGAGAACTCTGAATTACACGTTTCAAGTATTATTATAAATATATATATATATATATATATATACGTGTGTAATATGCACTCACATTGTTACTCGACGTCGTTTTCCCTCGTTTCATATAAAACACACACACACACATTGTTGTGTTGTAGTTGGTACTCGCTGAAGTAGTCATCAGCCGCGACTGTTATCTACAAGGACGACGACGTCGTGGTCGTAGTAGATCTATACACGCACGTTCAGGACCGTCCAGTCTACTTTTGCGTACAACCGTCTTACCAGACGTATAATATATAACACGGCATACGTTCGTGGGAGAAATTCTCGTTTACTTTAGCCGGCAGCAGTTATAACAGCAATAATACTCCGGGAGATTTATTTATTTATTTTTTATCCCGTTCCTCGGATAATTTATACGATTTCGGGGATCATTCACGCAAATCATCCAATAAATAAATGACGAACGAACAATAATCAATAATAAAACTTATATATATATGCTATTCAGTTTAAGAATATATACCGGGCGGCGGACGAAAACTGGTTCATTTCGCGCAGGCGAGGTTCTATCGGTATTCCGATTGGCGGAAACCGTCGTGAGCCGACTGCTGCCGACAACAATAGCCAATGACAGAGTAGCTATTAACCGCCTGGGGAGTTTCGGCTTTTATTCAACGTGCGCGTTCCGGTATACTCTTAAACTGAATAGCATGTAGTCGAATTGAGCTGAAATTTTAGATAAAGATACACGAATTAAAATATACTTGTAAAATATATAATATTAAATAACGGGTGTTTATTGCCGTTTTCGGAAAGGTTCGATAACGCGGTGTCCACACCGAATGTTATTTAATAGTGCTAATCCACGTCACATTATAGTGACATTTTTCGTTCTCAACCGAGTTTTAAAAGCCGGACAACGTTAAAATAAAAGTATTTCCTCGTTGTTAGCAATATTATAAAATATTATCTCGGCAAACGACTAAACGTTTAAAAGTTACTTATGACAATAAAAACGTCTATTCTTTTTTCCTCAAAGGCGATTTGTTTCGCCTCGTCAAAATGTATTTAAATAATAGGTATTGCTGTATTGTAGGGCCTGTCGATGATATATTATGTACACGTTGTTGGTCAGAATGACGTTCGAGGTTATGTACGTAATATACAGAATCGCGGTATTTCGTGCACTACTATAGTGTCCAGTGTCGTCGGGATAACCTTATGATCGAGTGGTTTTGTTAATGTGAGGCGACGAACTGATTTATGAACGAAATTTCGCAATCGAAAGATTATAATATTAATATTAGCTTATTTATATTATATTAGCTAAGAATCTAATAATCAAGTAACTTTAACACTAAAATTAATGTACAGTAACAAATTGTTATTACATTAGATGCGTTGAAACGTGACGAAATTCGTGATGTAGAATTTATATAAGATGGCTTCAGACGTTCGGCGGTATTAATTAATATTATATTGTTTCCATGAAATTGATTTAGCGGAGAACCGTATACTCGTATAAACCGTATAGTTATCACAAACAATGTATAATATGCGCTGAAATACGTATTTTTAAAACTATATACCTTTACTGTTGCCAGCGCGTATATATATATATATATATATATATATATATATATATAATATACAGTTTTCGAAATGTTTCAGCACTATTCATTTTCAGACGTTTTAGTTTTACTCCTCCACTGTGTTCGCAACTTCAACTGCAGATATCCAAAAATCTTCGTTTATCATCGATAATCATACGCATTTATTGCCAGCCTTCACATCGTTTAATAATAATAATAATAATTCTTCGCCAACTCCTGAAAACGATTTTCTATAGTAATTCTTTTACGTTTGTTAACGTAGACGGGGGTTAGGGTCCTTTTTTTAGATTGTGCACTATGTTTAAAAACTCGCGCATAAAAAATACGTTATCCGACAAATATGTAAACGTACGGTAAAGTGATTAATATGTGTGTTTTCAACATCACTCTAATACTATACAGTATAATAATATTTACAGATAAACGCTTTTCACCGCGGTATATATCACGAAAATATGCAATCGGTCAAAAGATATTTATTTGAATAGAAAATTTCCGTATTATTCGACAAACGTATATAATATTTATATATTATATATACAGAGCGATTCATTCGATTAAAAAAAAAATCAATATTTATTTTAGAAATTAACTGCACGCGAATTGAACCGCCAACAAATGCACGTGCGATTCAAAACGTAAAACTAATATAAATTAAAACAATAAGTGCGTTTTGATTATAAAACACTATTCAAAACTCCACTTAACATAGCATTTTATACGGACATGCCATACAGGAACCGTATAGATTGCCCAGGCGTAATTTAAAATTTAATTGACATTGCCAAACCGTACAAGGATTCGTATGGAATCCCTATTTTCATTACATATACACTACTCCACGCTTATAATACTTTTTTTTTTTGGAATAAATATGTTATTTTTGAAACATCAATCGTTCTGTATACTTGTATACTTTCGGACACGTTTGTTTTCACAAACTCAGCGTGTCGACGGGCGGATCTCTGCGGGTTTTACGTTTCACTTATGCCAAATGACTCGAAACCGACGAAACGCGGGTTAGCTATTATATTTGTGTACAGGATGAGATAGAGGAGCAGGACGCGGTTTGTGTACGTTCCTTATGAAAAAAAGTAAATACAATAACTCCTTCTCTCTCTCTCTCTCACACACACACCCAGCGTCTTCATGAGCTGAATTTCGTGCGCATCGTTGATCACGTGAAAACGGTGTACACTGCACATATATGCGTATCGAAAAAAAGTATTTTTACAAATATAATCGAATATAATATATAAACAGACGAGACGTTTTTTGCTATTTTTATATGGATATAATAGATATTTTATATATTATACCGATGACGTTTCCAAATAGAATTCGACAAATGTATGTACACAATTTGTATATGCATATATATATGTAGATAACGTCACGCGTTATTTGTTTGGATTTATATAAATTTCTCCGTTCCCTTATTCTCTCTCCCGGGGGCACAATAACTATAAAATATTATACAATACGTGCGGGTGTGTATGTGTATTTTGTTCAATAAAAACGGTTTAAATTTTCAACAAATTGCAATAAAAATTTATTTACACAATACGTATAGTGCATGATATTGAAAATTTCTTTGCCCGGCACAAAAGTCGTTCGTATTATATATTATAAACGTATATTTTTCGATGAAATAAAAAAATTAATATTTCGTTTGAAATGTTATTACGGTTTACTGATGGATTAGTAGTGTAAATAAAATGTATATATATATATTTTTTTTTTAATTAAAATAATTTATATATTTGTTATACATATTCGCGTACGGCAATATTATTCGTTAAATTATACAATTATTATTATTGTATTTATTTTTCTTTAAAAATATAACGGGGCCGAGATTTCGCAAATATAAATATAGGTAAAGTGCAAAAACGCGTTGAACAAAAAATCGATCGAATAGTATTATTAGTTTGAACTCAACACCAAAAATAAAATTTATTATAAAATTAAGAAAAATTTAAAAGGTTTTGCGCAATCAAAGGATTCGTTTAAAATTAGTTTTTCCGGTAGTCGAATTTTATTTTATTTTAAAAATGATCTTATAAGAATTAATATAACATAATAAAATATGCATATATTTTAGGCGGTAATAAAACGCCTCGTAAAAAGAAATTAATTATCTATATACCTGAAGTTTATAAATAAATTCCAAGAACTGTTGGCATAATAAGCATTCGACGGTTTTTTTTTAAACACTGTGCATATAATTAACGTGAAGCGATTACATGTTTCGTTGAAAATGTTTATACAGTCCGCATTAATAATACAATTTTATTATTAACGCGAAATTTTGAATATTAAAGACAGGCGTGAGTAAACTGCGTTAATCTTTAAATGTATATTATGTCAATAATGCTGAAACTAAGAAAGAAAAAACTGTTGTTAATTTAAATTTAAAAAAAATTGTGAACTAATGATGAAGTTAATAGTGGACTGACCTGTACAATCGACAAGTTACCTTAAATACGATACCATATTATTACAAAGGTGATCTTGTGTGTAAAAAAAAAAAAAAATGCTTTAAAACACACAGCGAGTTCTTTGTTCGAAAAACATTTAAAATGAGAAAAATTAAAAAAAAAAACTGTTTAAAACGATAAAATAAATTGATATGATTTGCAATCAAATCTGTGTTTAGTTTAAAATGACAATACATATATAAACAACACGTTTCCTACTAAAACATATACCTACATTTATTGAAAAAATTCAATTCTTTATAAAATTTCGATTAGGTTTTGGAGAGGGGAAAAATGTAGGTGTGATAACTCATGGCGAGTCGTAAAATGTTCGATTTTTAAATCGTCAGCTGCGTGTACCTATAAGAGATAATATTTCGGCAACGCTCGGATTTTTGGCGTTCGAAAGATACGCACAACAGGTGAATATAATAAATGATGTGCGCTCAAATACACGCCGAGTACGCAAAAAAAAAAATTCTATTTGACGAAATCGTATTCACTGTGCAGGTTGTACTTATACATTTACTTAGAAATTTATACTCTTATAGGACAAAAATGACGTTTTCGCGATCGTTTCTATATATCGTATTATTTTATTACATATATTTACAAAGAAAAGTATTCCGTTTACTATATAAGAATTCCCGTTCTACGTCTTACGTATAAGGTTATAATAAACAGGAATTATCACACTCGGGTAAAGTGTATTCTTTAAGTAGTAAGAATAAAAATATATGTTAATAATTTCCAAAAAAAAAAAATTCAATTACGTTAAAATCAAATTCGATAAAATAATTCATTCATTTTATACGGAAAACTTGTGTGGCGTTAAAAAATAATAGTTTTTAATATTTTTAAAAAAAAACCGTTCGAAATGCATTGAAAAACAGTATTTAAAAAAATATTCCACTCCAAATATTGTAAGCAAAGTGCGAGGATCATGTTATTATAGTGTGTCGCCGATATTAATAAACCGTACTTTATGGTTATTCATCATAAAAACTGAAAGAAATCGAAGACGACGAATTGTAAAAATTCGCGTAGAAAATGAGATTTTCAAACGGGAAGGTCGGTAAAAAAAAAAAAATAATAGTTATATAGTATTCAGGAATTTTTTTTTTTGAAAACCGTCTGTATTTACAGAAATGATATAAGAATAATAGAATCAAAACGATATACACCGTATTTTAAGATGGTGAATATATGTAGACGCGAATTCTTAAACTATTATGTGCTTAGGACGCTAATAAACGAAATTTTAACTTTTAAGTAAAAAATTATTTACTTTTATTATTTAACAGTAAATAACATATATATATATAGAAATATATTGATATATTTTAGTTTATCTGGATTAAAAAAAAAAAAAAAAATATTAGAAAAAGATAGGTTACGGAATACGCGCGTTTTTATTGGAATAAAATCGATAATAATCGATCTTGTTATTATTATATTTTTGTTTTTTCGTAAAACAAACGCGATTCGATATTGAATTACGTCGTATTCGAAAGACAAAAAAAAAAATAAATAAATAACGCATTGGAAAAATGTTCAATCGAGTTATACACGAGTGTATAATATACAGACGTATTTTACCGTCTGCAGTACTGGAAACGAACGCGCGTGTGACAACCGATAACTCTATTATATATATATATATAGGAATTATGACGTCTCTATATATTTATTATTTATCGTCTACTTACGAAGTAAGCGTGCTTTTGTACAGTATTTAGGAGCACTTATATAAAGTCTACGTTATTATCATCATCATCATCATCATCATCATCATTTTTTTTTTGTTTCGTTTACCCGAGCCCGCGAAAGCTGTTTAGAGCAAATTGATTCTACATTGGATCGTAAAAAGGGATTTTGTCGTCCTTCCCCCCCCACACACACACGTTATATTAACGTGCAGCGACGGTAATAATAGCAAAAAAAAAAACACCTCGAGGGGCACTGTCGTGAAGCTGCAGGAGGAGAAAAACGATTGTTTTTTTCGTTACTCAATTTGGAAAGATTTTTTTTTTCTACGTATAAATACTCTTATTATTTTCAGTGCATATCGAGTAAACGGGTTTTAGACGAAATCGATTTCTCGCACTACACAGCCCATCCGCGTTAAAATTTACTTTTGTAAAATATAAAAAAATCGTGTTTAATAAGTTTCGCGACTAAATTGAATACCTACACACTGCTGGCTGCACGTTTCGAAATGCAATCGGAATATACCTACTGCTATAATAATATATTGCTGTGTGTGTTTGTGTACATTTTATTCCGATATTTGTTATGGGAAATTGTTTTCGCGATAAATAAAATAAACACCGAGAAAAATACGCAGCATTACGCCTTCTGGGTCCTATATATAAATTCGATATATATGCGTGTAATGTATACTGCACCGATACTCCGTAAATCGAAGAATGAGTATAGGTAACTTAAACGTGAAAATATATATTTAAATGTGTATATAACAACAGGGGGAAGTGGACAAAAAAAAAAAATATTCAAATCGTTTTTGCAGAGCGTTTTATGGCGAATAAATCATCTCTCGTATTACTATATATCTCTCTCTCTCTCTATATATATATATATATACTCGTATATATATATACACGCGTATATTGTATAAACGACATTATATTTGAAAATTAAATTCATTATAAATTGATATTCTGAACGGAGATAACACGCGCGGATTTCATTACAAATAAGATTCTATATGCGAGATAAAACTGCGATGTTCGCCCGAGCGGACGCGTTTTTCGCGAAAAATAATTTTCGTTTTTAAACGTTTTTGCAAATCGAAATGATTGAAATAACAGAGGGAATACGCGCGTATATTTCGTGTTTTCGAATGAGAAAATATGCAACCGAAATGTTGTAAACGCTACCTACATATTATTATTACATATTGTAAGTTTTATTTTAAAAACGATATGATAAATACTAAATAGTCGCAAATATGACCGTACACAGAAAAAATAACCGAAATTGGCCAAAACGCGTTATTATACGCCCACTTTATTCGGACAAAACTGAACGTTTCGGATATATTTTTGTAGATCTCTTTCTCTATGGTTTCAATCCGTATAGATTGGTAGGTTTGCAGCCATCTTCCATTCTTCTCTATTGTCAGCTGCTTTCCTTTTCATTTCTACATACGAGTCACAATCCTCGGTCCTTTATTATTTGTTTAATGTATTCTAATCTCGGTCTTCCCCTATGGTTCTTTCCTTCTATAATAATCAGTTTCAGCAATCCTTCGTGTCGCATTATATGGCCTATATCCATATTCGTTTCGTCTTTTAACTGTATTTTTCCATATATATTAACTTTCCTTCTGATATTCTTCCCTGCAGTACTTCTTCATTGGTTACTCTGTCCATCAAACTTATCCTTAACACTCTCCTGTAACATCACCACATTTCAAACTTCTTCGTTCTTCCATTGTTATTGTCCAGGTTTCGCATCCATATAGGGCTAATTTGTGTAGATAAGATTATAACAATTATAAATGTCGTCTTTTTATTTCCCGTGTCGTTTTTTTTGTTACCGAATACACCACTCACGCGACCGACGTCTTCTGGGCAAAATTGTAGCGTCTGTAAATTAATTTAATATGAATAAAACTTGTATTTTTAAAAATTAAATTTTTTTTATTCATTAATTCATTTATTTTTGCAAGTATATTCAGAGCTATTAAAAAAAAAAAAACCCCAAAAATATTATTATAATATAATGACTACGCTACAGATTTGCAGTAAACAGCGTCGGTCATAACTATACATAGAGATATGCCCGGGCAAAAACCGAAATATTCAGTTTTGACCAAATAGGCCATTACGCGTTTTCTCTGTTTTCGGCTTTCATCGCGTAACACACGTCACGTAGAAAATACAGTACCGTCGTTAGATTTCGTGAGGCCGCAGGCAAAATATTATTTGTTATGTATCGATAGTGTATTATCTACATTATTATTATCTGTTACATTTTCGAATGATTTTAAATTACATAATATTTGATTGTCACCGACATATTTTTTAGTATAATAATAAATAATTACCATCGTATTATTTATATATTTACTGTTTAAGATAAATTTAAAAAATATATATATATTTTTCAACAGAGTGGTCACTGGTCGGACTGTTAGATTTATTTTTTTTTTGTAAGTAAATTTATAATTTACAATATAATAGAAAATTTGTTCTTCGTGACTATATTGTACGTCAGGAGACAGTAAAATCAATGTTAATAGCGAGTAATATTTTGCGTTTAACTAAACTAATTTTTTCTTTTTTTACCTCATTATAGCCATTAAATTAATTAATTCATTCTGAATTTCGTAGTAACATTTTACCCTACGAACACGTTCAGAAATATAATTCGATCGAATTTTTCCATCTTTTCGATTAATTCCGAAAAATTCTCCGTTATTGTACGCACTTACCAGACGATCCAAGAAAAGGGTCGCTGTGTCGATGCAAAAAAAGAAAAAAAATATATTCCTGCTATATAATGTTCTTTTGAAAACGCAATCTCAATGAAAATTTTTCTTCGTTCTATCGAAGCTAAACCATACATATTACATTCTCATCGCCAATAATAATTTGTTCGCTGTTTTCACGCGGTATCATTGAACAATTTCTCGATTAACTACGGTATTTATGTCGCGCGCTATAGTTTTATTAAAATTTCACGAATATCGAGTAAAACAAAATTTATGTTTACAGTAATAAAGTAATAACGAATGCAAACCTAATGGTCAACAATGAACAAATACAACGAGTAAACGAATTCTGCTATTTATGAAGCTTGATAACAGATGACATAATAAAGCTACACAAAAGAAATAAGAAGACGAATTACACTAGCAATAATAGCTATAAGCCTTCGGGAGAAAAAACGAAGAATTTTTACAAACGAACATCTGAGTATAATTTCAAGAAAGAAATAATCGTAAAAACATACGTTTGGAGTATTCTATTGTGTGGCTGTGAAACGTGGACGATAGGAAAGTATATGAGAGAGCTGACAGACTGCAGGATGTGGAGGAAAACGACAGGAACAAGCTGGATAGAACTGCATAAGAGAAGAACATTGATTAATGCAAAGAAAAATAAAGCTGATTGGACATCCGATACAAGACACAATGAGTTCGCATCACAATCGTCTTGGAAGGGAAAATAAACGGTAATAGAATCAGAGGAATATCGCATAAATCCTTCTTTGAAGAAATTTTCCGTTGGATGGGTTTTACCAGCTCTCTTACCGACAACCGAAGAAGACCGCGGCAAGTGACAGACGCGATGAATGGCTACATCGACAAGGCTTTTCGAAGCTTCAGACGATGGAGTCGATATTTTCGTTAGGGAAAAAAATTAAGAGCCAGAGATTTTTTTTTTTTTAATCGCCATATCACTATAATATAGTGATATCGCAATATTATATTATATTGTACGCTTACGGCATTGCTCTTAATATTTAATAACTTAATATTATATTATATTCGCGCCGGACGATTCGATGGGAGGGGATATTTAATATTTGTTCGAAAAAATGCGCCGAACACGATGATTGTTTTTCGTGATTTTTTCGAGCAAAAAATAAAGTTTTAAAACAGAAATATGACATTTCATCGCGCAATAGTATATATATATATATAGTATAGTACGATATTGTACATTTTCACGAGCATAACCCGAAGCAGTCCTGCAGACTGAAAACCCTGCACGATTCGCGGTGTTGGTAATAATAGTAGGTGAAACTTTTTGGAACACAACGTGTTTACTATGCCAGTAAAAAAATGTCTGCTATGGGGCGAAAAGAATAGAGAAAAAAAACCTCTATCGAGCCGTCGTCGTAAAAAACCAATAATACCGCAGCGACATTCCCATGTACGCGAAGTATCGCGTTTGAAATCTCATTTTGTACAACGACGCAAAGAGACGCGTACAACAATATATAATTGCGAAAATAAACATTTTTACGTCGAAACGACGAAGTACCGTGCAGTATCCTCTCTCTCTCTCTCTCTCTCTCTCTCTCTCTGTGTCGCCGCCGCCAAGTTTTATCGTCCGGCCGGATCCGCCTCGTTTAAAAAGAGATATTGTTCAGTTTTCTTTTTTTTTAATATATTATACCAAATAGAAAGCATAGTTTATAGGGGACCGATCGTCACATTGAAATTTTATTTTCGATAAAAATAAAAAATTATTTTCACTAATTTCACGACGAATTTTTTCATTGAAGACGTGAAAAAATAGAAGCCATTATCGTTCCGAACGATTTAAAAAAAAATTTTTTTTGTTCGAAATATTTATTAAAAAAAAAAAAACCAATAATTATTGTGAATAATGGAATCTGGACGAAGGCAAAACGTTAATTGCTGAAAATTAGTTCTACAAAGTAGTGGAAAAAAGACTGCGGCGTGGGCGTGAGGTGTTTATAAAAAGGTTAAAAAGAAAATGTTTCGGTAAAAAAAAAATGCTCATCTTTTGTCGGGCGCAGAATATTTATTAGTTATGCTTGAAACGAAAATAACACTACTCGTACTGACGTTTTTTTTTTTTTTTAGTAGGTACCTATACGAAAAACATCACAGCCACTCTTATTTCCCTATATTTCCACGTTGATTTTTTTTTTTTGTTCGATATTCGCTTTTTATTTTACAACGACCGCCAAAACCCAGCTCCGCACAAACAGAAAGTCGAAAACGGCGAATTAAAACATGTTGAGCCTTATTTCTTGCAGGGCTAAGATTTATACGCGATAAAAAAAAATAGTAAAATATGCATTTTATTTACAAAAATATATGCGAAAAATGTTTTACGTCGATATCAGAAGCCAGTGGCGGTTATACATGATGTTCAAGAGGAGGGGGGAACGAAAATGGAGCCAACCCCCTTCTGCCGATGAAATATCCACATCGACGAGTAATAACCAAGAAGAAAGATCTATTAATGTACCGAGACCAAATGCAGATGTAGAAAAAGTAAGAACAACGTGCATGGAACGTAAACGAAAAACAATAAAACGAGAAAAGAAATTAGTTACCAGATAGCGCTACGACACAACATAGAGGGCGTGGCAGAAAGGCGCATATAATGCGTATATAATATGTGCGTTCAGCCTAGACACACACACACACACACACACACACACACACACACACACACACACACACACACTGCAGTCAGACGCGAATTACGTTGTTCACGCCTGATCGCCGTGACTACACTGAGTGGACCGATGGTTTCGCACCGCTAATCGCTATTTATATGCGCCTTTCTGCCACGCCCTCTATGTTGTGTCGTAACGCTATCTGGTGACTACTTTCTTTTTTCGGTTTATTACGGTGGGCTGACGCGCTGTGTTGGTATATATAAGTGTTTAGTTTGACGCTGACCGAGCGACCGTTTGTACGCGCGTACGCAATCTTTATTATTTATTTTATTATTATTAATAATAATATTATTTCGCGTATTTCAATGAAATGAAATGAACGTAAGAATTCTTCTTTCCTCGTTGTACACTAGTTTACACGTTTACTCGTTCACTTTACACGTTTACTCACATTTACACGTTTACTCGTTTACACTGTACACGACTGACCGAGTTTGTCGTCAGCTAAACACTAAACGCTCGATCACGACCGATGCAGTGCGTACAGTACGCGTACAGATCGTCGGTCGAGCACTATAATCCCAGACTTATACACGATGTTCAAAGGGGGAGGGGCGAAAATAGAGCATAGTCATAGCATAATTGGGCCAACTTACATGACACAAGTCGGTGCCGTTAGGTCAGAGATACACTAAATTAAAAAATATCAAATTCCATCGGGGGAGGGGGTGATCCACCTATCGCCCCCACCCTTATAACCACCACTGTCAGAAACTATAACTGATAAATGATAATTAACAGTTATTTATTATTTATAATATTATGAGCTATACAATTTATTATTACATTATTAAATATTATACGCGCTGTTGTGGTATACGATGCTTCAAATGTTCAAATATACGAACGATAACGGCGATTGGAACGAATAGAATATGGATTTATACACTGACTGAAATTTCTCTCCTGCAGCACATCACACGGCGTTACTGGAGCATAATATATTTAAACGATGCGATTTTGTGTTTAGTGTTCGTCCGACCGAGATAATGGTACGATATTAATAATATATTTACGACAAATTCGACGAAAGAACACGTAACAAAGACATTTATTAAATATAATATACAATTTGAAATTCGTTAGATTTTCAAAAAATTCTAAACATGCAATCGTATACGAATTATGTTAAAAAAAAAAAATCGTTCTGTTTAATCGAAAATAAGCGAAATCGTGCAGAACGTAGGTACCCGACAATAACCGATCTATTTGGACTAAAGGCCTAAAAAAAAAAACCCGTGTAAAATCCTGGCCACAATTATCACTCATTCGTGTTTTATTGAAATAAAAAATTTATTTTCAGGCCGTAATATAACCGGTCGGCGGCGCGGCGCACACTTTGGGAACCGCTGCAGTGTTAAAAAGGATAATCGGCGAGCGCGCGTGTTGAAAACGTTACCGCAATTATTATACCGCGCGGCGTCCTAGGGGAGAGAGCTTTTTAAACGGCTCGCCGTCCCCTCCCCTTCGTACACGCATACACAATACGCGTAAAATGGAAGTCGGGCGTATTTATATGCACTGAAGGGAAAAAGTGGCTGCACGACAAGGAATATATAAGTACGGCCGGTCGGTGTATAGGGGAAGTAACGGGTTGACGTTTTGGATTTATTGCGGGCGGCCGAACGCCGCCCCGAGGGAGAAAAAAAAACAAAAACGACAAAAAAAAAGTTCTAATATAACAATAATAACGCGAAAAGAGGATATGCGAAGAATTTTGATCGGTCGCTGCAGGGCACTTTTTGTGTGTGTGTGTGTGTGTATGTTAAATTTAAATGCCCAGCGAATTTATACGCGTTTTTAAGTGGCTTAACGTTTTTATTCGTCGTTTATACTGTCGCCTTGTATTCGTTCGGAGGATATCCATCGCCGAACGGTGTATATAATGGTGCGAAGTGAAAAAAAAATGAAGAGGTCTAGAACGTTTCGACAAATTTTGTAAAAAAACACATTTAGTTCGTTATAAATATAAGTAAATCGTTAATTTATTTTTGAAAATTATATCAACGGTAATTATATTTATTTTTGTTTAAACTTTTCGCCGAGTGAATACTAATAGTGTCTAGTACTAATATTAATAATAATAAATAATTTTATTTGTATTTATACGTGACGTTTACTATTGGTTTCCGTTGTATACCAACGTCTTTTAAAAATTCGTAATCGTTACGTGAATTTTTTTTTTTTTACTTGGCTACTTTTTACACGCGAATCACATAACGAAGTGTTCTCGGTGAGATAAAACGGCGGTTTTCAAAATTTTTACCGAATGTAAAAACCGCGCCGTTATTTTCGAGTTTTTGAAATTCACACAGCAAAATACGCGTATAACCAGCTATTGCTCTGCGCGGTCCGGTCTGAACCAGTCCATGATCCGATTTGGTACGGTCCGAAGCAATAAAAATTAATCAAATGCTTGGTGTGTAGTCCGACTAATGGATTTCGAAAAAAATTCGGTCCTATTTCATACTAATTCGGTTCGGTCCGGTTTTCACAAAAAAAAAAAAATTATTTCGGTTCTGTCCGGTTTCGGCCATATTATTTCAGTCGGTCCAGTCCACTGAACTCAATACACGGAACGCTGGTATTAATCAAAATACGACGCCAGATAGGAGGCCGCCATATGCATTCTATAAGGTATAAAATTCATGGAGAATACGATGAAATATAGTTTTTTCCATGATATTTATCATATTTTATCATATTCACTTTGAGATAACAGGACACAAAACGACGTGCTTATAGTATCAACGTTGGCACCAAAATCGATAATTTTAACATAACGAAGTTGGTAACAAAAACAGGAAAATAGAAACGGAATGCATACGGCGGCTTACTATTCCTGGGATTAGGAAATAGGGTCCTGGAAATAGGGTCCGTTTTTCATATGGGTGAAGTATACAGAATGCGCGTTCCATGTATTGAGTTCAGCCCGTCCAGTCCGGTCCTTTTTTGTTCAATAAATTGTTGTGTGAACAAGCGTATTATTAGAAACGGGAATTTCGTAAGATTATTATGTAGGACGACGTCAACATAATTTACATATGTATACGCTATACAGGTATGATATTATATTATATAGATAGTCGATAGACAGAGTTCTCAGAATCGGGTTCTATACGAAACTAATGATTACGTGTTTTCGCGATAATGTGCGGCCGTCTCTTTTCCGGTGATTGGAATGATTTATAAGCGACGAGTGCGTATTTGAACATCAGTGCAATGTGTAATCTGTAAGTTCCAAGAAAAGTTTAATTATCTGTCGCGCTCTGATGACCGAATATTTTATGGTTGTAGACACGTCGTGAACGGGAGTAAAATACGGAGAAATATTAATTTTCTATTAAAATAATAATTGCCTATTTAAAATAATATCGGTCCGGTTTGGTCTGGTCGTTTAGAAATTTTTTTTTCCACTCGTCGTAACATCCACAAGGTTCCTTATGGTTCGTCGGTAACGTTGTTTTTTTTTATATTTTCCACGAATGATCTTGGATTTTAATTTGATAAAGAGAGGGACATATGAGCAGTGTTCGGATTTGGAAAAGAAGAGGAGCTCTGATGATAAAAAAAGAAAAAAAATGAGCGTTTTACAAAGACATTTACTTCAACATAATGTGGGGACAGAATGTGCCGTCTGAAAATAATATTTTTGGATAATGTGACATCTCCATAAGCTTTCAAACGCTTCAGTCGCTTTTTTTTTGTAATACACACACACATTTGAACTGCTACATCGAAAACGGCCCGATATAAAACACACATAGCAAAGCAAGTCATCGGGTTTCAGCCACTTTTTACTCAGGAAAAACTATCTTACAAAATGTATCGCTATAAAATAGAGTGAAGTAAAAAGTTGCCGTTTAATGCTTGGGAAATGTAATGCGCTTATCACTTTTGGAACGTATACTCCTATATAAGTGTATAATGAAGAAAAAAAATAATCCAAGAGCGGTTTTTATCGTTTAAAGAGTATAAGCAATATAAATAGAGATATTGAAATCCGTAACGAAACGAATGAATAAATATCGGTAAGCCGAATCGAAATCCGTAATTCTCGCGTAACGACATTCGAAATCCTAAAAATAAAAACCCGATTAAAATTCAAAATCCAGCAGATCGTATATATACGCAACGTGTCGGTAAAATAAACGTATTTGAACTTCGAACAGAAAACCGAAATGATTGAAAACCGATGATCGGAATCAAAACCGAAACATTGAAACCCGCGTACTGATATGCGATGTATATGTAATAGACGTGTACCGTAAATGTATATATATATATATATATATATATAATTGAAATCACGTGCGTGTATTTCGAAGAAGTTTTTGGGAAAAAGTGGCCGGTGATTAATTAACTCGAAACACCGAAAAGTTTTTAATGCGAATTGTTTGTTTAAATCCTGTACGCATTTCTACATATTAATATGTACGCATATAAACTTGTTTTTGCGCGAGTTACATTCATCATCATATTATTGGTTTTCGAAAACATTTGATGCGCATAAACCTCAATTTCAACTCGTCTTGCGGGTATTTATTTTACCCTTTTCACGCACACGCACCCCAAATACGCGTTGACAAAAATACGAAAACGAACGAAACGTCCACGAAAAATATAAAATTCGGGAATCGACAAACGTTAAAAAAAAATTCGCTCCATTATTCTACTGAAATAGTCGACCTGTAGCTCATAACGTTGTCACAACGTGTATAGTTGAACGTATAGTGTATTGAAATATAATAACCGAAGCGATACCGTGTCGTTGTTTTCGAGTAAAAGAGCAATTCGGATTAATAATTTTTTTGATAAATATATGTAATACGTTTCGTATTTTTTTTCTTTAAAATACTAAATAATATACGGAAATAAAAACGTGTACTCTGTTATTGTTTCGAAACGATTTGCAGCAACTGCAGAATAAAGTGCGCGTGCACACATCAAAGGAATCCGAAATGTCGAATGAATGATCATTGAAAAAGAACGAAAAACGTTCGTTAAAACCGGGCGCGCGTTAAGTGCTGCTGTTGTATTGTAGTTTTTAATGCGTCCGACCAATAATCACGATGAGTGGTTACCATTTGTTGTGGGCACCTACTTTTTTCAATGTGCGTTTAAACGGTAAATACAATATTCTAACGGACGGAGAGAAAAAATTATCCCTATTGTAGCACGCGCCCTTTGTTTAATTGAATGATCAACGGCGGAATAAATTAAAATTGTTTAAAACAAAAAAAAAAAAAAAGTATTTTTATTTTTGTAGGTACGCGCGCGGTTCTCGTTATATAAAATACGTTTTGATTAAACCGTTTCATAAAAGATTGGTTTTGTTTTGCGAAGCCATATTATATATGTATGCACGTTTAGTAATATTAAAACGATATAATGACGGCTCATAACAATAATATTGTATGGCGCCTACAGCTCGGATATGTTAGACGTAACGACTGTGTAATATAATATATTTTTGTTGAACCGGTGTATGAACGCAAATAATGTATGCCGAGAAATTTGACGTTACGGTTTTCTTTTTCTCATTAAAATGTGTTTGTACGGTTTTTAGACAAATCTTAAATATTTATATGTAAAAGCGCGTGCATAGGTGTTTTATATGCATTTTTTTCTTTCATTTTTAAATTCACAAGTATCGTTTATTTGTCTCGTTAAGAATGTACGTATAAGGTATTAAGAAGGTCCGAGTTAAATACGAACGAGACGTTTGATCGTAGCAGTGTAGGCAGTGGTGGTTATAAGGGGGGCGATAGGTGTATCACTCCCACCCCCATTAGATTTGATGTTTTTAAATTTAGTATATCTCTGACCTAACGGCACCGACTTGTGTCATGCAAGTTGGTCCATTTATGTTATGGTTATGGTTCATTTTCCCTCCTTTGAACATCATGTATATAGCTGGAATTAGTGCTCGACCGAAGATCGGAACGTACGGTACGCGCTGACAGTGCGCGCTGATCGTCGATCGTGATCGTGCGTTTAGTGTTTAGCTGACAACAAACTCGGTCGATCGTGTACCGTGTAAACGAGTGTACAACGAGGAAAGATGAATCCTTACGTTTATTTCATTTTATTGAAATACGCGAAATAATATTATTATCAATAATAATAAAAATAATAAATAATAAACACTAATATTATGAAATCCAAAATCACAAAATAATAGGTATACACTTTTTGTCACGTATACGTATTTCGACAACAACGTTGTCATCATCAGCGCGAACCACATACTAAAAAACCGTTATACTACATACACCCGTATTTATACAGTTCATATCCAATGACGTCACCAAAAACATCGCGGCAGCCGATCGTGAGTCATCGACCACGCCCTACCGCAATTCTATGCCGACGCCATCATTCAAATATAAATAACAGAGATTGCATACGCGCGTACGATCGGTCGCTCAGTTAGCATCAAGCTATAAACACCCACATATACCGATATAGCGTGTCAGCCGACCGTAATAAAACGGGAATAGAAAGTAGTCACCAGATAGCGCTACGAAATAACACGAAGGGCGTGGCAGAACGGCGCTTATAAATAGCGATCCGAAACCATCGGACCGCGCAGTGTAGTCACGGCGGTCAGGCGTGAACAACGTAGTTCGCGTCTGATTGCTGTGTGTGTGTGCGCGCATTTCCGCCACGCCCTCTACGTTGTGTCGTAGCGCTATCTGGTGAGTACTTTCTTTTACCGTTTTATTGTTATTTCGTTTACGTTCCATGCACGTGGTTTTTCCTTTTTCTACATCTGCATTTCGTCTCGGTACATTTATAGATCTTTCTTCTTGGTTATTACCCGTCGATGTGGATATTTCAATGACAGGGGTTGGTTGGCTCCATTTCGCCCCCCTCCATGAACATTTATGTATAAACGCCACTGGGTCGTAGAGTAAAATAAAATCGTATTCAAATTGTTAGAACATTATTTTAGAGTACCGAAATATTTCTAAAACGGAGAATATAGAAATGAAAAATTATATGATGTTCAAAACGACTGAGACGGTAGAGTATATATATTTTTTTTGTTAAAACCGTGTTCGAATTTGTACGATTAATGATTATGTTGAGAGAAGATTTTTTTTAAATTTCGTACACTTAATCGGTTCAATTTCAATCGATCTAGATACTCTTTTAGAAATTGGTGATAGCGGCCGAAGATTCTTATGTCGGGCCTTGCCTAACGGAATACCTTCGTTATTATAACTTCAATACTTGAAAATGTGGTTCGTCTTCGTGTCGATATTTTTTCTTTTCGGCGCGTTTTATTTCGTAATTTTATACAATATTTCTTTGCGCGTCTACCGAGCCCTATTAATCCGTATAAATATAATGTGTGTGACGTTAATTTTCACAGCATATAATTGGATTGTAATAATTCACATCGCGCTAAATCGGAGGATCAAAGTTACAACGAAAATGTCAAACTCACTTTATCCTTCTTTCGGTATAGGAATAATACGGACGGTTAATGCCATTATATTATAACGATTTCACAGACGGAGTAGTTCGTTTGAATTACTTCAATGAAATTATAGGTTTTTGATTAAAAAAAAAAAAAAAGGAAGTAAAAGGTTTCTTTAATTTAGCTGATCGAACAATAATTTCACTCCATTTAACATTTATATTTTAAATACTTTTTTTTTCTTTGTAGAAATCGAATAGAATAAAATACTACTTCTACTTCATAAATAATAATATGATTCCACTCTCATAAAATATTTTACGATATATGTATTATATATTTAAAAACGTATATAATACATGATAATAATTTATAATAATATTATGGCGATATATTAATATATTTTATGTTTATTTTATACGCGTACGAGTGGTAAGTTGTATTTGTATGTCGTTTTTAAGCAGTAAACGTTAACAAGAAGTAAAAAAGTCGCACGCGATATATATATATATATAAAAAAAAATTAAAATAACAATTCTCAAAAAAAAAAAGGTTATTTAATCGGATAAAAGTGAAAAGAAAAAAAAACACGTTTAGATAGGCATTTTATAAAAATAAAAATCCACCTTAATTTATTCGACTAAAAGCCGTAAATATTCTGTCAAAGAAAAAAAAGGTTGCGTTTTTATAAATATTATATAAATGTTGTAAATTAATCTCGTATTAACGTTTAAGTCGGTACGATTAAAACGCGAATTTAAAAAGAAAATATACAATAACAATCGAAATTTCAATTATATTACCCACTCACGTTTAAAGAAGGTAAAAAACGTTTAATAATTATTACTTTAGCTATAGTTTTTATTATTATTTTTCTAACGAAATCAAAGCGAAACGACGTGTTCAATAATGTTTCATTTATAGAATGTTATCAATCACGTTGTAATATTATTATTCGGAGGCGGTTTAAAAATAATTTTTTTTTGTTGGATTATTGTTACGTTTTCATATACCAAAAAAAATGACGTGAAAATTTGTTTTATTTTTTATGAGAAGATCATTATAAAGTACATATATCATTTTTTTTTTATTATATATAATATGTAATAGTATTTTAAATATTAAATTCGACGGAAATATATTTACGATACTCTTATATATACATTTATGAATATATATAGTGGAAGATAAAAGTTTACGAAATGTAATATACTTTTTTTTCTGGATTATTTTATATACTGCGTCAACGAATAATAATATGTATTATTTGATACAATTATTATCGCGTTAAAATCAGAAATACAAAAAAAAAATATTTCTTTAAAATAATTTACTTTTTTTTCCATAGAAGATATTACGTCCAACAACTGTAATGTTCATTAACAATAAGAAATTAAATTAGAATTTACGTTTGCTGAATTTATGAGTTTATCGTCGTTTCAGACTAGTCTGCAACAGGCGCAGATGTGTTTTATATATAATTGACGAGTTTGACTTAGTTTAACTGCAGTGTATAGTAGTAACACATAGATTATTACTCTTCCGCATAAACGTTTTGTAGCGACGACTGACGTGTTTAAATTGTATGTCTTGTAAAGAGTAAACTTTCTTAAAAATAAAATTAATTACATTGCGGTTGATTAAAACGGGAGAAATAATTGCTGCAAAATAAAAAAAAATCGAATTTCGTATAAATATACGTTCAGTAATATAATAATATACGTTGTTTTTAAATGTAATTAACTTATAAAAGTTCTCTATCGTTTAATAAATAGAAATTTAAGAAAACTAATATATTTTAAATGGATATAAAATATATTTTTACGTTTAATCTATAACTAATATTAATTGTATATGTACACAAGATACGCAGTATATTACGCGATTTTTATCGTTTTTCGCGTGATTTTTTTCCTGCTCAATATCGTAAAAGTGTAATAATCGAAAATTTATTGTTTTAAATTGCCATCGATTCGTTTAATTTTATAGTGATAAATCGATCAAACTCTGAATGCGCACGTCGTAAAAATCGTCTAGTATATAATGGCGCGTGTGTATATAACCGCGCGAATTAATTACATTCGAAATTATGATTCTGCCGTATTTCGCGTCGTATAGCGCGTGTTAGGTTTCTTTAAAACACATGTATATGTTATATAAGTTAAATTTGTCCGGGAAATACTAATAATATTATTTTAGTTAATGTTAAGTGTTTATTTTTTTTAAATAATATATTATTTTATACAAAACTGTATTTATTTTATGATTCTGATGCGAAGCGAGAAAGTCGAAAATGTTTTTTCTAGTGCGGGGTTTTCTCAAATATTTTATCGAATATTTCCCTGTTGGTATTTATTTGTATAATAATTAGTATTTAATATAGCGTTCGAGCATAAGTCATAATATTGTAATAACTGAATAAATTTAGTCTTTGAATATTGCTGCAGTGTTCCACAAAAACGAACAACGATCTGGTGGGTTTCATTCCCGTCCCCTTTGGGCACGTGCCCGAACATAATATAGGTACAATATAAACCGCTGACCAGCGTCAGGTTTCCTTACAAGCAGAACAAACAGGTGATTGGAGCGGCGAAATTTTAGGGGCGGCAAAGAAAACTTTTTTAATAATATATTGATATTTATGTTTTGATGTCTAACTGTTTTATATATTTTTAAATAATAAATAATAATTTAATTAATAATATATTTTGCTAAATAATGCATTTTGCTGGTTAGAAAAACACTAATGAAAATGAAGGGGCGGCAAATTTCCTTCTGCTTGTGGGCGGCAAATCGCTTAATCCGCCGCTGCCGCTGACTTTTGCGTTGATGCGGCTTGTACCGCGTACACAATTTTGGGTTTGTCGTCAAAGGATATTAGGCGGTGTTTGACGTCGGTTTTCTGTTTTTTTTTTTTTGCCGTTGTACGATTAGAGTGCGCAGTCGTAGATAAGTTTCAAGTAATCTCGGAAAACCGTTCCCTGGCGTCACTTAAACGAACTGTGCATATATAGGTTTCTACGGGACAACACGACATTAATCGGGCGAGTGAGACAAAGTAATGAGCCGGCGGAGACGGAGCCGCAGGATAAGTTTGCCGAAGTGCTTTGTACCGTCAAAAACTTACGCGAAACGCACAAACACCTTTCGTATAATATAATATCCTTTTTCGCGGTGAAATTCGTCCTGCTCGCACGCGCGCGCGCGCGTTTAGAGCGTGTAAATCCTCCGTGTCTACAGGCACGTTCCCAATGAAACGCAATCGTGTTTTCCTATTCTTTTATCGCTTACAATTGCTCTTATACACCTCTCTTATTCCTCGTTCTTTTCCCCCGTTTATTTGGGCACTGTGACGATGTCAATATCTCTCTCTTTCTAAAAGTTCGTTATATACGCTGTATATTTGATAAAACCTTAAAGTGACTGCTCAATTTTTCCACTCTGTATTCCACTCTTGTCTGACATCACTGTATCCGTTTTCGGAAAATACTCGTGTAAAACGGTTATTCCGAACGTTTTTCGAGCGCGCTATTTAATTTTATTATACGTCGGACGACGCGAAAACGTCCAAAATAACGAAAATAAATAATATTATAACCCGACCAAAAGTATCGGAGATTTTCCACGGAAATTACATTGCTACGCGTTATAACATTGGATACGTCATAATGGACACATGTATACACGATCGTCATAGAACAACACTATTTCGGATAGAATTATACGTTATTATTTATTTATAATAATGCAGTGCTCGCGCTGCAGGCAACACGCGTGAAAACTAAAATATTAATCGTTTTCCTTTTTTCCTATAAATAAATCATTGACTCGATTTCGTGAAAACGTACCGAGTAGTCGCGGCACTTTATATAATACGCAATAAATTATTATTATTCGTACCGTTTTTAATTCGATAATTATTTATTGCAGTTATTTATAGGTACCGCACAAATCCATACGCGGTTTATTGAGGTTTATAATATAAAAAATAATTAAAACACAACAATATTGTATGTAACTGGTATGCGGCTTATTTCGATATATTTTATGCGTATATAGTTTAGTAATAATATGTTTATATATATATATATATAAAAAATTGATTTATTAAAATGACAAAAAAAAAAAAAAAATTCTATTCGTACAAAATTCTAAGCGAACAACAATAACTATTGGACTCTAATCATGTGTGTTGTTTACCAAGTGAATATTCGAGTGATTCAATAAGTCTCCTCGATTAATACCAAATACCTTTAAAGTTTTGAACACATCGAAATATGGTGGGGATTTTTTTTTTTTTTTGTTGTACTCGTCCTAGAATTTTCGAGGTAAAATCGTGTAAAGTTTGATAACTTGTATTTCTCGTATTTTTCGATTTTGAAAATTGTTGGATAAGTTCCCTTCTGAACGAGTGTTGTCGAGCATTGTGTTTCTATTAACTTTATAGATTTTCTGAACAATTTGATTCGATCGAATATATTTTATTATTCCGTATACGTTCGATTTCATAAAAGTGATTCAGTCGAATAAAACGCGTATTGGAATTTGTCGAAAGTACGTATATTATATTTGTGTTGTGTGTAAATAAGTTATAAATTTTTCTATTCGTTCGTGATTTTGAAGAATGTAATAAAAGTCCAGTTATATCGGATGGGTGGTGTTAGTCGATCAGACATTTATTTTTTATTTTTTTTTTTTACATTAAATTATTTTCAAGAAAATTATCTCCGCACAATTATTTTTGTGTTTAAAATCTACCCGTTGCAATTTAATATTCCAGCAGAAAATCGTAACGCCTTCTGTGATTTCTTAAAAAATAATTCAAATACTTTAATAACGTTTTCGACGGAGAAACGTTTTGATTAAATGTTTCGAAAATGTGCAAAAACTTGGAGCAAAAGTATTTTAATTAAGAATAATTTTTGAAACGTGTCTGGGCTGTTATTAGCAGCTCACGTTGCATGCTACGCGGATGTTTGGAATATTCGTTCACGACTATTAAAATCGGAGTAGCCGCTCGTCGCGACGTTTTGTCGGTATTCGGAATTCGAATCAAAATAATAGACATTTATTCGCAATATACATAGTACGTAAATAAAATATTATTGTTTTATGCCGGGCACTACTGACAGTGTTCGCTAAAATTGATCGGTGTGGTGGTTACGCCTGGAATTTGTTGTCTTCGAATCCTTCAGTATTTGTTGATCTATATAGTTGAATTCAATTTGATGGAATCTACGTTATTAAAAAAAAAAAATATTCAATTGACATACATAGTCCATGCAACGTTTTAGTTATTCCAACAGTCGAGAAATTTCGACCTGTGTAAATTCATCCACGATATTTGTTAACCAATAAGAAAATGTATATAAATACAATCTGACAGGGGCGTATTTATGGGGGCTGATGGGGCTCCAGCCCCCCGAAATTTTAGGAACATTCTTTACTAATTCCTATGCCCTACAGCTATAGGATATTATTAAAAAATTTTTAAAATTTAATATTTTTAAAAATTTTCTAATATGTAGTTGTTTTTAAAATGTTGAGAATTTGGTAATTTGTCCTATTTTTAAGATTTAGTCTTGCATTAGAATTTAGAAATAATTCAACAATGATATTTACTCAATGCCTCAGCCCCCCCCCCTAAAAAAAAATTTCTAAATACGCTCCTGCAATCTGAATAGTATTTTACGACCAACCGCACTTGTAAAATTTTCCATTTCTTACCCAATATAATATATTGAAATAAAATGGTATTTCGCGCAATATGTTACAATGATATGCACGTTTTTTTCGAAACGAACATTTGCAATTTGAACATCGACATATTAATATTGTAAGTGTTTAAAAACAAATCGTATTTATCAATTAATTTTCTATTAGTAATCATTACAAAGAAATACAATAATAATAATAATAATAATAACGAATCTCGTCGCTTTTTACGTGTTAATTATAGTTAATTAGTTGAACAATAAATAAGTTTTTTTTGTTTTTTAAATAAATATTTTGTGCGTAATAAATGGACAATGGAAATGAATATTTTTGTTAATGAAAGTCTATTGGAAATTCGTTCGTATTATTCCGTGTTAATATTTAACGTAGGTTATCTACACGGCATTATTATATTATAAAGTGTTGATCGCGGTTTGGGTAGATGAATTGTACAGGAAACGTATACGAATCCGGAAGTTTTGCGTTTTGTTTTCCACGCACATTGTCGGGGGTGTTGTTGATGAAATAATAATTAACATGCCGCGGAACATTGTACACGTGGCTTTTATTATCAAAACTTTAACTATCCATTTGTGGCTGCTAATAACAATAAAAGGTAGATGCGCATAGTTTATGATAGCAGACGTCATAAAACACCAAGTCCGGATTTCCAGGCGCGTTTGGAAGTTATGATAAAATTATTGTAGTTATTTTATAACTAACTCCGTCGCGCACACACGCAAGTACAAAATCCAATTATAATATATCTGATGGAAATTAATTGGTACTGTTTTTTTTTTTTTTTTACTCGTAAATTGAGATTCAAAATGTGCGTTACATTTAGAAATTTTTTTTTTAAATTCTTTAAAACCTTTTTACAGACTTTCGAATCAACCAAGCCCTCAAAATATGAATAGAATCTAAACATTGAAACGTTTTGAGTTGTGAGTTGTTAAGAGTGTGCCCAAAATCTTCTACAAACGCTCCCATTCTGATCTTGTAAATCATCGAAATCTCCTAACTAACAAAAGGCCTCTCTTTTCACATGATTCCTGGTGACCCTATTTGACGCGGTTAAAACGCGACTTGTATTAAGACCTGCTAAATGATTTGGCTCAACACTTCACATCGTATTCAGTTCTGTTAAAGAAAAGTCTTCTCCGTCTTACGCATATAGTATTTCACTTGCGTTTATTGTAAAAATAACTTACGGATCGCACAATTATAAATGGATATATTTTTTTTTTATCGGGTTTGATAAACGCGTACGTCCAGAGAATTTGTTGAAAACAATTTACGACGGCTTTAATACAATCGTGTCGACTGCGTTTGATATACGCGTATATTTGTATATAATAATAATGTTCTGCAGTTTTGATTTATTCAACTATATACTATGCGTATAAATTTTGCGGCGGAGAAGAGATATTTCGCTTTCTGAACTGTCGCCACCAAACGACTACAATTTTTTTTTTTTTTATAATAATAGCCTACCGTCGAGGACGACATTAAAAAAATAATAATAATAAAAAAAATATAATAAATAACGGCGGGAAAAAGAGACGGAGAAATTCGTAACAATTAAAATATACGAAATAAAAAGTTATACGCCACTAGTGGCCATTTAATCACGTCGCCGCAAGCTGGAAACTTTTGACGGCGTGACGAATTGTTCAGGCGACCGAGACACGGGCGGTCATCGAAAAATGTCAAAGGGTCGGAGATAATATTATACATGGGCGTTTAATCAGTCAGGATCGAGTGGACAATAAAGACTACGGCCGTGTCATCAGCCCTCGCTCGTACGGGGCTATAATAAACGGTATACTTTTTTTTTTTTTTATTGTGTAATAAAAATAAAAAATTACTCTGCCGACACACTTGCCGTAATTGAATGAATTGCTCGTGGTTCTGGTGCGAAGCTCGCGGATAAAAAACTATATATATATATATATATATTTTAATCTACTTATATAATATAACGACGGCGACCAATAAAGAAATAATTCAATTCACGATAAATCGCGTATAGCTTTTACAGGGCTTATATATTCGTATCAGTGGCGTCTGTACGATCGGTATCGGGAAAGAACGACCACAGCATGTTGCGGTCGTATTCCGTCGGTTGCGGAGAATCGGTCTAATGTGATTGCGATAGTGCGTTTGGCGTTTAAATATGTGTGTATTTTGGGTGTTCCCGTTCAATTACCGATCGGATCCGGTTAATCGGTAACCGACAAAACGCATAGTGTAGCTCCAGCCTAATAATTCTGCTGCTACAAAACCCAGCTATATTTAGTTTGCATTTGATCAGTAACCGTGTGATCCGTGCGCGCTTTTCTGTTTGAAATCACACAGTCGAATAATATAATAATATGTTCGTATTTATTGACATTGTCAATTTACCAATTGAGCATTTTGTAAATTTTGTGTGGTGTTTGCAAAATGTGGTGGTATAGGAAATCAAAGACTAGGTTTTCTTTCATTGGAGAAATTTGACAACTGGAAAAAGGCTAAAGAAGTAATTTGATTCATTATTCTTAGTGTAATATTATAATTATAATTATTATTATTTGAAACGTTTTATAAAAATTTTTTCAACTAATATATATTTTTTATATAACCCCCATTGAAAATTTCTGTGTACGCCACTGATTCGTATATTAAGTTAAAAAAAATATTAATAATAATAAAAGTTTAAGCAGTAATAAAGTGTATACGATGAGGGCGAGTATTAACTGCGCTTCGAATTTCGGTTTATCCAAGTCGTTTTAACGATAATATTGTTTTAACTGTTTTCAACAAACGCAGATTTACGAGAGTGTAATATATACATCATACGCGTATTACGCGCGGTGTATATAGTAATTTGATGTATATTTTGTATTTTCGATAATAATATATGTGTACCGGCAGGATTTATGGACAAATTACAGGCTTACGCCTTAGTAGGCCCTTGATTTTTTCGCGTCTTCGAAACTCGTTTGTCGCGATGTACTGTATACAGTGTCGGCCTGGCACACCATAGACCCCTGGATCTTTTTATTCTGGGGCCCCCTGCCGCTTGATTTAATATGAAGTTAAAAAATACATATCAATAAAAAACAATTCATTATATAGGGTGTCCCTGCAGGTCCAAGGGCGGAGTGACTCTAAAATTCTTACTGGGCAAATAAAATTTTTCCGGGCCACTTATCAAAAAAGATTAATTTTTTTTTTGGACTAGCGCATTTTGTTTCTCTATATAGAGTTAATGCAGGTTAATAAAAGAACTTATATTGAAGTCAGAATTCGGTGGTCGGATTTAGTTTTTAAGATAAAGCAATTTGAAATTTGACAATTTTACCGTGTTTCTTTAATAGGTTTATTTTTTCCACGTTTCGGCTCGAACTATAATAGTCCAATGGATAAATACCACGATTTGACGTGTACGGTTTGGGGTTCGAACCGCTGTTCTCAAATCAATTTTTGCATTTTTTTTTTTATACATTATAATAATACGTGGCAAGGATTTCAAAACTGGTGGAGACATAGCGTTCAAAAATATTGGTATAAAAATAAGAAATATGGGGCCCCGGCCGCATTCGCGGCCTAGCGGCCATGGCCAGGCCCCGACCCTGACTGTATACTGTAATTGACCTAAAAAAAAAAACAATATATACAGAAAGTTTTCCTGACATTTTTAAAGGACTCTGCTTGTCTTTGACGGACAATGAAAGAAATCGTTTACCGCGTCCTAATATACACATGCGAGAACATTTTACTGAGCATTGAAAGCGAAACAGTCAAAACACTCGGTCTTGTGCGTGGGCGTGTGGGTTTATTTTTGCGACCATAAAAACGAGAGAAGAAAAAAGTTTTTACCCGTTTGTTACGGACATTATTATAATATATATATTTTTTTTTTATTACGATTTAATTTACAATTATTTTTAATGGAAAATAAGCATTTGTAAAAAAAAAAATGAGGTTATTTTGAAAATATAGGCTTTTTATTTTTTTTAAAAATGATTTCCACACCCATTCCGTTGTTAATCCGGGCATGCTGCGACGAAAAGTGAATTTAATTCGAATTCTTTTTTTCTTTTTAACAGTATTATAGAATTGAATTTACCGACTTGGTGAAAATACATTAGTTTTTTTTTTTCTTAAAGTTTTATTGTTGTATATACGTAGTTTACAATATTAATTACGCGATATCAGTCGCGTAAAACTGTTCAAGCAGTACATCGCTTCAAATGATTTTATTTATAACGTCAGATTCGTAGGTATATTTTGAATCGTTTCGTATTGTAATATTATGTATTATTTAAAGTTCACGAAACGTACGATTAAACTCGATTGATGAAAATTGTGGAATATTCGATCGCGCGGTTTTTGTGCACAGTATACATTTTATTCGGCACACGCAAAATATTCTTGTTGAAAAAACGGACGAAATATGTAAATTTTACTAAAGTCTGTACAAATACCAATACGCTTTCGTCGGGAATTAAGGCGGTACGCTATAACAGGCGCCTTTAAAAACGCGTTTACATAGTGTGATGTTGAAAAAAAAAAATACCCCCGTGTATAACAACGTAACTTTTGTTTTCTTTCCTGGCCGGACAGATTTGTTTTTAATGAGTTTGCCATTGAATCGCGGTTAACCACCTGAAGACCCGGCTTTTATCTCTTTTCGAAACGCGTTGAAACGATAAAATATATTTTTTTTCTTTTTTTTTTTTTTTTTTACTCGTAATTAACGTTTTCCACCGTATCATACTAAACAATTTATCAATAAGTCACGGTTCCGTCGATACGCAATTTAAAACATTTAAATTAAAAAAAAAAAAACGATTATTTATCTCGTTTATAAAATTGCAATAATAATATATTATAACGGATTATTAATATTTTATTGAGTTATCGGTACGCGCGCGTATTACTTTGTATAGGCGCGTAAAATATATTTGTGTACAAAATCTAAAAAAAAAACAAAACGCAATTATTGTAAAATATTGTTTAATCGTTCCGGTTATACGCGGTAAAGAAATTATTTCGCATTTTATTTTATTACCTATTTATACTCGAACTTGTGTTATAAATAGTGATTTTCGACGTTTGACATTATAAACGTTCTTTTCAACAATATTCAAAAGGACCTTCGTAATCATTATTAATAACGCCTAATTAAAGTGTTCGGCGCGGTCCGTATAATTTCACTGACCGGACCGAACAAGTATAAAACACGGTCTAAACCGGAATTCGGACCGGTCACGTTGTCGTTATTAATATTATGTTGAGCTGAATCAGACCAAATGCAGGTTTTTAAATTTCTTTAGCAAACTGGACCGGACTGATGTTTTACGCAGTAAAGATCGCATCTTTACTTTTAGATCTGACCGATATTATATTATTTTGTATTTGGAGCAAATTTCTAAACGGACACCGTTTAATTTTTACAACTGGCGATCCGCGATTGCATTGGTTTTCGTTTTTGTCTATCGCACGTGTTGGTAAATTCTTGTTTTCCCCGAAAAGATCGAGACCGGACATCGTCGCGATCCTCTTACGCGATCAAATTCCCATTTCTGATAATATGCTTGTTTAAACGATTTAAAAAAAAAAAAAAAAGAGAGAACCGGACGGGACCGACCGAACTAATACAGCAGAAACCGGACAGGAGTGAAACGATTTTCGTTTTATTCTTTGTAGAAAACTGAATTTGGACTAGGATAGGACCGAGGTTTTTTTTTCGAAATCCATCAGTCGGACCGATTCAGACCGGACCGTGCCGAGCACTATAGTGCCTACGTATATTAACGGGATTCGGACTTTACGCGGTGTTAAGACATAATATTATTATAACGACTCGTTTTGAGAATTCTAAAAGTATTTTAACAGTTTAATAATTTTCTTTGACCGCGCCAGTCATATTTACAAATATAATTTTCGTTCATTTTCACTATAATATTATCATATATACCGTTCATACGCATTACCGACCGGCAGACCTGCGTTTTACTCGCGGGCCGCGTTGTTTAATCAAACACATCCATTTAATTTCGCCTTTTAGGCTTTTACACGCCGTGGAACGAGGGTAGTTTCTTCTTCGGGTCATCTAAGTGCAGTTATGCCCCGCGTAAAAGCATTATCTCTATACACGTATGCGTACTCGTACATAGAGGTCATTATTAAATTAGGCCGTCTATTCGTCGTGTCGGAATTATAGTCTGTGCGCGAATATTGTGTTAGAGTACGCGCTGAAAGTTCGATTTACTTTGTTCTCGTTGACAAAGTTTTATACCTACGTACATTCGAACACAACAGATGAGCTATAAAATAAACGCATTTAGTATATATAAATCACATTATTATTTTTTTCCGTTAAAGAAAACTTCGTTTCGAGTTTGGTTGTTGTGTGGTGTATATACGGATGATGAAATAACGTGAAATGTTTTTCGGATAAACATTATTATATTTGTCTTTATTTTTTTACACACCTCGATGAGATCATTATTATCAATTTTTTATTTTTCTTAATTATTAGATAGTATATCCCCCACGCAAAAAAAATTGTTTTCGCTATTTAAAACGTTAAAATTGTATGTATATTATTATTATTAATGCTATATGAATGTGTATATACAATATACATATGTACATAGGTAATCGATAAGAAATATTATATTGATTCGTAGGAAAAGCGAGAAAATTCGATAGTTTTTCTTAAATCGAGTCGAGTATTATAATATATCTCTAGAAAAATCTACTCTTCGTAAAAACCGAATACACAATAACGAAGAAGTTTTCAGGTGCACTTATACGACAATCGGCGAGTTATTGATTTTGTTATTGTAATTATAGAGGATTCTTTCATGAAATAAATGTAAATTCAATAAATAATATATAATAAAAAATTCGTATTAGTAAGTATAGTGTACACGAGTGTTCAGCGGACTTACTCATCGCTTAATTTTCAAAAAACGTATTTCACCCACGTCTGCAATTAACAGTGAAATGTATTATATACAACTCTCTTCCAAATGAGATGACTTGTGTTCGCGTCATCGTCGGTTAATAATAGTCGGTCGTAGTTGCGCTCGGCACACGGCGCGTCCGACGGCAGACGAGTTACTCCGATCCGAAACGAATGTTTCTTGTTTGGAACAGAGTATAGACATACGGTCGACGGTGTCGCGCGTATAATATTCTATGGCGTTCTAAACGAGACACTTGGTTTGAATGAGTTTTTTGTTTACATTGACGTTGGTATAAAAAAAAAAAGACAAAAAAAAAAAACACGACACACACTCCGGACGATACTGATTTGCGTGTCGACCTTCGTTAAGCTTGATGAATACCCTATACACTGCACACATTGGTGGCGCGGGACATCGTTTTGTCACTCCGGGTCGGTCTCTCGTTTTCCTCGGTTCTGCAAACCGTTACAATTCAGTCTGTATAATTACTTATTATATACAGAATATTCCCAAAACGGTTGTATACGGCGGATTATTCGTGACAAATTTTATTATTATATTTCGTCCATTGGCGTTTTTAATTAAATATTTTTAAAAAATGTACGTGTTTAGGATAATATTCGTATATTTTTCGGTATTTCATTTGTGCGCTGTGTGAGTAGTGTTATATGAGTGATAATTTTTCGACACACAAGTAAAATTCAATTGTTTTCACGACGTTGAGCCTACTATATAACAAAACAATAAATGTCATAAGTAAATTAAAACAGAATAATATATTACTATTGATAGTTTATTATTTATTTGTGTATATACAAGTAGTTAATAATAATAATAATAATAATTATTACTTTTCATAGAGAGATAATATATATTTTTTTTTAATATGTATTTTGGAGATTGTTGTTTTTTTTTTTTTTGGTGGAAAAAGGAAAAACGAGCTCTTAATATACTGGCCAAATAACTTTTATAATACGGGAGTAAATAATATTATACGCGTTTAGTCGGCCAGAAAAAAAATAAAAGATACTCGGGTTATACGTACACGACCGATTGAAAGTTTAAATCGGGTTTTTGTCGTGATAGTTTTAGACGTCCTTCGTTGGTTGCTGTTTCAGTTTAGAATTTTATAGATAATTATTATTTCCAGTCTCGAGAGAAAATCGACGGATTTTTTTGCATATACGAATAAATTGATTTTTTTTTTGTTCGAAAAACAACATCAGCACAATAATACACGTGTAACGTTCAAATTTTTTTTAATTTCCAGATGAAATTTGAATTGAATTTTCAAAAATCCAATGTGTAATTTTGTCGGAATGTTGTGTAAAAAAAAAAAAATTGCACGAGTCGTTAATGAGTTTTCACTCTATTGCACACTTCGATAATGAATTTAAAAAAAATAAAAAAAATCGTTACTTTACTGTCTCCTCTCTTTTTTTTTTTTATACGACTTTACGTATTTGCCGTAATGCCCGTGAATTGCTGTGTATTATAATCTGAGCTAAGTCTCTTTATTGTTATAGACCCTACGGATTTTATCGACCGAGCGATTTTTGCAATAATACTTTTCCCCTGCGAGCTTTCCCGATTACACTCTTAACGTTATTGAGTTTTTCATTATGTTATTTTAGTGATTATTGTATACGAGGGATGAGGTTATAATTTTTGTTTATTTTTTCAATAGTCCGCAGCAGTTTTCCAATGATCTCCTTGTATTTAACGTTTCTGGATTTTTTTTTTCCAATTATAACGCGGTTTTCGTAATTGAATTTTTATTGCGTGATTGTTTTTTTTTTTTAAATGTAAAAACTAGACGTTTATTTAAAGCGAGAATTTCAACTCTGCTTACCCCCGTGGATATAATATAAGGGTGCACGTATAAGGGCGTCTTTAAACGAATTACATTCGTGCGACGCAAAGACACTGCGCAAATTTAAATAAACCCAAGAAACCGCTAATTATACGAGTTCTTTGTTTATTTAATTTTTTAATACGTTTTAGCGTTTGAAAATGTTTATACATTTCCGAGATATACAGTCGGATTAATAATATTAACACTGCGGTTGAACGCAACGAATATGTATATGTATAAAATAAATAAATGACAAAAAAAAAAAAGCGCGTAAGCAGAATTAATTTTTGATAATGTTTTAAATGCGTGTGTTGTGAAGAAATAAAAAAAAATTATTGAACGCCACAATTTTATAAGTTATGGCACCAATAAGTGTGTAATTATATAAATACGACTCGACGTTTTGTTATTTACGCGTGTAAATTTATATTCGGTGTCGCAGTTCGACGTTTTTTTTTGCCCACCGAATATCTGTTATTAAAGTGTGAAACGCGGCCGGGATATTATTATTATTACGTTATTTCGATGTGTGTATAGATAGAATATTATATGATGTAAGGGCGGTGGTTAATAAAAAACGTGCTCGGAATATAATTCTCCGGCCGCGTATAAAATATATATATATATATATTTATTTACCTATATAATATAGAGGTGTATACATCGTGGCGCCATCCCTGCAGAATGTCTCCTGCAGAAGGGACGAACCTGCATGACTAGGCGTATTGCTATTTCATTTTTGTGCTCTTATATCGACAATCATAAATCAAGAATACATATATATATATATATATACGGAGTCGAGAACCGCGCAGCACAATGATTGAATGTGATTAACTTTGCGAGGGATTAATTATAAAACTCGAGTATAAATAGCGTTAATCGAACGGAGACGGCTCGAAATCGGGTTTACAGGGGTGGAGTCGTACCCGTAGCCAGATAAATTCTTCAGGGGGGGGGGAGGCAAAAATCAATATTACGGCTGTTTTTCACAAATCAAATACAATATTTTCTAATTTATGATTAAATAATAATACAGTATTAATATAAAAGAATAGGTTTAGTATTAGGTTTTACGAAATAATTTTTTATTTATTTTTATTAACGTCTTGTAAGCGATTACAGCTGTAATTTTCTATTTTTTTTTTTTTGTTGTCGTTGAAATCCATTTAACAATTGTTCTACGTTCGAGTTTTCAGTCCGTTTGGGCTCAAACGCCAATGAAGCCAAGTTTGCAGAAAGCCGGTTATGTTTCATTGATTGCTTTTGTGGATACTCAGTTCACTTTTTTTTCCAATACGAAAATCTTCGTCTTCCATGAAAAATTCTAAGAGGGGCAACGATCGGGGTAATTTTGCTCTCCCCGGTCCCTCGTGGCTACGAGCCTGGAGTTATAGAGTCGGGAGAAATGTGCGATATAATTTGTAGGTGCCCAGTTCTTTCGAATACAACCGTTTCTTTTGGGTTTGAACGAAATGTTAATTCGATACATATATATATATATATACAATATTAAATAATAATTTATACACATTTTGCGGTCTATAACGCGTATAGTGGCTTCGATATAATCGGATTGGCCGCATATAAATATGAGACGTGAGGTGTAACTTCATTATATATATATATATTACTCGACGAAACGTTGAAATGTACCTAATCGTAACGGACTTCGGTGGTGAAAAAATATTGTGAATTGAAAAAGGTTTTTCTGAAAATTCTACGCATGTGAATATAATAGTGTTACGAACATTTTCTAATTTAAAACGACTGCAGTGTGAGACGGAATATATACGTAATATACACTTATACGCATAGGCACAATTTGGGGGGGCTTGGGTGTGCTTAGCACCCCCAGTCTTGAAATTAGCACCCCCAATTTTTTTTCGTATTTATTTAAGTTTTAGTAGTTATTATGTACACAATACATACATAACAACAGTTTTGTTCTATGATATTATTTAAATCAATAATCGTGTGATGACTGAAAATATGTTGTCTTACAGACTGGTCAAAAAAATCGCAGAAAACAATTTAAATTCAGATGATTTTATAAATTTATAATATAATAACATGGTATTGATAAAATATATCAATTTGATTAGTGTGTCGACTGGCGATAAAATCGTTCCGACTGTTCGACGTTCGGCGAAAACATCGCAGTGTGACAACATTCAAAGTACTGTTTTAGTTTTATCACGGATTATCATCGTTATCGAAAAAGACATTACCAATCGAATTGATATAAACGAAGTAATAAATGTTTTTGCTCAAAGTGGAAGGAGGATAACAATTGTTATTATAATGAGTAATAAAGTGTAAACTCAAATTTAAATTTAAAATTGAAGTTGATTATGGTTTAATAATTCATATGTTACGTTTATCACGTGTAATTACTGTAATTAAATAATAATATACTTTATACAAAGCACCTAAAATATTACTTAGATATGTAATTGCATTTAATGGTCATTGTAGGGTTGCCAGATGTCGATAACTCTATAAAATAACATGAAAAATCGAGGGCTTCAGCACCTCCAGTTTTTTCAGTGAAATTGCGCCCCTGCTTATACGTAATAAACTCATTATATATTATTCTGTATCGGTTAATCCGGCACGAGAGATTTTCATGCGAGTTTTTTTTTTTTTAGTACATATTTTCGGAAGAAAAAAAAATTGTCTTCTCATAATACAAAACGAGACGGTTGTTATTTATTATACGATATATTGGAGCGTTATATGTAGCGGTTATTTTTGTACGGAATAATTTATATGCGTACTGGAAACGGGTCTCATTTTAATATTATGAGTGAATTACAACACAACGGGTATCTATAAAATGTATAAATATATTTACCGAATTTTCTTATTGCACGACTTATTTTCCTCTATTCCGTATAGGATTTCGCATTGTATAACCGAAATGTTTACGTATAGATACATTTTGTATACGACCTTGTTAGAAATGAAGGAAACGCGGTTAAATCCTTCCGGGTGCGTAAACGAAGAAATAATTAACATGTATTAATTTAATATTTTCAATATTATAATAAAATAATATTTTTGAATTTCAAACGTTAAGCGTAGTATACATGAACACATTATACGGGATTCGAACGTTGAATAGAAATAAAATACTTACAGTTTTGATACGCTTTCGTTAGCTTTTAGCAATTTATTTAAACGATAATATCTATCAGCTATAAAAACTACGTACTCGTGTAGGTGTACTACAATAAAATCGCGTAATATATTCGTACATATACGCCGAACGTAATTTATCGATTCTTCTGTAGACGATAGATTATTTTCCCCAACTGATTATATTTACTAATGAAAACTTATTAAAAAAAAAAAATGTATTGAATTTAAATACAAATTATTATTTTTTTGGTAATAACAATATTGCAATACGCGAAATTTCTGTAAAAAAAAAAAAAAATCTCAACCCGCAGAACGACATATTGATTCAGATCGTCAGTAGAAGCGTATATGTATACGGAAAGTACGACCGTTCCATTTTGAATTGTTGCGTTTTAAAATTATGTAGAACGGTACGAAGGTATTGTCAGAAGCACGGAACGTCTTGGGATACACGTTTTCTTCGTCATTCTTTTGAAATGTGTCGAGATGGGTACTTGTTTAAATTATTATTTAATTCATTTGTTCGAATGAAATTAACTAAATTAAAAAACTTAAGGACCGAGCGGAACAGTGAACGAAATGAGCATTATATATATATACGGTTAAAGGAGCCGTTACGTTCTAAAGAACGTACTCGTAAAGTTTGGTAAAGACAAGCCGGTATTGTTTTCGTTTTTTTTTTTTTTTAAATCGTCCGCGGTTCGCGCGTTTTGTGAAATTACGGGTTTTACGCTATTATAATTATTATTTTTGCATTTGATTTGACTTCGTTAAAAAAAAAACGAAAATATAGCGATTAGGCGTATTGTTATAGTCATAAATTTTAGCCTACATGCTCAAGGAATATCTGTGTCCGTATTTAGATTTTACAAACGTATAAAACACGTATAACCAGTGGCGGATTTAAGGGGAGGCCCTTTCCATGGCAATCGTAAATTCGTCGTTGTAATAATATGAGTTAATAACGATTATAATAGTCGTTGGAAATCAAATATAAATTATGTACTTTTCAATTTTTCTCGGTATAGAAAAGCCTAACATATCAATATCATAAATATTGCGTTTACAATGAAAAATTCTGGACCCCATCTCCAGAAAAAGTCCTAGATCCTCTGTTATACCGCGTATAACGTTCAAAATGTTTAAACATTATGTTAAATATAAAAGCGATTTTTGAAAAACAAACGAACATCGTGGTCAAAAGACACAAAAGACTTTTCATTTGTTTATTTATAATAAAATATGCGCGTTTTATTCGCCGAACGCACTGTACTGCAATATTTAAAAACCACTAAAACTATTGTTGTTCAAAAATCTCATTTGACACGCGTCCTGTGCGAACTGTATGTTTTTATGAACTCATTTGTCACACGTTCGGTCGATAGAAATAAATCATATTATCATTTTTTTTTTTTTACTATCCCCGCCTCCATTCTCCGTTATTGATTATTATTTTTCGGGGGCATCCGAAATCCTGCGGCAGATAAACGTAACGCAGCCAGAGAGATACAACACAAATGACTGCAATATGCGCCGCGTGCCGGCTGCAGGAGCATTGATAAATTTAATGTTTTCGACCGTCCCGAGGTCGAGTAATTTTTCGTGTGTCGCCTTAGCTTGTTTATGTGAAAGCCTAATCCTCGTCGTCGGTCCGGAAGCTTTCATTTTCGCACCGAGGTTTTAATGAAAAGCGCGAAAACGCTCGCGGGGGCGACGCGCCGCAGGAAATCCACTGCGCTGCAGGAGTACCTATTCCCGTCCTTTCCGCGGTGTCTCATTAAACAGACTTAAATGAATACCAGACACGCTAATCTTCTCAGTCGTATCAGTCGCTGTCAAAACGAACAACGCAGACAAATCCGTCACTCAGACGCGCACCAAAACCGTAGTCCGTTCTCCTTATCGTTTTCTCTCCTTCACATCCATCACGATCCTCGAGAAAATATTATATAATTTCGTCGCCCGTTTCCGTCTCCGCGTCTAGGAGAGTTCTGCGATCGTGCCGACCCCGGGACATTATTATTATTAATAGGAAATATAATTAAAAATAATATTTGATTCTCCGGCCGGCGCGGCGGTGTCATGCGACGTTTTCCACGCGTTATGCGGACGGCGCGACGAATGAAAACGCGAATCAGCCTCCCATCCCACTCGTATATTATATTATATAGCAATAATAGTAGAACGAGACACGCACCGACTGCGATGTCCTTGTAAAAGAGACTGTGTATACCAGTGGTTCTTAACGGGGGCATTTCGGTCTCTCCGGGGGGCGACAGTTTTGAAGAGGGCGTTGAGGGGGCGGTGAGCTTTTTCAAACTCGTAGATTAAAAACAATACAATTTATTAACATTATTAATTTTCATGAAAATTTGATTTTTCATGGGGAGGGGGCGTTAGCAGTTAGTTATTACGATAAAGGGGCGCTGAATCAAAAAAGGTTAAGAACCATTGCTGTACACCGACGTCATAGACCCGATTCTGCCCCGTGTGGATAGATCGCGTAGCGCGCGGATATAAACGAATCGCTTTAATATTCTCGGTCTGATTATTTAAATTTATTATCATTATTAAACGATTTTTCTGTTTTTAATCCGTTTATTTATTTTCGAATTTGACGAGACGACGACAACTATATACGTTTAATTACCCGATTTACCGTTCGATTTCGTGCGAACATCCAACGCTAAGAAATCCAATCGTAATTTCGCAATACGATTATTATATAATATAACGCGTGAACAGCGATTTTAATCAACGCTATATCGTAAATTAGGTTTATATAATAGTCCGATACACCGAGTGAATCCCCGGGATTAATATAACATCCGCGAATGTGTTTGTATATGCGTGACGTAATAATATTATCTATCAAAGCATTTATATATACGCTCAGAAAAGCCCATCATAGAAAGCGGTGACAATGACTTAATGAACTCGTTTAGCGGAAATGAGTTAGATAGGGTGATTTGTTTTTTATTATAAAATATAATTCAATAGAATACGTTTTTTTTAATATGTAGAACGTTATTGTAATAATTGTTTTTCTTTTTGTCGCCGATCGTTTTGATATTATTCTGCAGAAATACAATACATAAAATTATACTTTCTCGGTATTTCGTTTTAGCGTACAACTCGGTTATTAATAAATGTGTACGTATTTTTTTTTATCTCTTATTATTATATTTAATGAATAAAACTTATCTATTCGTTTTTTTTTCAATATAAATCGTATGACGTATATAAAACATATTTTGATGTTTTATTTCAAAATTGTGTTCCGTTAAGTAAAAATAAAATAAACTATAAGGTATTTTTTCGATCTCAATATTGACGTATTCTTTTTTTTTTATTCTAACCAAGACAAATGCGAATTTTTTTTTTTTTGATTGTGAGTATACGCCACATATCGTATGTACGTTTATAAATGTATTTTTCTACACGTGTTCTACGGTCGGGCGAACCCATCAGTGTGATGTTTGTTGACATTCTGTGTGTTTTTTTGCTTTCCTTTTGTCTGAAAACCTTTGAAATGGATTCGGTAAAAAGACACTCTCGCGTTATTCTTATAACGATACCTTGGCTGTATAACGGAAGTGAAAACCACGCGTCGTTTATCTGCTAAATTGAAAATAAAACGAGTTACGCGCGTCAGTCTATAGAATAATATATTTATTCGCGTGTCTCGCGTTTACGCGTTAAATTATATGCAAATTTGAAGCCCGAGAGATTTTTAAGTATTCGGGTGTTATTTACGAAAACTATAAATAAACTTAACGCTTGTATACTTCAAATGGATTTTATAACGAAATTCGAAAAATCTCACATTAAAATACGCGCTATAACGGCGTTAAAGCTGCAATTTACCGAGAATTTTACTGAGACAACAGCACGCTTATACCTTACGGAATATGAAAACAACGTCGAGTAAAACACTAAAATATATATAACCTTTGAGTTGTTTGTATTTAATATCACTTAATGCCCGTTTTTTTTCCTCTTCGTAAACGCGCAGTTAAAAAAAAAAATTCATCACGCGTCAACTGAAAATACAGTATATAAAGACAGTCTCCGAATATAAACTACGGCAGTATTTCTCGACGGTAACACTACCCGCCATAGCAATCGATCCGCGTTTTCTATGATTTTAAAACACGCCTGTGTATACGTAATCTATAGATTGCTATAGTGACAATATAGCGTCAACTGAATGGATGGAGGTCAAATGAGGAGTTTAATAAAGAATTTATCACATATTATATAAATTACCTAAAAAAATTCGTCATTACGAATTTGGTTTTTAAACTCTTATATACATACCGTATAATTATTATTGCTTCATAAAATTACACGTCACGGCTCATATTTGTCTTCATTCGTCAGCGTGTTCACCGCGAAATTATATTACGGTCGGCACAAGGGAGTTCATCATAATCTATACCTATACTAATAAATACATAATATATGACGTATTTAATATACTCTACACGTTTGTGATTTCATAGGAAATACTGATCAACGTACAATATTACATTAGAACGAAAACGAAGTACTAAAAAACGTACACATATTGTACATTTACACATGTGTAGAAAAAGAATATAATAAAACTATTGTATAATAAATACCGTTAAAAAAATCACACTAAATAACACGATTTATAACGATTTAATAATTTTTTTTATACCTACATGTATATTTTTTTCAATTAATATGCGTTTTCTGAACGTTTCTAGATTCATAAATATGTTTATAACATTTTATTCTATAAACGTTTATAAATTTATCTTATCTTTATGAAGATGACCCATTACTGCGTTACACTACTTCAGAGTCCTGATTTTCAAAATAAAGCCATCGAAATTATGTTCGTTTTAAATTTTAAAATGTTCGACCGCAGCTGTGTATATGTATATAATTATCTATTTAATTGAAAATAAATATCGAATATAACACTGTTATATAAATAAAAATGATATTAATTTTTGTTTTATATATATATATATATATATATATAAAAGAAAGAAAAATGTATAATTTATTGAACTTATTGCGTCGGGTTATATAATTGTTGTAGGCGGCGCGTGTTGTCGGATAAAAAAAAACTTAGATACGGAAAAAAAAGAAGAGAAATTGTCTTTTTTGATTTGTATACATAATATTATATATAGGTACGTACAGTTGAAAGCAGTATTTTTTTTGAAATTTTTATAACGATATAATACTATAAAATATATCACGCATACGCTGTACAACCAAAAAGCGTATATCGACACCACAAGCTTAGCTTTGAAGTTTCGCAGCGCGCGTATGATAAAATATTATTTTAATAATAATATGTATATAATTCGTAACCATATATAATATATATATATATATATATATATATATATATATATATCGATATTATATATATATATATATATATATATCGTAGACACGGCAAAACTGAATTATATGTCGACATAAAAATTTCCACTCGTAACGTCGAAAAATACAAAATATCATTTTTCCATATACCAAGTATACAAGCGTGTTTAAAATACGTTACTGTTTCTATGTTTTATATTTATTTCATAATTTAACGCGCGCAAGACGCGTACTTTAAATTTTTCTGTTCATAAATTTTGAGATTTTTTTTTTAAATAATTTTTATTTTGATTAATTTTTTTTTTTGAAAACGCTAGTAAAACGATAGAAATTGTTGACTATGAACGCCTTAAGTATACTACAGGCAAAGCAATACACAAAAATCTTAATTTATCTCTACATTTTAAGTACTGCACAATCGTATATAGTGCATACAATTTTAGGCACTGGGGCACGATACTGTAATGTCATATATCGTATTAAAACATAATTTTATTTACTCGCTGCAGACGTGTAAAATTTATCGAACGGAGGCGCGAGAAAAGAAAAAGAAAAAACGAACGGCCAGGGATTTTCAACCAGGGAAGCTGCATATAAGAACTCAATGCAACACGAGCCATCGTCGAATAAAGCCAATGTATATATTTATGATTTTTTAAAAAATTTTTTTTAGCCGAGCGAGAATGGGTGGCAGCTAAAAAGTTAAGTTTTTACAACGAAGTGATTTTATTATTATTATCGACTTTTTTTTACAATAACTCATCGTTTATTATTCGTTGATTTTGTATGGATTTCAAACGAATACTATTATATTGTCGTCCGATGATAGTTTAAATTTAGATTTTTTTTTTGTGTTATATGAAATTATTCTATCAACGTTTTAACGTTATTTTGTATATCTTTAATCGGATCAAAATAGTGTTTTCATTGCACGTTTGCACTTTATATACTTTTATACTCGTTCTCTATACATCTCTAAACTATATCGAAACTTATCTTTATTGCTAATTTCTGTTTCCAAATTCGGACGGCGAAGAGCAAAAGACCGCTAGGATAACAATACGTTTTCCATAATAATTTAATTTTACACATCACGTTTAATTTATGGGCGTATTGTAATTTAAAAAAAAAAAAAACGATTTCTCTCGACTTCGAAAAACTATAGAAAAAAAAAAAAAAATACGTATCAAATAATTTGGGCTCGATTTTCTAACTAGAAAATAATAATGAGTGTGAAGATAAAATCCTACCAAAAAAAATTTCTATGATTAACCAAAAAAAGGTGATTATTAAGGAGTTTTTTTTTTTTTTTGTAAACCTCGATAAATATTTTTTTTTAATCATCCGCATTTTACTGACTCCTGATATTTATGTACATATATAAATTATAATTTTCATGTCATAATTATTTCAAAACTAATTTCCTATTATAAATTAAAAAAGTTAAAAATACTAAGTTTAGTTAAATAAACTTTCAGTTGAAGTAATTAAAATAAAAGTTGTGTAGCCATTAGTATAATTATAATCTCAAGTATATTTTACCTAATTATGTATTATTATTATTATTATTATATTATTCAGTTGAATTTTATTTAGTTAGTATTCTTTCGTGGTACTGAAAGAAATCGAGATGTTGTTTTAGATTGAACAATATTATGTTTTAAAGACGGTTTAAAATATAATTTATGACAATCGTACGCATGTACATAGTGTAATAACCACGATTAAAATGTGTAGGTATCTGTATATTATATAATACAAGCGTTACGGTTACGGCGAAATTAGGGTATGTATTGCTGCTTCCTCTGCGAGTTCTTAATTTCCTCAAAAAAAAAATTTTTTTTTGCTTTATAATTTTGATATATCATTATTATTATTTTAATCAACATCGTATTTCTTATCATAAAATTCATATTTTAATCAGGATAATTAATAATTTTAACATAAATGTTTTAACAGTACGATAAGACAGCCGTCCGAAATTGTCGTTGAAAAAAAAAAAAAGAAAAATTACACGATGTATATTATTTTGTATTTTACGTAAAACAAGACGACTGAAATATTTAATAAAAAAAATATATATTTGTTACATGTACTTCAATTGCGTTTTTGTATTATTTATTGTTTGTATACCTATACCCAATAATCGGGTGCATTTTAAATGCATTCGCTTCCCCCTACACTAATCCGACTGCCGAGTTACAATATATTTTATGATTAAATTTAAATTATCTTAGTAATATAGTGTCCAAAGATTTATGTTTTTTTTTCCGATCATTAAATATTGTTTTACTGAAATTCAATGTAAAATAACGTAACTATAACACTCGATGGTGTTTTTTATTTCTGTGTTAATAATCTGTAATAAAAATATAAAATAAATAAAATAATTATAATTTTAAAACAATATAATAATAATAAATTTTGAATCGATTTGCTTAAACACTTAATAGATAACCGTACTAGGATAATAGATATTATAATTATAGCCCCAAACTGCACCATAAAATAACTCGAGTTATAGTATGATTTAAAAAAAAAAAAAAAAATTATTTTATTATAATATGTTCTTGATAGAATAATTTTATTAGAATCGATATTCTTTGGTATTAACATTAGTTTGTCGTCGTCTACTAAAATAATATTAAAAACGGCACTAGACGTCAAATTATTAAGAATACATTACTTTCGTATACTTGATCAAGTGAAGAAATTTTTTTCTCCCCAAGTCTGGTCATGAATAAACAAAACGAAAAAATTATTACATTTTAACCCCAGAAATGTAATACTAAATTAATATTATTAACGATAATATTCGTCTCATCTCGTGCCCGCTACTATATCCCAGGTTCAGTGACGGTTATACATGATGCTCAAGGGAGTGAGAGGGGGCGAAAATGGATCCGACCCCTTCTGCCAATGAAATATTCACATCGACGAGTAATAACCCAGAAGAAAGATCTATTAATGTGCCGAGACGAAATGCTGCAGATGTAGAAAAAGGAAGAACAACGTGCACGGAACGTAAACGAAATAACAATAAAACGGGAAAAGAATGTACTCACCAGATAGCGCTACGACACAACATAGAGGGCGTGGCACAAACACACCGCAGTCGAACGCGAACTACGTTGTTCACGCCTGGCCGCTGTGACTACACTGAGCGGACCGCTATTTATATGTGCCTTTCTGCCACGCCCTCTATGTTGTGTCGTAGCGCTATCTGGTGACTACTTTCTCTTCACGTTTTATTACGATCATTCGGCTGACGCGCCATGTCGGTATATACTGTATGCGGGTTTTTAGTTTGACGCTGACCGAGCGACCGTTCGTACGCGCGTATGCAAACTTTATTATTAATTTTATAATTATTGTTGATAATAATATTATTTCGCGTATTTCAATGAAATGAAATGAACGCAAGGATTCATCTTTCTTCGTTGTACACTCGTTTACACTGTACACGACCGACCGAGTTTGTCTTCAGCTAAGCACCATAAGCGCTAATTCAAGCCTCATACATGATGTTCAAAGGGAAGGGGGGTGAAAATGGAACATAATTGGACCAACTTTCATGACACATGTCGGTGCTGTTAGGTCAGATATATACTTAATTAAAAAATATTAAATCCCATGGGGGAAGCGATCCTGCTATCGCTCCCACCTTATAATCGCCACTGCCCAGGTTACTATAACTACTTGTACATATAGTCAAATAATTTTTTTTTAATTATCGAAGTCGTTGTATTTTTTTCGTTTTAAATCGACAAATTTTTTATTACTGTCATATAATAAATTTATTTTCCATTAAAAATACATTCTCAATACGCAATAATAAAATACCCTTATTTTTTTTTTTTTTTGTTGTGAAAAATCGAGATTTCGTATTTTCTCGTCGACGTCAAAATCCTTATGTTTTATTCTTCGCACGGATTACCGCGGTTTGTTGTTGTAGGTACAAGCCGGTGAAATCGAAAACAAACTGTGCATAGTGTAGACGGTCACAGAAAATCGTATTATTTGATCACATCGCGCGTTTATCAAACACGCGCGTCGTTTATGCGAGGCGGGGGAAAAGTAACTAAAATTATCCGGTTTTGCTCACTCGTTATTCTATTCCGGATTGAAATAGCAAACAGACCGGCAACGCGTTTATACGAATATACAGTGACGGTAGTAATAATGTAATATACAACAGTTTTTCATAATTCGCTATTACGTACGTATAATTTGTCCGAGTGGATTTTCTGTGGCTGGAATTCGTTTCGGGCCACCGCGCAAGTCTTCTAATATTATTTCAGTAAATGTGGGCATACCTACTATAGATACGCGAACGGATTGTGTTTCTATATATACTACTGTAGCCACTTCACTGTACTCTCCGCTATCCACAGAAAAACGAGTGAATCGTATTTTTCATCGGTCCGGAGTGGGGAATAACTATATATATATATATATATAGTTATCAATAACTGCAACTATAGAAAATACATTCCCACGTCCAAATAAATTGGATTAAAATATATATATATATATGTGCAATAATCGAGCTATATATGCTTGGTGGAAAAACGGTGATTTTCAAAACGAAATCAGGTAACGCGATTTGTAACGTACAAAAAATAAACACATTTATTTAAGAATTAAAAAAAAAAAATTTTTATTTTAGATTCTGAGCGGAGCGAGGGATCTAGTGGTTTTACAATGATGTTTATTATTTTTTTTTTTCTATCCTGTGTACAAATTTTCGACCGGAAGGTGTGCTCCGATCTCTTCGGTCACAGTTTGTTTCCGGCAGCAATTTGCATCTAGTTGGTACTTTAGACAGATCATTATTCGATT